>CM033718.1:1563068-1979749 GCA_019671005.1 Hibiscus mutabilis
AATCTAAATTCACAGGGAAATGTTTATGAAACAAAAGGAGATGGAAATGAACTGAAGCTCAAGTTTAACCTGATTTCAAGGGCGCGACTGAAGCAATCAGCAGCTTCAGCGAAATCATCTTCTTTCAAAGCATCGGATCCTTTCTCTGTCAACTCATCTGCGAACTCCAACGTCTTCTCTCGACCAACATCCGTCGCAACTACACAGATTTCACCATTACTGTTATTGTTGCACGTAGACTCGCTGCCTCCTGGAACCGCACAGGCAATAGTGGCTTCGACTGAGCCTTGTGTTTCTAGGGTTTCAGCTATTCCCAGGTCAGGAGTTTGCTCCGCCATTGTCACCGACGCTTCTGATGCCTCCGCCGTAGCTTCTTCAGCCATCACTTCTTTGCTTCAATTATTTACCGAAAACGGAAGATTTAAAAGAAGCTTTGGGGTTTCGCTTTCAGCTTCCTTTGAAAACCATTTCTACCGGAAAATCACATATTGGGGATTTGAAACGAAAGACCGAATCATAAACGACGACGTTTGGAGAAAATAATGAAAAAAAGAAAGATTTTTTTTTATTTATTTATTGAGGGTCACACATTTTGATTTCCAAGGATCAGACTGTGAAGTAAAGCAGAAATGGCTTCCGCAATTTCGCCTCCGATGCTCCACTCTCTCTCAGTTCACTGTGCGCACACCTCGCACCGTGGCCGATCCGTCAAGGCGCATGTTAGCAAACCTGCGCCGTCGGTTTCTCTGTCGAACCGGAGGCAGCTTCTGTCCTTTCTGGCTACGATGACGGCATTGACGGTTACAGAGAAGAAGTCGAATGCGGAGGATATTCCGTTGTTCGGTTTTAGGAAGAAGTTGAAGAAGGCGGAGGAGGAAGCGGTGGAGATCGTGAAAGAAGGACTCGAGACGGCGGAGAAAGGGCTGGTGACGGCGGAGAAAGAGATCTTTACGGCTGAGAAGAAGATAGAAACAGCTGAAAAGGAGATTGGAAGTGCCGTTAGTTTTGGCGCGTTGGCTCAGGCGGGTACTGTGGCGGGAGCCGAGTTTCTTGGCGTTGTGGTGGCTACTTCTATTGTTAATGGAATTTTGGCGGCTGAGGCCCCGAAATCATGAAATTTCTTGCATTTAATTTTATTTAAATATTTTGTGAAACAAGTACTTTTCTTCTTCTTCTTCTTCTTATTGTGTTTTAGCAACTTATTTTCTTTCTATAATGCTCATATTCAATTTAAGATTTGAGGGCTCAAATTCAATTCAAAGCATTTGAAACAGGTGGGAAATTGAAAAGATCATCGGAACTTGAGATAAAAAATATTAAATTCCAGTGTTGGATCCATTTGAAGCACCAATTTCGAAAGTGCCTTTGTTTTTTCATTATAAACAACACAGTTGACTGATAATCATTCAAATAATTTACAAATCCCATGAATTTCTGGGGATTTTTCTTTTCTTTCAAGGGCAGGTGAAAGCATCGCCCAGTTCCATCCACTTTTCTTGAATCGGATAATGAATAATGTTACTTTTTGGCCACTGAATTTTTAATTTTTAGGGTAAACTACTTAAATGACCACCATACTTTCGATAAAATTGCAATTTGGCCACATTATTTTTTTTCTAAGTAATTAAACTACCAAATTATTTAAATGGTATCAATGTGACCACCAGCCGTTAGAGGTTAACGGCATGGTGATGTGGCAGTTAAAGAAATAGGGGTACAATTACACATTTGGTCCTTTTTATTTTTTAACTACCATGTCACCCTGCAGTTAACCTCTAACGGCTGGTGGTAACATTGATACCATTTAAATAATTTGGTGGTTTAATTGCTTAAAAAAAGTATTGTGATCAAATCGCAACTTTATCAAAAGTATGGTGGTCATTTAAGTAATTTACCTTAATTTTTATTATAACCATAAAAGATATTATAATTACAAAGCATCTAGAAAGGAATGAGACTAATCTGCTCAAATTTCTTACAACCCAAAAACAAATAAAAGTAAAAAACTTCTATGGAGATAAGCATTACATCAAAATTCAGAAGTTTCTTGAATCTCCTTGTCTCTATCCAATCGGAACTCATAACCGATGAAAAAGGAGTGGCGAGCGATCAAAATTATTAGACAGAATGTTCCGCTACCCATGACTGATTACGTCGGCAAACAACCATCAACCGAGTGAGGATCTAACTTTGTGTGACCACCGACAAAATCATAATCAGAAACTAGCGCCGATTAAAAATTCTATGTGAGCTGCAATCGACCGTTAGAGTATACTGAATCATGCCACAAGGACAGATGAAATAAAACCAATAATTAAAGAAAACATGTCATAAGGACAGAGAAAACGCGTACCATAAAGGCAGAAATTCTTATTAAAAAATAAAAAAACAAAAAACAAAAAAAAAACACTGACGATCAACAACCAATAATTAAGTGATTGCCGATCACCAGCTAACGCAAAAAAATTGAAAAAACTTGCAGGAGGCGCAAGGTTATTAGAAAGAAAAAGTAATGAATAATGTTACTTTATTATAAAGTAATTTTTAGATTTTATATTTGATAAATATTTCAAACATGGTCCTTGATTTTTTGGTGTCTATGTTAATCCATAAAATTAAATTTTAGTCATTTTAACGATACATTATGTGATTTAGAGATTAATGTATATTAAAAAGGTTAAGGCAAGTTGAACCTAATAATTCGTCTCAATAAAAAAGCAACTGATGTTAATTTCAGAAACTCAGATTTAATCGCTTCTGTTAAAGAGTTAAACATATGTATGAACATATATTACCTTGTAATTATTTTAAATTATTCAAAAAAAGCTTAAGGTAGGTTAAAAAAGTTGCCAAATTTTGGGAGTAAAATAACTTCATCCCTTTTATCTATTTTAATTTTGGTATCATGTTTAATAATAGTATATTTAAGAGTTAATTATACCAGACATCTTCAAGCTATTATTTAAACTTTAAATTGATGCTCAAATTTTAAAATATTATAATTAAATATTAAACTTTAAACAATGTGTATGTACTATAAAAAAAAATTTGAATCGATGTGTTATAAGAAGACTTATTAAATTTTAATGACATATTCTATTTTTACATGGCAAATATAAAATTGTTTATGCAACATTTGTACATGCATGTAAAATTTGATCCAAATACTATAATTATAATTTATGTCCAAATCCAAACGGTCATTTAATGATCAAGCAAATTTTAGACTAAATCTGATTGAAATGATAATCTAATTGAAAACTTAATTAGAATATTTTGAAGTTTAAGGACTAATTTAAAATCAAAAAATATTTTGTGATGCATGATGAAATTAACTCTAGATTTAATGGGCCATGTTTCGTTGGGCTGTGTTTGAAATACAAAGATAAAGCCCAAGCCGAATTACAGAAAAGCCAGGATTTTTTTTTTCCAAAACCCCTTCACTAAACCCCATCACAAAATGTTCCGGCACCTCGCAACTACCATCCGCCTCCGTTCAACCACCATCCTCCGGCACCACAACAATCACTATTACCGCTCAACAAGCTACAAACACCCCAAAACCCCAAATCCACCTTCCCCGCCGAAGCCTCCAAAAGCCCCTCAAAAACCACAAACATTCACTTTCGGTGATGTCACCTGGGAAGATCCTTACTCCTGGATGTCTTCTCTTCAAGACAAAGTCGCCATGCGACATATGGACATGTATATGGAACAAGAAGAGAAGTATACCGAGGCTGTCATGTCGGACACTGAACGACTCCAAACTAAGCTCCAGTCTGAGATGGCTTCTCGCTTGAACTTTGATCTCTCCACGCCTCCAGTCCGTTGGGGTCCCTGGTAATTGCTTCAATTCTTCCATTTTTAGCGCTTTTTGTTAAGAAAATTGAAATCCAAACTGGGTATCTAGTAAAACCTCGAGTTTTCTTAGGTTCGGATTGGTTAGCTTCTTACGAGTCATTTTCTATTCGACTAGAATGTTGAAAATGCTGTCAGATGCAATGTAATTTATGTTCTTCTAGAACAAGATGTTAAGCTTTTGTTTAATGGAAAGTTGAACTGTGTGATGCTTGTTTTAATGGAAATGTTAGTGTATGTATGATTGAAGTCATAGGTGGTTTATTGGTTAAACTGTTCTGTTATGTTAACCTTATTTTCGTCTTTTGTTTATGGTGTGATCGATAGTTGCTATGTTAGTTGAAATCTAAATAAGTTTGCAGGTTGTATTATAGAAGAGTGGAAGAAGGGAAGCAATATCCAGTGCTATGTAGGAGGTTGGCGAGCTTGAACGAGGAGTTCATTTCACATAAGTCTCCAAGTTCTGGATTTGATTTTACTTCTGGAAAGAAGATTGAGCAGAAGCTGCTTGATTACAATCAAGAAGCTGAGAGATTTGGAGGTATTGCAGAAAATGGAAGATTGTCCTCTTTGTTTATTTGCTTCTGAGACTTTGTTAATATTACTTTCTCCAATATGTTTAAAGGTTATGCTTATGAAGAATTATCGGAGATATCACCGGACCATAAGTTTCTTGCGTACACCATGTATGATAAAGACAATGACTACTTCAAGTTATCCGTCAGAAATTTGAATTCTGGTGCATTATGCAGCAAGCCTCATGCTAATTGTGTTTCAAATTTGGCATGGGTCAAGGATGGGCAGGCACTGCTCTATGTCATTACTGATGAAAATAAGAGGCCGTATAGGTGGATACTTTGCTTGTTTCGTAATCAATATATATTCTTTATTTTTTGGTTGTCGAATGAATTTTACAAAAGCTAATTGGAAAATGACTTTTTTGTTTAGGATATACTGTAGCATGATTGGATCAACTGATGAAGATGTTTTGTTGCTGGAAGAACAAGATGAAAATGTCTATGTAAACATAAGGCACACAAAAGATTTCCATTTTGTGACGGTTAATACATTTTCTCCTACATTTTCCAAGGTATCAAAAGAGAAAAATTGGTTTGTAGTCAGCTTAGATTGTTGTAAAATGATCTATTATTGGTCAAATGGTGTTAACAAACTTTATGATATTTTAGGTCTTTCTGATAAATGCAGCTGACCCATTTTCTGGCATGACATTAGCTTGGGAGAGTGAAGGTATTGTTCACTGCATTCTCGAGCATCATCAAGGATACTTCTATTTATTTACTGATGCAGCCAAGAATGGACAAACAATTGATAATCACTATCTTCTTCGAAGCCCTGTTGATTCTTCATCCAATCCTAGAATTTGGGAGGTTGGTGAATTCGATATGACTTCCTTAATTCCTTTTTTCCCTTCCCCTGGTTCATAATGCACATTTTTGTATCCTTTTGCACTGAGGTTAAATGACGTGTTGATACATGTAGACATTTCTTGCCTAAATGCTACCCATGCTCACTGCATTATTTGCGTAATCCTATGTCTTATGAACATCAGAATGTATTCATTGATGATGAAAACTTGGTCATAGAGGATGTTGATTTCTGCAAGTCACACTTGATTCTTATTACAAGGGAAGGAGGAAATCGCAGAATCTGCTCTGTTGCTCTACCATTGCCAGATGGGAAGGTAGGAAATATATAAATGTGCTTTTGTGTGCAGTGCTTATCGCTCATACTTCATCTTCCTTCTTTTACCCTCTTGTTGCCCTTTCTCTTTATAGGCATTCTTACAATACTCTCTTCATGTCTTTTGTTTTATGGCAGCAAGCAGTTCATCTGAGAGAGCTTCAACCTTATTTCCTTCCTCTTCCAAAGCATGTTTGTAACATTTCTCCTGGGCCAAACTATGACTACTACTCCACAACCATGCGATTCACAATATCATCACCTGTGGTATGTAGATGACTACCATCTGAACGGTATTTAGCTCCTAATTGATCACGGCTATATCCTTATCATCTCTACTTCTTAGTAATTTTGTTGAATTTTGATGCATTAACCTGTTTAAGCACGGTTTGAAAACAAAGAAAGCTTATGGAGCTTAAATGCCTGCTGTCAGTGATGGAAGATATATTGCCTCTACTGATTATAATTTGGATTTTTAGTCTTGAATATAATAAGCTTCTTAAATCAATTTGTTTCACGAATGCAAGCTAGAGATCAGAAGTTTTGGTTTTGGTTTGGATTGATATTTGCTTTGTTTGAATATGGTCCAGCAAGCAGCAACTGTTAATGTTTCTCCTGTAGGATGAGTAAAAATATGACATTTAGTAGCCCACGTGGAAGCATTTTCAATCATGATTTTAAGTAATACCAGTCTCTATTTTTTTTCACATCTTGTTTATCAGTGTTTATTTTTATTATTTTATTTTGGTTTTCTTGTCATATATGTTAACATTATTCTAATTTTCATCAATACTGACATTCTAGGGTTTATATATATATATATATATATATATATTTTACAGATGCCTGATGCGGTGGTTGATTATGATTTGTCAAATGGGAAGTGGAATATTGTTCAACAGCAAAATATGCTTCACGAAAGAACAAGGATTTTGTATGGTACTGCATTGTCTTCGGCCATTGCTGAGAAGACAACAAATGTGAAATTTTCTTCTATGAATGATGTCAAATCTGTAGATGAAAACTTGTGGAACGACCTCTCTGAATTTTATGCTTGTGAACATCATAATGTTTGTTCCTATGATGGGGCTATGGTTCCTTTAACTATTGTTTACTCACGCAAAAATAGAAAGGATAACCAAATCCCCGGATTGCTTCGTGGACATGGAGCTTATGGTGAAATACTTGATAAACGGTGGCGTAGTGAGTTGAAAAGCCTCCTTGATCGGGGTTGGATTATTGCTTATGCTGATGTAAGGTTTGTTTTTCATTATTATTATAGTAATTCTTCCTGGTTATTGTTACCTTCAGCTTTCTGTAGCACTATTCGGTTTTATACTATTTTATTAATTGTTGTTATTTTTAATATTTGCATGCATAACACTTTGTTTCTTGGTTTATGGATGGTATGTTCTGCAGAGGCGGCGGCGGCGGCGGTAAGAAGTGCCACCATGATGGCCGGCGCATAAAGAAACAGAACTCAATTACAGATTACATCTCTTGTGCAAAGTACCTTGTTGAAAAAGAGATTGTGCAAGAAAACAAGCTTGCTGGTTGGGGATATAGTGTCGGAGGACTCCTGGTTGCCTCTGCCATTAATTGCTGCCCAGATTTATTCCGTGCTGCAGTTTTGAAGGTATGAGAAATCTCTCGTTTGCTTTCATGTCGGATCAATCATACTTGCTACATAGTCTTAATTTGCTTGTGCTAAATTTCCATTATTTGTTTTTTTTAGGACATATGGTACTAGTTAGTTTAGAATTTCATAAGGGTATAAGCTGTTTTTATTTTATTTTATAAATCTAGTTAAACTCATTTCATCTTTTGGTTTGTTTCAGGTTCCATTTTTAGATGTTACCAACACTCTGCTATACCCCATTTTACCTCTCACGGCTGCTGATTATGAAGAGTTTGGTTACCCTGGGGATATTGATGAGTTTCATGCTATCCGGAAATTTTCTCCCTATGACAATATTCAGAAGGATGCTCTTTATCCATCGGTATTAGTCTCCTCATCTTTCAACACAAAGTAAGTAGCCTTCTCATTAACTATGCTTTGTCCTGTTATCCGAACTTACAGTTTTGTGACATTGATCAACAAAAAAGGTATGCCATCTAGAGAAAAAGAGGTGCATAAAATTTATCAGTATTTATCGTACTTGTGAGCTTAACTAGGGACAATAAAGGTTCAAAATGGGTGGAATAGGATTGAATAGCAGCATATAGATCACTTTGGATTTTGGAAATTCATTACTTGATCAAAATTTGTGTGTGTATGGAGTAAGATGGCTACAAAGTTGTTCCCTCTGCGTTCAAAACAGAGATTAAAGGGCATCGACAATTCATACCGCATTCAGTCTTCTAGTTGGTGATATCTTTTTCCCTTGTAATTGAACTAGGCATTGATACCTTTCTGTTTAACTTTTTTTTCAGATTTGGGGTATGGGAAGCAGCAAAATGGGTGGCTCGAGTTCGGGAACAAACTATCTATGACCCTAAACACCCCATACTACTTAATCTAATGACAGATATAGTAGAGGAAAATAGATATCTTCAATGCAAAGAGTCAGCTATGGAGACTGCATTTCTTATAAAGGCAATGGATTCATAAATTGGATTTTAGCATTCATCCTATGGTTCTGCCACTGTCTTACTGCAATGAGTGGAAGCTATAAAGTTGAGGTACATGATGAGATTTGGTTTGGTATTATCTCGTAAAGATGATAGGTTGTACCGATCAAATTAATCCCGAGTTGAACATCACTTTTTTATTTATAGATTACGAAGTTAGTTTAGCGAAATGTTTGATTGATGAATCAATTATATTTCTCAGCAACTTCTTGGAGATATTTGCAGAGCTCTTGGGGCTTGGAAAGCATGGCCATTTGATCAGCTCCATCTATGAACTTAACATCGACTTTCGGGATATTTTCTATGTACCATTTCTGCAGGTTTTCTTGATCAGCATATCATCTTTCCAAACTATATAAATCCGATTGACCGAACCAAAATTTGCTTTTGTTAGCAGAGATTTCTTGGACAAATTTTTCATAAAAAGATAACTAAAACGTGACCCGAAAACATACCCGAACGTACAACAAATGCATAAAAAACACACAGCAGCGTTCGTATTTTTCTTTTACCTCGGCTGCTCCGGTTGCAATAGGAGATTGATGACTGGGCATAAAAGCTGTGGGAAAAACAGCAGCCGATACTTCCCTACGAAGCTTTTCATCCCTTGTAAATGAATCGAACTTGAAGGAACAATACTTTGTTCTTGTTTGTTTATTTATTTTTTGATAGTGTTTATGTTCGGTCCTGTTCGTTTAAATTTTTAATATCGTGTTTGTGTTCGTTTGTTTAGTGTTCACGAATATATTCATTTATATTTTCGCTAACATGTTCTTGTAACGCGGTCAAACATGTTCATCAAAATGATAAAACTTTATCACTAGTCCTTAAGTTCTTTGAGCTTCAAAGTATGAACTCTAAAATTTATCATGTGTTCAATTTAAGCCTCACTTTTGTTAATATTTAAAGTGTAAAAGAAAATTTAAGGAAAAGGAAAATTGGGTAAACGAGTTGATGAACGAGCTTGTTCGTTAATATAAACGAATCAAATACATCTCTGTTCGTGTTTGTTTACTTATTAAATGAATATAAAAATTTTGTTTATACTCGTTTATTTAGTTTAATAAGCGAACACAAACAAAAATTATATAAACGATTCACAAATAATTCATCGAACGCTCTTTTATTTACACACTTGTCGATGGCTAAAGAAATGACGACCCCACCATGACTATGTCCCACTAATATTACCTTCTCGTGTTGGAAAAAGAGGCCATGAATTCCATCAATGGCTAAGCATAATCCGACACGGAATCCAGCTCACCGATCAACCCGGGGTTGATTCCACCGGCACCAGGGTCCAATGGAGTATAATTAAGAGCAAGACCTTTTTTAGATTGGTTCGTTATTTTCGACATTCGGCTGCTACGTCATTCATCGTTTTCAGTAATACCGTTATGAGAAAAATAATCGATTAGGCCCGACAATCAAAAAAGTATATTTAGAAGCGACAATCGATGGTGGAAGAGGCGGCAATTTGAGGTTTTAATTTGAGAGATTTTAAGAACAATTGAATATGAATAACAAGGGAAGATTGGACTAAACTGAAATTGTGTTTAAGTGATAGCATGAAAATTGATAAATTAATTAGAAAGAAAAAGTGAAAACAAATGTACAAATCCATGCCTTGGATTGACCTAATTGAAATGTTTGAATCCTTGTACTTGAAGTGTGATATAATTGGAATGCTTGAATCCTTGTACTTGAGGTGTGATCTAATTGAAATGCTTGAATCCTTGTACTTGAAGTGTGATCTAATTGGAATGCTTGAATCCTTGTACTTGAGATGTGCTCTAATTGGAATGCTTGAATCCTTGTACTTGAAACGTGACCTATTCGAAATGCTTGATTCTGTGTCTTGGATGTATTCATTCGAATTTCTTGCTTGGAATTGCTCTTATGATATAAATACTTGTAAAAGTGATATAAACCACGAATATAAAGACATGACTAGATGCCTAAAAATGGCATATAATTCGAATTGCTTACTTGAGTAACAAGTAAACTTGTGAAATGAAGAGCTAAGGCTCAACAAGCCTAAGGGCTAATCTTGATCTTGAAATACTTGCTTGAATATAATCCTTGAACATGAATTGTCTTGCCTTGAACATGAAAGCATGAAACATAAGAAACAACAACAAGATTTAAAGTATAAAATACACTCCAACTTTTAAATAGGAGCTAAGATACTTAAGTTGCCTACAATGGAAGTCCTTGGATACAATGGTATGATGCATGGTATACTTGGGACTACAGTCCATGAGTCATGGCTCGGGGGGACGCCCCATTACATGTAATATGATATTGGCGACAGTTGGTTGGATAGTGAGAAGTGTAGGATTACATATATTAGCTATTGCTATGTGCTTTGAGCTAAGTATCTCTTGGACCTTTATGGTTAAACACGGACCAATGTTATTCATGACCAATTGTGATCCAAGGCAAACCTGTTGAATAGATATGAACCTTATCGAGAAATTGAATAAGAAATTCAAAAGAGAATCTTGAATACATGAATTATATCTTGAAATACTTAAATGACTTGACAAGAAATCTTGAACACTTGAATCACTTATGAATTCTCGAATACTTGAATTGCTTGACATGTAATGCTTGATTCTTGACATGAAACTCTTGAAATGATAATTGCCTATGCTTGGAACTTGTATTGTATGATTTGCTACTTGAAATGCTTGCCACTTGAAATGCTTGTTACTTGAAATGCTTGCTACTTGAAATGCTTGTTACTTGAAATGCTTACTACTTGAAATGTTTGCTACTTGAAAATACTTAATACTTGACATGTAAACTTGAACTATGATCCATGTCTATTGTTTATCATACTACTCGAAAGAGATAATGAAATATGTCATGATCAACTTGGTTGATACTAGATTCCTTGCTTGTTGCTTTTGAATTATGGTATGAATAATTACCAAATATTGTCTAGATACATGGCTATATGATTACATGCTCAATTCAGATGCTACAAATCTTGAATAGAATTACTTGATTTCATGAAACTTGATCTAATAATTGGATTATGCTATTCGATTGGTTGCTATTGAAGTAACTAGTTCATGAATGATATTTGATTTGATTCCTAAAGCAACTCTAGAGTCAACACATAGATTACGCCTAAACTACTGAATTAATTTAATTACTTACGAGAGAAAAAACCCCTGTTTATCATATGTTGTGTTTGATTGCCTATAAATATATATGAACATGCTTTGAAATGACTTGTGCACATGTATATCTTAACTCGAATGCTCATGAGAATATATATATATATACATATATATGAATATACACTTTAAGTATATGTTTCTTGTGCACATGTACATTCAATAATTTGAATGCCTTTGTGATTGTATACGCATATGTTGAGTGCAAATACCATGCTTTATGTATGCTCTTGTGTGGACATCTTGTGTAGATAATTGATACTTGTTAGACATGTTTATTAAGTGTAAATACATGTTATATAATTTCCGAGTAGACTTGTAAGCTCGATTGATTAAAAGGTGTGTACGTGATATTAAAACTACCTCAAAGTAATGATGTCATGGGCTGTTCTACTTATAATTGTGTGTAAACATGTATAATGGACATATTTGAATAAATTAAAGGTCACCTTGGAATGTTTTGCTTATGGGTGTATATATATATATATGCACTTAATGGAATGTTTTAATAAAGATGAACACTCTAAATACCAAGGCCTAATCTAAAGTAAATTAAGCAAGAAAGAAAAATAACATAAAGCTTAATGTTACTTGATATGATACTTGAACTGGCTTGATTTCATGATACTCAAATGAATACATGAAACGAGATGTGATTATACTTGAATTGTTATACTTGAGCATGCTTCTTGTCTTGACTTGATACTTGATTAAACTTGAATTGAAAACAATCCTCTTGTCGATATGTTATTCGAATTGTGATAGAAGCATGACATGATATAGATGGTTTGATCTTAAGATTCTCATTGTATGTACTTGTGCTTGAAATGATATGCATAAATGGTAATAGCTATACATGATTACATGACTACATGCTTGACTTGAAATGCTCGAAACCTTAAGCTAGACTTGACTTCACATGTTACAAACCCTACCTAGGTTTATACTTGACTAAATGATACAAATCTTGAAAATTGGTTAGTAATAGTTGCTACCTCACTAAGTACTTTTGTACTTATCACTCTTGTTTCCTTTCTTCCCAAACTACATGTCAAAAGTGCTTCAAAGAGGTTACTTGATCCTGAAGTCTGTTTTCTTAAGCTCGAAGTAAAAACAAGAAAGAGCTAAAGTATGAATCCATACTTGTTTCGTATTACTCCTAGTTGGTGGCACTTAGATTTGTATATAGTTAAGTTAGGCCATGCATTTGATATTTTGAAAGCTTGTATATGATTATGAATTTGGCCTCTAATGTACGAAGGCTTGGTTTCTTAAAATTGAAGTATGTAATGACCTAATTTTCTTGTGAATGGAATAGTAAGCTGCGCATATAGAAACTCTGAGATTAAGTGAACACTTGCTAGCCATTGTATGCTATTCGAATGTCACATGTTCATGGGTAGGTAGCAGTTAACTTTGAATGAAATTGGAATCAACTAATCAAAGTAAAGACCTATAATAAATAAGGAACTTGCTTATGCTTATATGATTAAATATGAGGTCTAGGTGGTAACTTATCATGAATGATAAACATGATATGCTTGCTTGAGATTGGATTGAATGTATGTACATAAAAGCATGACTAGTTAAACCTACATGAAACGTCTACATGACTTGAACGTAATGAGATTAAGTATAAAAGAATATGTTCTTTTCTAAGTATGATATCTGAATGCTATGCATGGTCACATGTTTAAGTAGTAGACATCCTTAAATATAGAATTGCAAATGTATAATCAAGTTGGTAAACTAGGGTGAATAAAATACATATGCTTGTGGTATGATAATATATGAACGTTTAAATGCCTTGTTAGTCACTCAACTTATCTAATAGGGATGAGTTCTTGAAAAGTTTTAAATTATTCGTGTTTCCAGTGTTTCCCGTAACACTCTTCAGCCGATTTACTACTAAACCAGGTGGGGGAAGTCACATATAACCCGCACCCTACTTTCATGGATCTTGTACCGTGGATCTCCAGTTTTCAATCCTCCCAATTTAGTCCTTTTTTATTTAAAATTAAACACCAAATTTCTAATTGCTCTCAAATCGACCATCCAATTTTGTCAATTTCTCAATTTAACCCTTGTTCCTTTTAATTGAGCACTTTTTTTGAAATTATTTTTAAAATAACCTTCAGATTTTGTTTTTCTCTCACTCAAACCCTTAACCGAATTTTTTCTTTTAAAAACTAATAATCCCTTTCTTTGTTTATTTCTCCAATCATTTAATTTAAGTAATTTTATTTATTTTAGATTTTTATGTGAGTATTTGTATGTTTTTTATGTTTACTTCTTAAGAATAGGTTCTGAAGAAATAGATTATAACCATTTTGTAATAAAAAAACTTCCTTTATTTCTTAAAATAAAACACACTTAAATACATTTAAATCTTAATAGTTAAAATGAATGTAGATATTTCTTTAGGGTTTAATAACTGATTAGGTTTTAATAAAAACTTCAACACATTTAATTTTCTCTGTTGGTTTGTTAAAAAGTGAAAACTTAATTAATGCGGTGTCTTATCAAGTGGGAATGACGGGTTAGCGCTAGGAGTGTTGGCGGTGATTAAAGTTCATTTCCCGGGCGATAAGGCCATTAAAATAGATTTATATTCACTTAGCGGACAAATAAAGCGAAATCATGTGAACTTGCAAAATTCCAATTTTCAAAATACTATTTTGAAATCAATTAGGTACCAATTTTTGGGCGCTGTGGGGGTGCTAACCCTTCCCCACACATAACCGACTCCCGAACCTATTTTCTCTTATTTTTTGTGGACCAAAATTGTTGTTTTAATAAATAAAATGTTTTATTAAAATAACCCTTATTTTAGAAGTGATCCAATAACATTTTTTTTCAAAAAAGATTGGTGGCGACTCCGTGTTTTCTTAAGTTTTCCAAATAACGTCAAAACCTTCCTAAAAAGGGTTGTGACAGCTTGGCGACTTTGCTGGGAAAATTTTGTTTTTTAAAAACAAAAGAGGGTCAGCCCAGAAATTGTTTTCAAAAAATATTTTTAGAAAAGGAATTTGCAAGTTCACAAAGGTTTCAATCTATTCGTCCGCTCAATGAATGTAATTCTATTTTACGCAATTTAAAATTGTTGCAAAAAGCTCTACTGCCGAGCTTCACCCAATTGTTAAGTGAGGGGAAAATTCTTTGAACATGTCAAAATATTGATTCTCCATATGATCCTAGTAAGTACCTTTGGGACTCCTATGCCTCATGTCTTCGTAAGGATACTAATCCTTCGAGAAGACATAGGAAGTGAGTCTTCATAAGTTGAACTTGGTTCGTTTGAAGCCTATAATGGGTGAGAACCAGGGGCTTTGCTACCCTTAGTAGGGGACATAAAGGATAGCTCAGGTACCCTTTTAGAACCTAACCAAGTTTGAGAATTTAGAGCCTACCCCAATAGAGCCATGAAGAAAACCTAGGGTTTCGAGTGTGGTCAAAATTGTTGCGAATGATCCATGGAGACATGTCCTGGGATGTTGGAATGTGCTGCCCAGAATTGTTCGTGAAATTATTTTGGTCTCTTTGTGTTTTCTTAATTCTAATCCTTTTCGTTCTTGTTTTTCTGTTTTTCATATTCATTCATGCAACATCATTCCATATCAAAAAGGTTGATTCTCAAAATATCTGCTCAACTTTGAAAAGCCCTCGTTATGGATGGAAGGATCCTAAAAAGAGAAGATGAGAATGTAAAAGTGCGACATTGGTCTGAGGTAAACCAGCGAACACTTGAGGACAGTCTAGCAGCTGATCATAATATAGAGACTTCAGAATATGCCTACATCAGTATCAAACAAAATAACATACAAGAGTTGCAGGAAATTTGGGAGCATTGTGATTACGAGACTAAGTAGTTATTCCATGAAGTCTATGGCGATATAGTATATCTCCTTTATGTGAAGATATATGAGCCATTTCTCAAAGCCCTGGTTTAGTTTTAAAATCCCGAGTATTGCTGCTTCACTTTCAATGGAGAGGATATGATGCCCACGTTTGAAGAATACTTGGCTCTATTCAATTTACACAAGGTGAAGAAGAACTGGGTTTATGCCAAACCTCCTAAAAACAAGAACCCACACTCAAGGCTCCAAGCTCTCGCCAGTATGAGTGATGGTTGGGTTAAGCGGTTGATACGAAAGAGAGGAGGCAGCTTTAATTTTCCTTGGTTAAGCATCAGAAATATAATTTCAATCCACCCCAACATAGAGAAGATAGTTGATCTCCTAGCCATTGCAATTTATGGTTTAGTCATTTTTCCAAAAGTTTTAAGAAACATTGATGTGACATTACTTGATTTCATTGAACAGCTAAAGAGAGGAGTCAACCCAGTGCCAGCTGTACTTGCTGAAACCTTCATTTCCCTTAATGCTTGTCGAAAAGTTGGCATCTATTTTGGAGGATATGCTCCGCTTCTACAAGTCTAGGCTCTTAGTCACTTCTGGAAATGCCCAACATTGGCCTTATCAAATGTATTTTCTCCAAATTTCTCTCATCTTCGCGAATTCCTAGCAAAATAATGGCCAGTTGCTAAGAAAAGTAAGTGGATTGAAATTTTCAAAGACCGTCGCGACGAAGTCATCAGATGGAGGGTTTTTTAGATGGGTCATACTAAGCTTTTTTACAAATATGGGGATTTCAACTTCTTGATGCTACTAGGTCTCTAGGGAGGAATTGGATTGCTCCTTTGCTGGTATCTCGTCAGTTTGGGTCTCGTTAGTTCATTCCATTCACTACTAATCTAGGCTCATCAGAATTTGAGTTCCAATGAGAGTTTAGACAAAAGGTTCAGACGATTAGTGATGCATGGACTCATTGTTATCATATGGAGTTAGAGTCTGATAAACATTATATGTACACCCCTGATTACGATATCTAGAGCGTGTAAGAGTGAATGATAGAGTCATAGCACCTACACTAGGGCAGGTTAAGTCTTTAGAGGAATACTTGAAGGTAGTCCCTACAGAAGCTGACATCTTAAGAGAAGAGCTGAGAAGGGCCAGGTTAGAAATAGAAGCCTTGCGAGAGTAGAACCAACGAGACATGTTTGACTCAAGCCTTAACGTAGAAAAGTATAAAGGGAAGACGAAGCGAGTGATAAAACTGTATAAAGGCTTATAAAGGAAGTTTGAAGTCCAAAGGGTTGATTTCCTCAAGTTTCAGACTACTGTTTGAAATGTTAATCTGAGAAAAACTCTGGAACAATGGAAACAGAAAATCGAGCATGCTGTGGGAAAGGAGAAAGAATATGGAAAATAGGAAATTGAGAAGTACATATGAGCCCTTGCTAAAGAAAAAAAAGGGTAAGCCAGTAACCGAAAATGGAAACGGCAAACAGGTTCTTGAAAAAGAGAAAAAAAGTGTGGCTGTATGGAAAAAGAAGGCTCACAACAACAAAGTCCGTTTATTTAAGCTACAGACAGTATATGAAAAGAATAGTAAGAAGCTGAAGCAAAGCCAGGCTTGTGTTGCTGAGTTGTAGGCCAAGGTAGATGACTTGAACCGTTCGCTGCATGAATTTCAGAACTGTCACACTTACACAGAACTCCAGGCTAGCCTAAATGAGAAAGACTCCCTAAGAGAGCAAGTGGAAGAAATGGATAATATCATTCAGTAGTATAGAACTAAGATCTTGGTCCTTGAAGATATAGCTGATGGAGGAAATGATTACTGGTTCACCCGTCTTAGAGATAATGCCAAAAGATTCCAAGAGCGGGATGAGTTTGACAAGATTGTCATGACTCAGGTTTAGGATGTGGCTCGACATGTGACGATGTTAGCCACGGAAACTACAGCCCTTTGTCAATACATCAAACCATTAGGGGAGATTGGACCAAGACTTATGTGGCTTATCGAAGAAATCAAGGAATTAGGAGTTCGTGCAGAAAAGTATTTGTAAAAAAGAAATGAAATTTGATGTAATAAGGACCTTTTCATATTCAATAAAGAGTTGTTTCTTGAGCATATATTTTATAGAATTGATGGCTCTTCGCTTGTATTCATGCATTTGCATTGCATCTTTTTTGTTTTGTTGCTTTACTTTGCATTTGTGTGTTTACATCTGCGCATGCATTCATGATATAATAAGAATCTAACTTAAATAAAAAACATTTCAGAAATTCAAAATAGCAAAAACAACTCATAAGTACGGTACCCGGTCCCAAGCCAGAGCGATGGTAGATACAGTGGTGGCCTTGGAAACTAGTCACAAAAGCACCCATGATAGGTTAGACAAGCTGGAAACAGACCTAAAACAACAAATGGAATTATTTCACCAGAAAAAAGTTAGCTCGATTGCGGCATTGTTGGGATTCAAGGACCCAGATACAACAGAAGTTGGAGATGAAACCAATACTCTACCCCGATTCCAGGGAATGACTTTCACTCATCCTCCGTCCGGAATGAGTTTAAGGCTAATACAGAAGGAACTCACAACTATGAAGTACTTGACCTGGATGAGATTGTCGATAAGGCTAAAATTGAGAAGAAATGGGAAGACCGTTATGAGAAGTTAGAAGGAATGATTAAGTCTTTCCAAGAATGGGATATTCATGGTGGTGTGGATGCCAAAGATCCGAGTCTTGTGACAGAATTGGTAGTACCTTCGAAATTCAAAATTCTAGATTTTGAGAAGTACAATAGAACTACATGGCCGTTAGCACATCTAACCATGTATTGCAAAAAGATGTCGATGTATCTTGATAATGAAGAGCTGCTCATTCATTGCTTCTAAGACAGTCTAGTAGGGTTAGCTGAACGCTGGTACACGCAGTTAAGTCGAGTTAACATCAGTTCGTGGAAGGATTTATCCAGAGATTTTAGTGATCAATACAAGCATGTCTCAGACATGGTTCCAACCTGACTGGTCCTGCAAGGGATGAAACAAAAACATCATGAGAGTTTCCGCCAATATACACAGAGATGGAGGGATGTAGCTGCTCAAGTTCAGCCACCATTACTAGATAATGAAGTTACCCCAATGTTCGTGGAGACATTAAAAGGTTCATTCTATGATTGCATGCTCAACCTTGCAACTAAGAGCTTTGCAGATATGTTAATGAATGGAGAGCTGATTCTGGCAGCTATGAAAAATGAAAAGCTGGATAACAGAGAAACAAAGAAACCCTATAAAAAGAGAGAAAGCAAAGTCAATGCCACAAATGTTTATAATCTCAATTATTCAAAGGGTGTGATCTTTAATAAACCCAATGTCTCGACTGCAGCTCCAACAATTACAAACCCACCGAAAGAAAAACGAAGATATTAAGGGAACTCAAAACCCTATTTCCCTCCAATTCTAATGACGTATGTCGAATTGTTTGCTGAATTGGTTAAATCCCAAATGGTGCTGCCAAGACATGTTCATCCTTTCTCACCACCATATCCAGCATGGTAAGATGAGAAGGCACAATGTGAGTATCATGCAGGAGTTAAGGGGCACACCATTGAGAATTACACCGCATTCAAGAGAGTGGTAGATGATTTAAGAAAATCTGGAATGTTGTCATTTGATACGTTGGAAGATAAGGGAAACCCTATACCAAATCACCAAAAAGCAGGAGTTGATGCAATCATAGAGGAGGAAAACAAGAGGATTAAGAAACATGTTGATGAGGTCAGAGCACCCATGAGGTGGATATGGGCTCAAATGGTGGTAGTTGGGATGCTAGAAGGAGAAGCCCGTAATATGGAAATTGAAGATGGATTGTATTGTGAGTATCACAAAGAGAGAGGACACGAGATTGAACGTTGCTTAGAGTTCAAGCAATTGGTCCAAGACAAGATGGATGAAAAAGAACTAGAGTTTCTTGAGAAAGAAAACAAGTAGTGCATGTTGGAAATTTGCACATCATATGAGTCATCCTCTAGAAGAGATTATTCCGGAATGAAGCCTTTAGTTATTAAGGCTAAAGCAAGAGTTAGTGAGTGTCACAACCCTCTCGAGCTTGACATTTTTGAAAACTTTAAAACACGGAGTCCCCACCAATCTTTTTGAAAAAGTGTGATTGGGTTACTTTAAAAAACAAGGCTATTTTAATAAAACAGTTTATTTATTAAAATAACGTTTTTAGTCTTTGAAAACCAGAAAATAGGTTCGGCGTAGGTTACGTGTGGGGAAGGATTAGCACCCCCTCAACGCCAAAAAATTGGTACCTTATTGATTTCAAAAAGTGTTTTCAAAGTTGGAATTAGCAAGTCCAATCATCGCCAACACTCATGGTGCTAACCCGTCATTTCCGTTTGGTAAGACACCACATTGATTTAGTTTTCACTTTTTTAACAAACCAAAGAAAGGATCAGGTGAGTTGTCATTTTTTAAAGTTTAGTGCTTAAATCATAAGGAACGTCTAAATTCATTTTATTTGCCAAAGTTATAATATTTAAAGTGTGTTTTATTTCAAAAGGTGAAGAAAGTTTTTAAACAAAAAAAGTTTCTAATTTAAGCCCAGAGACCCTAACCTTAAAGTTCAAACAATCACAAAAGGCTAACAAGACAAAAAAAACTTCTTTGTTTTTATGCTTTAAAGATATTTTATTCTTTTGTCCTTTTATTTGAAGTGTTTTTTAGTTTTTAAAACTTTAATCATTTTTATATTTGAAAAGTTTTTCTTTTATGTTTTTTTAAAAAACCACTTTTATTCCATTTTGAGTTTTTTTAAAACCTTTTATTTCCAAAATCTTTATGTTTTAAAACCCTTTTTATTTTTATTTTTATTTTTTCTTTTTAAGTTTTTTTAAAAACCTTTATTCCTAAAATTCTTTTTTAACTTTAAAAATTTCAAGCCCTTTTATTTTTTTTAAAAAAATATTTTTTTGTTGAAACTCTCCATTTAAGAATTTTAAAAGGTATATTTATTTACTATTCACAAAACCTTTTTTTTTAAATCTTTTGGAAGATTTATTATTTTTTTGAAATTTAAATCTTTTATGAAATTCTTGTTTTATTTTTCTTTAAAAAAACTTATTTAAACAAAAAAACACTTTTATTTTTTTAGAATGAAATGGATCAAAATTTTAAGACAAAATTTCATATCATGTTTTTTTTAAAAAGGATCAAAAACAAAGGAAAGAAGAATTACCAAGCTCAAAAAATTCAATTTCAACACCAAATAGCAACCTAAAAGCAAGAACTAATCAAACAAAAATTAATCTAGAAAATAAATTAAAAGAGTATAAAGAAAAGAAAATTTTACCGTTAAAGAAGAAGATTCGAACTCGAACTGAAGCTCCTCCAAACTCGAACCAACTTCCACAATTATCCAGCAATTTTCAGAGAATTTTCGAAATTTTTTTGAAGGGTGATTTACTTGGTGAATTGGTGAAGAACACATTGGGGAAATGGGTATTTATACTAGAGCAAGAGCTTGCAATTCAAGGAAAAATCGGGATTCAATCCTAAAATTGAAGCCATAATCCGACAAGGGGCTTGATCCTCGGTTGAAACCCCCAAAAATCATCTGATTTGGTTCGGATTTGAAGATGAATTTCATCCTAGATTCGACCCTAGGATTTTGACTCTTCCTCACTTTATTTTGCATATATCGGGGGCGGCGTGGGACGGCGACGAATGACATCGGTGCCATTGGAACGACGATGGGAAGACGGACCATTCGATAGCAGCCGTGGTGTAGGCGAGCGGTATTGGTGCAACGCACACGCCAGAGGCGTAGAAACCCTTTTTTTACAATTTTTCTTTTTTTTCTTTGCTTTGATCAGGGCCGTTCGATTGAAATACCAGAGATCAGACGACTCCGGTTTAATCTGCTTATTGGACACAAAAAAGGTTATTTGGGCTCTTTTGGGTATTTTTTGGCTTCTAAATTAATTAAAAATGTACTATATATTATATAATGGGTTGATAAAAAATTTATTATTTTTTGTTGTTAAAGATGAGCTTTATTATTAGTGGTCACTTTATAGGCTCTTTTATTTTATCCTTTGGGCTTTAACTATAATAATAATAAAATAATAATAATAGTAATAATAATAATAAATGAGGTAAAAATCTAGTGACAACAGTTGCCCCTCTTTACTAATCTTTCAAACAAAGATAGAGCAAAGACCAAAAGACACTGATTTTCACCGATTTGCTCATTGGTTCCATTCTCCTGATACCCAAACGGATAGGCTAGTTCTATTCTCCAAGCGCCCGAATAGATGAGCGAGTTCTATTCTCCAAATGCCCGAATAGATGAGCTGGGTTCTATTTTTTGTATGCCCGAATAAATGAGCTGGGTTCCATTCTCTAAGTGTCCGAACGAATAGACAGGTTCTATTTTTCTGATTCCCGAATAGATAGGCGAGTTCTATTCTCCTTATGTCCGAATAGATGAGCAAATTTCATTCCCCAAATGCCCGAACGGATAGGCAGGTTCTATTCTCCTGATGCCCGAATAGATAGGCGGGTTCTATTCTCCTTATGCCCAAATAGATGAGCAAATTCCATCCCCAAATGCCCGTACGGATAGGTAGGTTGTATTCTCCTTATGCTTGAATAGATGAGCTGGTTCTAAAAAAGGGTTCCATCCTCCTTATGCTTGGACAGATAAGCAAGCTTTTCTGGTGAAACCTTCATATACCTGTGAACACTGTAGTACACAATGCAATTTATGATGATCATGCCCCTGGGGATGCCTAAAACATGAATGCATGACAATTTTTCTTTAAATTCTTTTATTTATTTCCTGTACGACGGTAACACAGAAGAAGCTGTGAACCTAGATTGTATTATCTCAAACATTTTCTCAACTTTGGTAAAGAATAATTGGCGTCTATTATGGCCCATCTCCTCATGAGTTCCTTTTCACTTTTTATCACCGAATCAGACTTTGCACAATGCTATTAGTATCACAACGAGCAAGAATACGAGCAACATCCCATCTTCCTATTCTAGTTGGCTCCATCAATTTCTTGTTGTTAAAATTCCACCAACCATTTCTTGTAAAAGATTAAACAATGCATTCATCCTTTCCTGTACCTTCCGCCCTGATCTTAAAATAGGAAAATCTTTTGCTAGACGTTAAGGGCCCTCGTATAGCATTACAAGGACACCGTAGAGCAACACCCAATGGGAGTATGTATGGGACGCTCAATACATGAAAAATCCCCAGCTCCTCGCAACTGTATCCCATAATGGTTGACAAAGTAATCATAGATGGTCATCTCCGCGGTCTCAACTTCGCCATTTTCATTCTTAGTTCCTCTTTGCTTCATAAAGAACTTTTGATATCGTCATATTTTCTCACTCAATCCAGTTATCTTGTACTCCTGATTAAAAAGACTGACTTTTACTCTGTCATTGGAGTTGATACATCAATATTGAGTGAAAGACCTCTTCGAATGTTCTTATAAGCTTCAAGCCTTCATATGCCTCACTAAACATTCTCGGTGCTTCTTGTGATTTCCTGGATTCTTGATCTTGCAAGGCATTTCAAGTTGCTTGCATAGGAGTCTTTGTAATCTAACTTGAATGTTTTTCCAAGTTAATTCCCCATTTTAAAATTAATGCCCAAGTTCTAAACTTGACCATGGAACACCTCATAATCCCCGTGTTTCTAAAAACTTTCAGAGTAATGCTCAAAAATCTTTTGTATGTTTTAATGATGTCAAACTTACTAATTTTCATTTCAATGCATGATACTTCATGGAAATGGAGAATAGGCGAAGAAAAAGGTTAATGAGACGAATCTTTATTAATTCTGTGGCGAATAAAAGAAAATTTACAGGAAAGGAAGATAAGTATTCAAATATCAACAGTCTGAACTTGTCCAATTAAGGCAACCCAAATTGACTTGAATGCCATATGTGCTGAGAGGACTTTGAAAATGTGGGCGATGCGCAGAAGAATCAAGTTCTAAGGGGATCACTATGTAATAGGCCTGCCTTGCAAGTTATCTGAGCCGCCCTTTATGGGTTTTCAACTTATACCCTCATTTGGTTTCAAAATGCCCTTTGCGGGTTTTCATTCAAATCTGACATGGCCGATCAACGGTTATGTGGCGCCTGGCCATTGGTTCTTCTTTCCAATGTGGAGGTAAAGTTGGAAGGGCAACAGACGTGCGTAGAGGCTACTCGCGAGTGGGGAATGTGAGCAGTCTTCTTCCCCTAGGATATGGGTCGTTGATCATCTTGGATTGGATGGCCAACGGTAGGCTGCGCAAGAACAACAGATGGTATTAGAGTTTTTGGTTTAATTATCATGGTCTTTATTGAGCCCTATGTAAATGTATATTCTTTGCGGGTTTTGTATATAAATGAACTGGTATCTTAAATTATATTGGGCTTTTATTTATAAATTAATTAGCATATATATAAATATTTTTCAGTTTAATTATAATAATATAATAATAGGTAGTAATAATACTACTAGTAATAATAAGACGATATATAAAATGAATAACTAAATTAAATAAAAACAGGTTTATAAAACCCGGATAAAATTAGTGTCTACAACATCAAGGAGACCTCTTTTCGAAGGTGCGTTGATTTTAACCAGAGATGATCAAAGATGAGTGAAGTAATTCAATGAACTCAGACTCGGTCAAGAAGTGTTACGCTCGAAGAATTAAAAAAAGAGATTGAAAAAAGAAAAATAAAGAAAAAAGCAGAGTGAAAACCCAAAAAGGGCACTTTGCAAAATGAAAATATATATGGTGAAAACCCAAAAAAACACCTTATATATAAAAAAATTTAAAAAAATAGGGAAAAATCAAAAGAAAATGGGGGTTCAAGATAAAAATCTGCAAAGGGCATCTTGAAATCAAATGAGGATTTGAGCTGAAGACCTAAAAGGGCAGTTCAAAAGTATTTGAGATTAGGCATCCGACAAGAAACCTTCTCGAAATCTGTAGTTTTGATGAATTATGGGATCAGAATCTCTATTTCGGTTGAGGGGCTCTCGCTCCTTCATACAGTAGATACTTGGGGCCTTGCATTGAATTTGTCATGTTTGCCATGACTTATCAAATTATTCCAATTTAGTAAAATAATATTTTTGAGCCTTTCACTTATCGTTTCAACAAGCATCTTGCACATAAATCAATTAGATAAAAGCAACTGATTTCGTGGGTATTATTATGATGTACTAATCCTTTAAGTGAAAACAGAGCAAGAGGTGGCCTCGATACTTGATTAATGATGAAAAGTATGACGAGGAAAATACACAACTCAAAGTGTCAGAAAAATTTAAACAAAGGCTGCAAGAAAGCAACACAAACAACCCTGAGGCAAATAGAGAATACAGACCATTTTGGGGCAAAAGCTGCAGCAAGTTCAGTCTATTAAAGGTTCATATTATCAAAGATCATTACTTCTGAGGCGTTGCAAGACAAGAAAGCCTTGTGAAAGTGAACAAAGATAATAGTTGAGTTCAAGAGTGGGGCAATGCTGCAAAGAACACTACAGAAGAAGATGTTTTATTCCAGTGAATAGAGTCTGCAAGCTGAATCTGTAACATCCCCCACCCGGCCTAGAAGAAAATCGGGTTGAAAAACGCTACCAGTGAACGAAACGGTAATCAGTGCAATAAAATTTCGATCAATAATCGATAATTAAATGATATTATGCTTTTATAAAAATTACCAAAAATAAGCATTAGTCCAATTTACCCAATGTACAACAGTAATTCATCAATTAGGACTAATTTAAAACTTTTACAAGTTTTAGGGACTAATCTATAAATTTAGAAATTTATGGGTCCTTTCGTGCAATTGACTAAACAAAAATGAAATTAAATATAATAACAGTAAGTCTACAAATTTTCATGTCGTTCTTATATCATTTACCCATCCAATTAGACTATAAAATATCTAGTGACCATTTTGTGAACTTCTTAAAACTGGTTTCTATGTCTTTTAACAAAATTAACTAACTTCATACCGATACCCTTGGGGCCGTATCGATATGCTAAGCTAATTTTTCAAGTTCTCGGATTCAAAGATAGCATATTGTATCGATACACCTAGGCTCATATCGATACGCGTTGACTAAGGTTGACATGTTTCGATACAGCCTAGGTCGTATCGATACCATTTATTTTCCAGACCTTACTATCCAAATTCGTACCGATACACCCCCTTTATGTATCGATACGCCCTGTTTCACTTGGCCTAATTATGCAAGGCTGTATCGATACGCCATCACCCGTACCGATACGACTGTCCTATAATGACAAATTTTGCTGTTTTTTATTCGAATTAACCTACTGTTTGTTTTCAAACATTACCAAATTTTACCAGCAACCTTTAAACACTAAAATCTAATGGTGCAAAATTTCATGATCAAATGAATTCGTTTACCATGTTTTCATTAGTTAGGCCAAAAGTGCATATTTGATGCTTCTTACCAAAATACTAGTATGACCATTTGGAGCATTTAGGCTTCTTTAACATAGAGAGCAATACATACATGCAAAATGGCACCAAACTAACTTGTCTAAACCCTACGCCACCGTTCTAGGAGTTCAAAGACTATATTACATTACATAGAAGGTTGTGACTAGCTTCAAAAAAGTCCCTTGCTCCGATCCTCGATCCAACTAAGCTTTAACCTGAAAATGCATGGAAATGAGATGCATTAGGCTTACTTAGCCTAGTGAGGTAGTCGAAGACAATTGTATGAACACCAATGAAAATCATATCATGTAAAAACGATGAAAGTGCATCGCAAAACATGTTTTAACAATACTTGCAATACTTTTACACATATATTTCCCTTGGATTGACATGTTGTGGATACACGAATTCCCAACCAACATCACCAACAATGAATGGTCAATATTCGCCAACATCACCAATAAGACTAACATAATCACATCCCACCAACATCGCCAATGAGAGCCGTAGCTCAAGGACCGTAGTCCACCCCTTACCATTGAGCTCATGAATTCTATGGCATGCCAATTGTATCCCGTATCTATTCATATCCAAGGATTCAATACTTATCGATAGTAATAACAATAGCATTAACAATAGCTATAATGGTAACAATAGCAATAGCAATACGATATCAATGACAATGATTTATGATTTGTCTTAACATGACTTATTTCAACCCTATCATAATATTAATGATCATGTAATGACTCAATATTCAACCTATAATGTAACAAGCTTATCGATGATACCTCCTACAAGGATCAAATACAAACGTACCTTGGTCGATGATGGAAATGCAATAATTCAATATTAATGAAATCGAGAAGGCACCTAGCCATTCCCTTGACTCTGACTACACTTACCGATGATTCTGAGGCTTTAAAGGCTCTCAGATAACGACTCCCTTGTTTTTGAACTTGGTGGAATTATGAGGATTTGGCGATTCTTCACCTTGATTATCTTGAGCCAACTGATAGTTTCAATCTATGATCAAGAGACTTAAGGAATTCAAAGCTTGGTTCACTCTCCAATGGAGGTGTATGCTTAGAGGATGATGATGAAGGGTGAAGATGAGGTGCTTGCTTGATAATAACCGGGTAAGTTTTTTTCTTTCCTTTTTACTATCAATTTCAATCGAGCTTTCTTTCAATTGAAGGAACTCAATTTCCTAATCCCACGTATATGGTGATTAGGTTTGACGATTAGCCTCTCAACTTTTTATTGTCTATATTTTTACCACCCTAACTTTCAATTTCTCAATTTGGTTACTAAAGCATGTTTCAAAGTTCACCATATAATCCTTAACAGTATCAGTGCTTAATTAGGGACTCAATTATTCAATAATTGACCACTCAATCAAAAGTCAACTCTATAATTTGACTTTCTAATTTGAAATTTTTGGTCACTGGAATCAAATTTCGTCTAGGCCAGATTTTGGGATGTTACAGAATCAATAAAAGTAATGATCTCTTTTGGAACCACAAGAAGAATGTTTCCAAAGAAGCTGAATGAAGACATAGCAAGAGCGGCTTTCTAAAAAATGTGTTATCACCAGAACTCGAGTTTTGAGAAATGCATGGTGAGATACAGCAAGAGAAGGGTTACATGTTAAATCCATGAAGAGGTCAATACAAGTTTTTTCAGAATGGAAGTTAGTTTTATTTGGAACAAAAGGAAAACATCATTGCAAGGAAAAAAAAGAAGAAGGAAAAGAGGAAAAAAGAAAAGGAAAGAAAGAAGAAAAACCAAGGTGAAAACCCAAAAGGGCGTCTTGAGAAAAAGAGTTAAAAAAAACTAAGGTGAAAACCCAAAAAGGCACATTGAGAAAAAGAAAAAAAAATCAAAGTGAAAACCTAAAAAGACGCTTTATAGCAAAAGATGCAGAGATACTGGAGATTGAACTTGAGTGTGAGATAAGTTACATTGGTAGCAAAAAAGAGTTTTTAAAAAATAAAGCAAGAAAAGTTTGAGTTTCTCTAAAGATGAAAGCTCACCTAAATGGTCCTCAATTAACATCATTCATGCATCATACAGAGATAGACATCCATAAGATAGGAGCATGCTAACTCATACATTTAAAGCATTTTTGTATATTCTAGTAGGAATTTACAAGATCAACAAAGAACAAGCGAGTATTTCAAGCTACAACTTTGAGATTGGAGAAGCAAATCCAACAAAGACTAGCATTCATGAAGCAAAGACATCAACCCGTTTGAAGAGGCATATCTCAACAAATATTTCCTGATTGTTTGCATAAGACAAAGTGTAGTACAATTCTAAAACCTTTGAGTCACCAGCAAGTCCCTCAGGCATGATGACAAGTCATTTAGACCAAAATCTCCAAAAATGATGAGAACTCTTTGGATGGTGTCACAGTAAGATAGTGGGGGGGGCATAGTATCAACAAAGATATCAACCTTTAAAACTATCAGTTCCTAGAGAAATAAGAAAGTTCAGATTACCAACTTGGAAAAATATATATATCAACTTCATGCTCAAATAAGAAAGATTCGCAGTTCAATTAATCACATATGTTTCAAGCATAAAAGGAGATTGATCAACAGAGGAAGAGAAACAAAAGAGCTCATGCGAACCTCAGACTGAAAGATCAAGATACCTTGATAGAAAATAAGAGACTCTAAAGATCTCAGTGCTTCAAGCTTGAAATTGAGGATATTTTATACCACTTCAAATTGAAATTTCATTAATTGATGACTTTTTTTTTTTGCAAGTTCAATTTTTTCCCAGAGGAAGAGGAATCAGCATTCCTGGCAAAGAATGAAGAGCTCCTAATAGGAAGAGTTTGCCCAGAAAAGACAGAGCTCCTAATGTGAAGAGTCCACTCAGCAAAGACAAAGCTCCTAATGTGAAGAATTTGCCCAGCAAAGACAAAGCTCCTAATGTGAAGAGTTCGCCCAGCAAAGACAGAGCTCCTAATGGGAAGAGTTCGCGCAGCAAAGAATGAAGCATTCTTGATAAGAAGAGTTCACCCAGCAAAGAATCCTGAGTTCCAAATAAGAAGAGCTCGCTTGTTCAACACCTTTACAGAGAGGTGGATCAACATTTCAGAAGAATGAAGAGTGTAGTTGTTCCAAGCTTCACAGCGGATAGTTCAACTTTTTTAGACTTAATCAACATTCCCAACAATGAATCAGGACCAACTTTTTTACATAGAAAAGTGGATCGACTTTGCAGAAAATTTTGCTTATTCAACGCCTTCACAAAGAAGAAGATTAGAGTTCGCAAGAAAAATAAAGATTTCCAAATAAAAAGAGCTTGTCAGTTCACCATTGTTGCAAAGAAAGAGATCAACATCGCCAAGAAGAATGAATGGGTTTATGAGAAGAACTAGTTCAGATTTCGCAGTCAGCTTTGGTAGGAAGAGTGGGAAGTTCATAATAAGAAAAACTTGTTTAAATTTTCTTAAGAAGAAGAAAGAGTGAAAGTTCATAATAGGAAGAACTTGCAGCTCAGAGCAACAATCGGCAGGTTCGGGTAAAATTCATGTATTTGCCCAATTCTCGTTCCACAGCAATAAGCAAAGAAGGGCAGCTGTAATACCCTAATTTTGCTCGGGTACGAGTATATATATATTTGATATAAATAAAACCAAAATATAATAAATAAATAAAACCTTTAAATAATAGTAAATTTCCATCAATAAATACATAATATTCATTACATATGCAAAGCCCAATCTTGCTTTTTAAAATCTGATCCAACCTTTCCCACTCATTTTAATGCCTAAACAAACATTTTATCAGAAATTTGAGCTTCCCCGCCCAAAATTCAATCTGAAGGGACACGTGGTGCTTCCACATTGGTCCAAAGCCTTTCCCACAGATTTGTGTTTCTTTTGGCATGATGTCATCACTATAACATCATCTCTAACCTCAATATCTGACTTCCCTATAAATTCCAGGAGAGAGAGTGTCAGATCAATTAATTACCCACTATTTACCAATCATTAATAGCTAATAATAATAATAATTAAGTAATAATAATGGAGGAGAGAGAAAACTCACATCGGGGAAGCTGAACTGCCGACCAATAAAGATCGAACGATGCTGAAGAGACGCCGAAGAAATCACCAGAATCACCATGGCTGCCGCCATAGAGGAGTTAAATCGCCATGAACAGTCACTGAAACTGGAGTAGAGAATCGTCGTTTCACGATCGAAAAGGTAATTTCTTCTCTGTTTTGATTACTTGCGAAAAATAGATACAAAAGGTCAAATCAAAACAAAAACAATAGAAAAACATAATTGAAAATAAAAGAAAGCAAAGGTTGTTTTATCCCGTGGTGGCCGAAATAATTTCGTTGAGGGTTTGAAGAGGCAGTCAGAGTTGAAGAGGGGTCGGGTTAAGGGTAGCTAAGTTTAGATCAGGGAAGAACGGTGGCTCTGTTGAGCCGGTTAGATCTAGGCGGGATCGAAATAAAAAATGATTTTTTTAGGGTTTTGTTTCAAATATACAACGGCGAAAATTGATCGACGACGGCCAAAAATAGCATCACGGTTGCTGAAGTAAGGTTAGGGGTGATCGATCTTTGAGAGCGACGGCCGATGAATGTCTAAAGGTCATCGGCGAGAGGCAGAGCTGGATTGGACGGTAGGGCTTGTGGCGGTTTGGTGCAGGAGTTCATCGTGTTCATCCAATTTTGGATGAACACACATGAACATTCAAGGGATAAGGGTGAGTTTTGATCCTTGGGGTTGGGATATTCTAGGTTAGAATGTGTTATGGGCAGAGCATTTGAGAGAGAGTTGGGCTTAGAGAGAGAAGGGAAATTTAAAAAATAGAAAAAAAAGAAAAATGAGAGATTTGAAAGTGCCTTTAAATAGGCAAAGGGTTCGGGCCTGTAGGCCTATGAACCCCCGTTCGTGGCCCGCACATCCCCGACCAGGCTCTCGCCCTTCTTTGTATTTTCTTGTAATCTGGCTCTCATGTTTTAATAAAATTCAATTTGGTCCATTTTCTTTGTTTTTTTAGTTTTAATTCTTTCAATTCAATCCTAAATTCTTGTTTTAATTTAATTCTAATTGTCTCAAATTATATGATTGAGTGAATGTTTTAAATAAAGCATATAGTATATTTGTTTCACGATTTAATCATTTAGTTAATTAGTTAAAGTCATAGTCTTTAGGGTTCATTAATTAAGGTTTAATAATTAATTAGGGAGATAATAGTAGCAAATTAGTGGATGTTAAATGGAACATTTTGAAGTTCAAATTTGGATAATGTCCAACGCAATGGGATGTTATTCCAACATGGCTATAAGTAGAACATTTAATATTCATTATAACCTTGTAATTTGGTAAATAATTTAGTTAGTAATATTAGAGCCTTAATTAAGATTAGAACTTTGATTAATTAGAATGACAAATTAATTAGTGGATATTATCTAAAATTTAGGGGTTTTAATATGGATGGCATTCAAGCAATTGGTACTCTCTCATAAAAGCTTTTAAATTTAATAGTATTCACAATCTTAAACAATTTAATTAATTAGAGCCTTTTTATGTTATAACTTAAAATTAACAAGACAATAATTAATCATGCCTAAAAAACCTTTTATGTTGGAAATACATTTTTGAATACGAATAGGGGTGTCCTAACGTATTTGGGCGCTTTTAATTTCGTATTCGGATAAAATATATTTCCTTATAAAAGAATATATCCATTTGAAATTTAAATTCAGTTAATAATTAAAGGATAAATTAAATTCAAATTATTATTCTCAAAATGCCACGTAAAATTAAAAGATACTGATAACGGGCGTTTGTGGGGTGCTAATCCTTCCCCACACGTAACCGACTCCCAAACCAAATTTTTTAAGAATGAATCTCTAGTTGTTTTTATGGTGTCTGGTCTACGAAAGTGGCCAGTGGCGACTCCAAAATGTTTTCAAGATTAAAGAAAGAAAAAATCCAATTTAACATAAAAAAACTTAATTTTTCAAGATTAAATAAATAAAAGGCAAAACCCTAATCGTCGAGCTATTTTCATACCCGGTTAAAAATGGTCACGACAATGAAAATTACATATTTACACATAATAATATTTAAAATTAGATCTTCCATCTTTGGTGTCTTTATCGACTACATTTTTGTCCTTGTTTCTTTGTCTGCTCCACCCATTTTCTTTCTTTCGTCTCCTTTCTCATCATCTCCTTCTTCTTCCGAGGATGGCAATGGAAATGCAAGACGAGGCGCTGATTTTGAAGGACCATATTCTTTGACTCGTAGGCGTACCAATAACAAAACCTGGCCGGGGCCTTTCCTTGAAGACCTTGTCGTCCAAGTCGCCATTGATACTTGTCGTTCTCTTGGCCGCCTCGCCGCAGCTGCTGCACTCGCCAATGTGTTTCAGGTATCTCTTTGATCATCTATTCTTCAATGCCCCATTTTTCGTACTCCTTTTTCAGGGCTGATTCTTGTAGGAGATAATTGTTGATTGGGCTATTGTTTTTTATATCATTTTTGTTTTATTTTATAACTTCATAGCACGGTGTTATGACACGGCAGAATTACTAAGTAAGAAAATGTAACCGGATATATAGTGTCTTGGGAGGGAAATGACTTTGGATTGGTCCATTCTCTAACATATATATGTCCTTTCTAAATGAAGTATACCTTCATTTCATCTTGGCCAATGTTAGTTATTTAATTTCCTTTTTACCACTTTCGAAATGTCTACTTTTGGACTTCTTTTTCATATATTGAGTGGGGATGAAAAAGAAAAGTCCTTTCTAAGGTCTCAAGATTTTTTCCAACTTTTTTGACTGACCCCGTTGCTCTTGCTGGTAAAAAAAATCCATGATAAGAAAATAAGATGAGAAAGAGACCTTTTTGATGAATTATATATATATATACATATATATATAGCTTTTTGCATGATTTAAGGCCTCATTTGTACTTTGAATGTCTCTTGCCTACCTCAAGTTTAGCTTTTTATTTATTTGACCAGCATGTTCAGCTCACATAGATTAAGTTTAGGTAATATGATGACATCTTATTATTTCGTTATTTTCTGACATTAATAAATGCGACGTGATTCGGCAGCATGCTTAAGTCCTATTGATTCAGTAATAATGCGTGTATAAAACTTGAAAGTCGAGTCAAAACCTTTAAATATTACTGGTATTAGTTTTGATTCAAATGCTTATATGATTGTCTATAGTGACACAAAAATGATTAAGAATAGGGAAACAATGCCCAGATAATGGGGTTTTATGTAAAGTATTAGATTATTGGTCAAAAGCATATGGAGAAGATTTATTGTCATGTGTCCTGATTGATTTCCAACTCCCATTAGTATGGACAAAGAGTCAAAGAAAGAATTTATTTTTTATAAATCTAATCATAATTTTTCTTAAAGTGAGAAAATAAGAGATTCTAAAAAAAGGTAATTTAATGTTCTAAATAACTTTAAAAAATAAAAATAAATAAAGATTAACAGTTAACCGGACAAATAAGCCCGTTAAAATTAGATAGTTTTGACAAAGAAAGAAAGAAAATAGTGGACCGGCTGGGAAGAGGGAATTTTAGAATTAGATTCTCTTCATTTTCCTTGGAAATGGAAGAGTTAAAAACTTGTATAATCCACACTACAAAAAAATTAAGTATTAAATTTAGTCACTGAAATTTACGATGATTATTATTTTGAGTTGTCACCAGTCGTCACTATTATATTGGTGACAATTTTTATGCATTTCGTTACAATTAATTATATTTTTTATGACTAAATTTTTTTACACAAGATTAATAATAGTGATTAAAATTTAGACACTAATGTTATTTTTATTAGCGATAAATATTTTATTACAAATACATATTGAAATAGTGTCTAAAATATGTTGTCACTTTTAATATAAAAATAAATTATATAATAATTATATTTTTTGTTGTAACCATCTTATTTATGTCTCTGAAATTTAATGGGTCGTCATTGAACTTTTAATTATAGATCATGTGGTACCTTCATATGTCAACTTTTAATAAATAAATAAATAAAATGAATGGTTTTATGGAGGATCGAACCTAGAACCTTTAGGGGAGAGTGCAATGTTTATCTACTAGATTAGGCAAGAAATTTAATATTATTTTAAAAGAAAATTAGTATTTAGGTTAAAATGTAAATGAAATTAATTTGATTTATTTTAATAGTATGTATTAATTATAACACTAATTAATATAACAATAATTTAATTATTTTTTATGGTTTTTATACGAAATACGTTTTTCAAATAAAATATATATAAAAATTGAGTTGATTTTAAAATATAAAAAATGAATATTAAGATTTACACCTAAAATATTAGATATTAGATATTATATTTTAATTAATTACATAAATTAATTTAATTTAATACAAATTATTGATCGAATTATCCTTTTATGTGATAATTATTTAGTATACTCACAATACAAATTTTAACTACAAAAGCAAAGTTAAAACATATATCAAGTGTAAAATTCTTCGCAAGGTAAAAAAAATTGCTATTAGATATTATGTCAATATTACATATTAGTCTTTTTACTTTAATTTGGTCACTTTATGTTTTTGTACTTTTTAAATTTTGAAATTTCGATCTTGACATGAATGATAATCTTTAAATATGTTAAGTCAAATTTTGTTTTTAGCCCATTTATTATACATAAGTTGCATATTTGATTTAAACCAATCAAACGATGCCACGTTAGCAAAGTGCCATGTGGCATCGTTTGATTGGTTTAAAATATAAAAAAAAATTATTTTTTCAAAAAATATTTTTTAATTTGTTTTAAAAATATTAAAAATAATTATTTTTAAAAAATATTTATTTTAAAAAAGTAATTATTTTTAAGATATGTTTAACCAATCAGATAATGTTATGTCAACAAAGTGCCACGTGGCATCATATGAATGATTAAAATATAAAAAAATAATTATTTTTTAAAAAATAAATTTTTTAATTATTTTTTAAAAAATATGCCACGTCAGCAAATGCCATGTGGCATCGCCACATACATGCCACGTGATCGAAGGAGTTGACCGTTAGTTGACTGACGATTTTCATCCGCCGATGGTGAATTTTGAATGAAAATAAAAGGTTAGGTGACTATTTGCACCAAACAAAAAAATATGAACTAAAATGACTAAGTCAAACGTTAGAAGTTATTTTTGACTTTATACCATAAAAATACATCACAATTACTTATAATAATAATATTACACAAAAAAATATCATAAAATTTAATGTTTATGACAAAATTATTCTTAATCACGATCAATTTATCACTAAAAAGTCTATATAATTGCTAACGGTACTCTCACATTCACCCTATTGTCTTATCTTCTTGGCTAATGCTATCCCTGCTGTGCAGGCTTCTCTGTGCTAGTACTTACAACTGAAACCCTCTACTTCCCAAGTTTTTATTATTTTATGCAACCCTAACCCTAATTCGTACTTTTTTTTCTTTTTCTTTTTCTTACTTAATATGGTTCTTGTTCGACGTGGCGAGCTGTTTCTCATTCCGTTCCACTCTGGTTCCGCCTTACGAGGATCATATGGGGCCGTACCCACCTCCTGCACCCCACGTGGCGAGACGAGTACGTTTACCGTCATCGGACGGCTCGGAATTTTCGCTTTGGGAGATCCTATCACGACACCCTTCAGTTCGATCCATCCGGTGTTGACGTACCAGATGGACTGACGTGCCGTTGCCTCACCTTGTCCGATACCCACCTTGCTTGCGGCTTCGCTGACGGCACCGTTCGCCTTTTCGAGCTCGCCACCCGACAACATGTCAGAACCTTCTTGATAGACGGACATCCCTCTCCCCGCCGGGCACACATGGGGAACGTGTTGGAAGACGGTGTATTGGCGAACTTCACGGGAAGTGGGCGCTGGTGGGTTGGACTTTATGCGGGAGTTCCCGGCCGTGCTTTCCACATTTGGGACGGCAACACCGAAGAGCCGGTCTACGTGAACCCATTGATCTTATCCTTGACTGACCCAGATGCCATTATGGGTTGGCACATGTTGATTGAGTTGACCGAACCCGTAGGCCGAGTGAAGATGACGAGTCGAGAAACGGCGGTGGCGTGCGCGAGTTCGAGATACATGATTCCTGACTTGAGGAACCAGGGGTTCCCATTGCACGATCAGGAGCATAGAAGAGGACTTAAAGTGACATCCTTCGACATCAACAGCGAGGCGTTTATCACGGTGGACAACCGTGGACGGTCAATCGTGCGGCGGGTGGACACGCTAGAGGAGGTGTGTAGATTCCACACAGGGCGAGGCAACGTGATGGGGTGCATGAACTTGGGGTACGCGCTAATGCGCGCGGGGGGTGTAGTGAGGGTGTGGGAGATAGAGCAGGGGCAATACTTGTACAGTATGAACGAGAACATAGGGTGTGTGAACACGATGGTGGTAGATGATAGGTACGTGGCAGCAGCGGGTGGTGACACGACCATACACCTTTGGGATTTTGAGGTACAGTAGTGAGAGAAGACCTTGGCTAGTGGAGAACTGGTCCGTTTAGCTGCTGTTTCTGACCCAATTAACTAACAAAACAACCAAATAGGGGAATCAAAACATAGCCCGTTGGTTCCATTCCTTATTAAATTACTATTGCAATTTATATCGTGATTGTAATTATAATGTTACAGTTTCGGACGCAATAAATATTACATAATGTGTAATAATTGGTTGTAATTTATTTATAAAACTTTTAAATTATTTAACTTACAAATACAATTTGGTATCGTAATAATCTTCAAAACTATTACGTTGCGAAATAACATGCATTACTCTTTCTACCTATCTATCTCTTCCCACTATTTTTATTTTCTAGGGAAACCTTTTTGTTCCTTTTCTATTCATCCGTCAACTTTCCTGGGAGTGGCCTTTGTGAGTCTTTTGTTTAGCCTCGATTAGTTTTGCATTTCTAGGATTTCAAATTTCCTCTATGTATTATTTCTTTTATTAAGTAAAAAAAACATTATTCAAGGAACTGTTTTATAATGTTCTTCTAGGCTGTGTGTTTCTAGAGCTTCATCTTCACTGTAGTATATCCCTTTGCCTGTGAATTAACTAAGTTATACATTTGATATGGGATTATTTATTTTTGGTTCATTTGATATGATATCATGATTCATGATAGATCAAGGTATCAGCCATATATTTACTTCTTTGGAAGATATTTGGATTTGATTCGAAAGTATTCAATTTTGATACGATCGATACTAGGGGCGGATCTAAAAATTTAAACTTCGTAATTCACCGATAAGTGTAATAATTTAGAATCAATTTACACCATTATAATAACATATTAATAAGTGGTAATTATTGTGTAAACAAACATAATTTATAGTCAGATACATATCAACATTGAAGAACCAATATGTGTAAATATGTTTGAGAAATTAGAACTATTAGAGTGTAGAAAAATTTACTCTAATAAAATTAAGTATTGATAGTGACAATTGTTGTGCAAGTAAGCATAAGTTTTATATTCAAACCCGATTTGAAGTTTTAGGATTTTCAAAAAGATTATAAAATTAAAATCGTTTTAGGTTTCAAATACTCAATTTGAGATTTTTAGTTTTAATTCACCAATGTTAACAATCAGATCAACTTGAAACTAAACTATATTAAACTTTTGACAAAACAAGTCTTTACAAACGTTGGGATTGATCGATGACTATTCCTTAATCAAAATTACGGCATTGGCAAAAACTATAACTTTGAAAAATTAAAACTCTTTTTGAAAAGAAGAGTTTGACATACCACATCAACATTTCTTAACGGGGTTAAAAGCACTACAACAGTGATCATAATGAATTAAAATAAAAGTTTAGTAACTGTACTGAAGTATTTTCGATTTTAATAACCAAAGTGAAAGCATTCTAAAAATTTAGTGACTACCAAAGTAATTACCTATTTTTTAATAGTGGGTTACTTGACCCACCATGTACCATGGTGAATCCGCCCCTATCGATACTTGCATTAAGGTATCACTGTTTGGGATGAGTTTAAACATTTTGTTTAGTATTAATGGAGATGGAAATTAAAATTGAAAAGTGAAACTGAGTCAAAGTTGAAGTGGTGGTGGTGTTTCTTGTTTATAGAGAATGGATGAGGAAAAAAATGCAAGAATCCAAAGGACAATTGCGATAGTAACTCATGCATATAAGAAAAAACCCTAGAATATGACCTATACAATTAACAATCTAATTTTATGTAAAAATAACAAATCTAATTAAAGATTTTGACAATCGGGTTTTTGGCCGAACTCAAATATTATGTCCCTTCACCTGACACTCAACCGACCCGAGTTTAGGGAGGTTTTATCCGACCTGAATTTTTGTTAAAATCCACCTCGATCTGACACAAATATAAAGTTTTATATTTTTCAGCAAAATAGGGAGCAATATGCAGTTATCCATAAATATATGGGGGAGAATTTACTAAACAAATAGCTAATTGAAAAAATGGAGAGAGGAGGCATTATAGTAAGGGAAAATATATAGACAAAAATATTTTGTTTCCATAAGCGCCCTAATTTTAGAGGTTAGTGATTTAGTTTAGGGTTTATAGTTAGGGGTTTAGGTTTATTTGCTTAGAATTTAAGGATTGTGGTTTGAATTTAGAGTTTAGGGTTAGAATTTAGGGTTTAGGGTCTAGAGTAATATGGTAGAGATTTGAGTTTTTACCTATAACCCCTAAATTTTAACCATAAACTCTAAATTCAAACAACAGTCCCTAAATTTTAAGCACATAAACTTAAGCCCCTAAACTATAAACTTTAAACTAAATCTATAACCCCTAAAACTAGAGTGCTTATGGAAACAATATGTTTCCACCGCTAGTGCATGGTATAATTACCGTTATAGTAACTATCTCTAAATATATAGCAAAGAATTATATAGTATTATGGATTTATATTTAATACACTGGTAGTGAAAACTTAAAGTTTCTACAAGTGCCTTAATTTTAAGGTTTAGGGTATTAGTTTAGGATGTAGAGTTTAGGGGTTTAGGTGTAGGGGTTTAGAATTTAGGGATAGTGGTTAGAATTTAAGGTTTAGAGGTTGGGGTTTAGTTTTTAGGGTAATATAGTTAGGATTTAGGTTTTTACTTATAAACCCTAAATTATAATCCTAAACCTAAATTTTAACCACTATCCCTAAATTCTAAACCCTACCCCTAAACCCCTAAACCCTACACCCTAAACTAATACTCAAACCCTAAAATTAAGGCACTTGTTGAAACTTTCAGTTTTCACCGCCAGTATATAAGATAATAATCCTAGTATTATTTAGAGTTGTGTAAAAGAACTTGATCCGAGCAACTCGATCTGTTTAACTGATATGATTTGATCTGAAAATTCAGTCGATCTACATTTATTTTCCGGGTAACTAGTATTATATATAAAAAAACAAATAAAATTAAATATGAATCATAATATTTAAGTTTCAGATTATTTGAAATTTCATTCCCTCCATTTACAGCTCGCTGGATCCACCATTGATCCATTAGCCCAATCAAAACACAATATGTCGACGTTTAAAACCTCTCCTCCTTCTCGCCAAGTCATATGTTCGGATCCTAATAATTATTTTGTTGATCCGAAATGTTATATATTAGTATGTTTTTTTCAATCGGATCTCTTATCCGAAAATTTACAACTCTGTTATTGTCTCGAATCAAAGAGTTTTCACCTTAAATTTAAATCTAAATTTAAAAAATGATTATATAAAATAGAGTCAGATTAAAATTGGAAATAAGGTGTATTTTTAAGTTTAAAATTATAAATTAAAATTTAATTTTTTAATATTAATTCATGAAAGAAAAACACCAAAAACGGGCGGAGAATATTTTTTCCCCTCGGACGCAGCACATATTCCCGCTTGGCCCAAACACCAGCAGAGGCCTTTATACATATATAAAGAGATCTGCATGCATGCATTAGCACTTACATGATGGAGAATCCACATCTTTATATAAATTTCGAACTTTAAATTATTTTTATTGAGTTCATATCATGAATTATTCAGATACGAATTCAGTTGAATAGAGATTGAAAAAAACCATTTTCAAATGGTTTAATTGACAAATTGTCTTTTAAACTGATACCTAAATTATTACACTTAAATAATCCAAAAACGGTACTCAATTGAGATTAATGAGGTCACGACCCTTCAAAAATTTTAAAAATTAGAAGAAAAAAAATTAAGTTTGAATAATGATAAAATTATATTTTAATCTTAAAATTATATTATTAATATTATTGTTCCTCTAACTTTAGACATTTTTAAATGACCCCTCAATAAAAAAAATGTTGAATTCCACCACTAATTACAATATTGTCACTAATTTTTTTAAAAATAGTAAAATACATAAATCATCACTAATCTTTGTTCTCTGACCTATTTTGGTTATTGAACTTTCAAAATGTTCAATTTACTCATTGATTTTTTTCATCACTCCTCCGTTAGTTCTCCAACACCATTATGACATGAAATAAAAAATAATAAAAATTGATGAGTAAAATACGTAAATCATCACCTAACTTTACTCTCTAGCCTACTTTGGTCATTGAACTTTGCTCTCTACCCTATTTTGGTCATTGAAGTTTCACATGTTATGGTCTACATTATAACGGTGTTAGAAGGTTAACGAAGGAGTGATGAAAAAAAATCAATGTATAAAGTTCAATGACCAAAATAAGTCAAAAAGCAAAGTTTAATGATGATTTACATATTTTACCCTTTTAAAAATTAATAATAATAAAAAGTCCTCCGATTACACTTAATTAAATAAAACTTATAAATTACAATAATTAACTAATTAGACCATGTTTGTATAATTATACATAACTATATTAAAATCTAAGAATATATGTTGGTAAAAGGAGCTTATTATTAACTGCATTTCATTTTATCACCCCAACAAGAAAAAATGATTAAAGACGTGACTAATGCCTGAGAATATTTCAAAAAGTGTAATAACATTAAACATTACATCAAATATAAATTAACATATATAAAGGAGATGTTTACATCAAGAAAATGGGAAATAAGGTCCACAAATCTTGAACAAGATCAAATGAGGTCCACTTATCTTATCCAATCTATCCACCTTTAAAAAGAACTTCGAATTCCAACCTCACTTATTATCATCATCTCAAATACATATCTAATCTCATTGGTTCCTTCCTTAAGAGGAACTTGATTTCATTTTCACCCACAAATTGACCACCATCTAAAAGGACCTTTTTGATACATTATATACATACAAGTGGCCAAATTAATAATTGACCCAACACACAATCATACACACCACACATCCCTAATCATCATTACTCATACCTTTAGTCTTATTTTTTAAGGTTTTTATTTAAAATTATTATTTGATAAATTATTTTTTTCTCCACCCATAGTTTTCACTTATTGTTATATGTCATTAATTAGTATTTAAATAATTAATCAAGAATGTATAGCAATTTATTAAAATCTATTGGGGAGAAAAAAAATTACAAGCAGAATATCAAATAACTACTATTTATTTAAGATTATAAATTTTAAAATTTTTCATGTATGATTTGAGATTAAAAATCATATTTTATTATATAAGGTATAGACCCAGGAGATGAGGAAGGAGGAGATGAAACCCTAGGTCACTAGGCTGCCACTTGGGGTTCAAAATCAATATAGTTGTTAATGTGAAAACTTTAAAATATATAATTAATAAAATCCTTGGTTGAATCAGTTTTAGGAACCAATTCGACACTAATTCAACTAAAAACTATTTAAATGTTCTTTCATTTGAATTACATTTGGTTTTATTGTTATGGTGCTTTTATCTTTTCATATATTAATAAATTTTAAATAAATCAACTAAAATTTTGTTTTTAAGGATTTGTTCATATATATATATTTAAGGATGAAATGCACACCATTTTTTTAAGGTTTATACGTAAATTCTTTACCTATCCACAAATAATCATTATTAAGTAAATATTTAAAAATATAAAATATTTTCTTTCACTCATCTTACAAATATAAGAAAATTTGGTATATATTACTAAAAAATATATTTCATATTTTTTAAAAGAAAAGTTATAAAAAACGTGTGTATATATAAAGAACATTCATATAATATTTAAAATTTTATTTAATAAAATAATATTTCCAATTTAAATTATAAAACTGTATTTAAAATTTTAAATCACAAAAATATATTAATTTCCAGATAACTAATTACTGACAAATTATCAAATAACACTAGGGTTCAATCGAGTATTGTCAAGAAAATTTATGTTAGTCAAGTTTATGAGTTCTATTTTATGACTCAACCTTTATTTGAAAATTTTTCGATTCGAGTTTATAAAATTCGAGTCGAATTTTTGAGTTTTTATACAAATTTAATTGTAATTATTTACAATGTTATAATACATATTGATTCTAATTTAAACGAATTTTAATATCCATATACATACATATATATTTCTCCATATTATATATATATATAATATGGAGAAATATATCAGACATGAGCAACTCAAACTTAAAATTCGATTCACTAATTATTAAAAATTTTGAGTTATCCAAATTTATATTTTACAACTTAAACTTTAATTTAAATTTTTTTGAGTCAAATTTATAAAATTTCGAATCAAATAGAAACGAATTGAATTCTTTTCATGTCAAATCGAATCGAAAATTTTGATAGAAATAGAGTTATTTATGGAATGTTAGTATAGCATAGATTTCTGCATCTTCTCTTTCATCTGAACCTGCTACAATATTTAAACCTTTGTTTTTCTTCTTTCAACTAAAGGAGAGAAAACAAAGACTGCATATTACATTTCTCTTCTAAAAGATTCACAGCTCTCTGTCTGCCTTTCTGTGATTAACTTTAAAGAAAAAAGGGGGCCCTTTTACAAATTTAATTTTCCTATATCAGTTTATCTTTGGAATCTTCTTCTCCATTGCAAGTAAAAATGGAGAATTTCCAGTGTTCCTCTTCTTCACTTGGTATGAACTATGAAACGCTGCTGTCGGACCGATGATGTTTATGTCAACTTTAATACTTGAAAAAAAAAAACAGAGAAAAGGGAAGACAATGGAACTCCTGTCTTGTCGATGTTGTTGTCTGAATCTGAATCCGAGTCTGAGTCTCTCTAATTAACTGTCGAAATGCCACTCCCTATTGGAGATGCAAACGGACTCTCTGGAAGGTTGAGTCCTTGGCTGCTGCAAAACAATGAAAACAAATGCATGAAAACGGCTCAACATCGACAATGCCAGCCGGTTTAGGAACCGGATAAAGAAGATGCATACCTATGCTGGTCATTATAATTGGTACTAATCTGATTCACTTTTTCCTCACTGGTTGAACCAGTATTCAGAACATCCAACAGATAGTTGAAACGCTCGTAGGTTTGGAAATCCGCTGCTTGGTCTGCGCAGGCTAGAACCGTAATTTTTCGATGGTTAGAAACATATATCACGAGACTTGAAGAAGGAAACGAATGAAGAATCTGAAAAAGGAAGTTTTGGTTATACCATCTGTGTGCTTCAGTTCATCCATTGAGTAGCCAAAATAGAATTGGTTAGTCATATGCTGCTTCGGTGCTAATTGCAACTCCGAGAAACGCCTTCTCTCAAACTCCAGTGCTTGCTCACGATCATCGATCAGCTGTTTCCGAAATATCCTTGAATTATAGCAAACTCTTGGCACTGTAAAACGGACGGGCAATTTGATTGTTGCATCAGAATAGGCAAGTAATATGTATGCTACGGGAAATAGAAAGACGAAAACATGCAGCAAACGAAAAGATAGTAACTTGATTGAAGCTCTGAATCTCCATCTATGAAGTGTGGACCATAATACATAGGAGAATGCTGTAACTTCTCGGTATACTTCCTGCAAAAACCGAGAGGGGAAATAATCCATAAGCATCAGCAAGAACATCGGCAATATTAATTGCAAAGCAGCAAAGGTTTATCAGACATTCGAAGTCGATAATCCGTACAATGTCTACATAAGGCAATCACACCGGTTGTAGCACTCATTGGAATTATAAACTTGTTGATTTTACCATATGAAGATGACAACCAGGTAAAGAACATAAGAATCAAGCACACATCGTAAATCTGGCCTTCGAGTTTGCATCCCCCAATTTTTTAATATAAACAAGATCCCCTTGCTAATATGTAATGAACTGGAAACTTTACCTATCAACAACCCTTGATTTTTCCCTATAGGGTTTCACCAGAACACGAGCCCCGCATACGAAATGAGGATTTCCTTTAGCCAGAATTTGCTTCACCGTATCTGCATAAACGAAAGTGACAAACCCAAACATCCTCTTCTGTTGGCATGGAATCCTGACATCATGCACCGGTCCGAATTTGCTATAAAATAATTAGAAAAAGAACATAAGAACCACTACAACCACAAAAAATGATGAACTTAAATGACCTCATTATGATGATTTCCATACTTGAAGTAGTGTGAAACATCTTGTTCGGTGAAGGTACTATCAGCTGGAAAGGTAAGGTATATCTGCCTAGAACCGGCGACTATTGCACCGGGATCATTCCTCTCGGGAACATACTCGGGGTACTTTGGAGCATCTTCTGCCAATATCACTGCGTGCTGCCCATGGGGCCTGCAAATCAAAATGACAATCAAATACAAACATGTTCTTTTTGCTAACTGTTTAAATACGAGGTCCAACATGAACATAACATTCCACACCTGTCAATGAGACGAATGCTGTTCTTTAATCGAGCAAGGAGCTTGGTCAGACTATAACCAGCCTTGCCGTGTCGTTGGCTCTCGGTAAGATACCCCTCAGCTTGAAGTGTCCTCCCATACTTCTCATAGTATAGCATTGGCAAAGAGGCAATAGAGACAGGCAACCCTCTCCTGGCTTTTAGAAGCTCGGTGAGCTCCAATTCTAGCTTTTCGAGAGTCCCAGGAGAGACTATGCTATCATCGTTGCCAGCCTCGTTTGAACTCGGACTGAAAAGCTGCGAAAATGTCTCCAGCATAGGATGCCCATGGAAGTACCTACAATTGTTTCCATGCTTGCAAAACCCCTTGTTGAAGTAATGGCAAATCTTAACAGGAAACTCAGGCAAGCTCGGGGACCTTCGGCTGGTTCTTTCCCCCAATGCAGGTTCCGAATAATAGTAATTGCTCGGGAATTCGGAACCGACTGAATTGGCAGATTCTAACTGATCTTCGATGTTCAAGAAATGCATTTGATTTTGGAGGCGATAATCTTCGGAAACAGCATCCGAATACCCCAGTGGGACAAATTCCAAACCGTTAACATGTTGCTCAGCAGCAGTCAGAGTGGTCTGATCCCAGAAAGGAGACGGTGCAGCTCTTCGAGCCCCCGGAGTTGAAGCCGCACAGGACGAAGCAGGGGAATACGGAGCGAACTGCAAGGGGACATCAACAACAGGCGTCGGACTCACCTGAGAAACAGCTACCTTGTTCAAACTAAGCTCAGATTTGGCCTTGTGGATCAAAGAGTGGAGCAAATTGTCCGGACAAAAGGCCAAACGGATCATGTCCCGGTCCCCATTGTCTTGCAAGAGAAGATAGCCGATGATTTTAGACACATTCTCAGGCTCCAACTGTTCGATTCTGTTGAAAACAACTTTGGTCGATTCATTGAAATCCATCTCAGGTTTCTCAAAAACCCTGCAAAGTTCAAGTAAATATATACACAACCCCCTCAACACATACAAATCATAATGAAATAATTACAAATTGAAATAAACAAAGAAAAGATACCAATATATCAGATTCCAAGACAGGGAAAACAGAATACGTAGGGTGCAATAATTTTTTCCCTTACGAGTTCAAATAGCATTAACATGAACGCGTGTAGATGGAACCAACAAGTTCAAACCAACATAACAAAGAAAAAGGGATACATCCAGCCCAGGTCAACGTAAAAAAGAAGAAGAAGAAGCCTAATCTTAGTAGAGAAAAGCTGGAATTTTTTTGGTTGCCAATTACAGAATAGCTAATCAGCTTCATCCATGTCTGAATTTAGCAAAAACAGGTAACATATATGACTTTCAACTTCAAACATTAACCATAAAAACAAGATAAGATTGGACTTTAAGAAATTATGAAACCCCATGAAAGAAAAAGTACAGAGGAGAGGTAGAAGGTGGAAAAGAACAGTTTCAAAATTCATAAGCAATTAACCAGTAAGAAAGAAGGGGGCCACAAAAGTCGGACTTTCTGCTTTTTTTTTCTATTTCAAAAGAGCCAATGAACACTGAAGATGTGTTTTGAAAGCAGAAGTTAAAAACATTTCTTTGAAAACCCAGAAATTCTTTTGAGAAATAAAAGCAAAGGCACGAATTTGTTGAAGGAAGATCAAAGATACCAACCGAATCAAAGATGAAGAAAAACACAAACAGTGAACAGGGCCTCAAGTTCTTCCATTCCTTTTTGATGCAACCATAATTTTATCTTCTGGTTTTTCCTACAAATTCTTAATTCTCCCCCAGGAAACGACACTGTTGTTTGAAGAACAAAATGAAATAGAAGGCAAGATGACAGAAAGGATAGGCTGTTAAAGGGCGCCTTGTCTTTAGTTCAAATCAACACAGACTTAAATAAGTAAATGTATACACTCATTCTCTCTCTTCAAAATAAAAATGAAATCTTTACCATTAATAGTAAAGAGAAAAAATAGTTTTGATTTGTTTGACTATTTATTTTCATTAAAAAAATATCACTACTTTTGCAATTTATGTTATTGTTGCTGCCGCTCTTATTATTATTATTATTATTAAAAAGAATAAAATGTTTTCTTGTTGCCACATTTTAATTAATTGATTTATAAAATTCCAGGTTGGAGTTGTCGTTACAGATAGTCGCGCGGGGGTTTTATGGAAAATGCGGCAGGATTTCCGAAACAGTTCGTGGGTTTCGTAATGTCTAAATTACCCTTATTCACTCTCCAGGAGATGCCCCCATTTGATTAATTAATTAATTTCACAAGAAAATTAATTAATTGGCTCGGAAATATCTATGCATGCGGACAAAGCTTAAAAGAATTATTAGATGAATTTGACCCATACATCATTCTAATTCTAATTATTAAAGTTCATTTATCTTATTATTTAGAAATTAAAATAAAGTGAATAAATTTTATTAACCAAAATTATTAATGAAATAATAAATTAAATTCATCTAATAATTTTTAAAATTTCGAGTTCGTTTCTGTCAGTTTTATTGCTGTTCGTGTTTCTCTTTTATTTTTTAAGAAAAAACATCAGCGGCCGTGATTGATGGTTGGGAGAGGCGACGAGGGGACATGTTCGCCACGTGGTTTAAGATTACACAGACCGATTCCACGAGAAAATCAGGTGGGGGTGATGTGGAGCCCACATCTTCCGGTAATCCCATGTCCAACCTGGCTTGTGTAGACCCTACTCACTCTGCTTTAAGTTAAGTTCACCTCTCCGTCATTGGTGATAACTTTTTTTTCTTTACTGAAAATAAAACGACAAAAAAGGATTTTATTATAAGTATATATGCAATTGAGGCTAATGAATTATGAAATTAATTAAAAAAAGTGAGAGTCAAGGAAGAAAAAGAGGAGGGTAATTAAGGTAAAATAGGGAAATAGTATGACCTGTTCAAACTGCAGGAAAATTGGATAGGCAGTAACCATGAACTGAACGGAACGGAACCTACTAGATTTTGAAGTTTGCGTCTGCGATGAGCGAAATAATATGACCCACCGTTATGGCTTTCCATTTGAACCGGGACTTCTCCTTCCTTAGCTTCGGGTGAGTCAGATATATAACAAGTTTAGAATGCGGCTAAAAAATATTAAGACTTAAATTTTTTAAAAATTTAAAATGTTAGGCTTTTAGATAACATTTTAAGTTATTTTTTATAATTTTTTATAAGTACGATATTTACAAAATAAGTATAGATACTTTGTTCAAGAGCTTAAACTGTTATAAAAAATGATCAAAAATCACGAAAAAATTAACTTAAAATGTTATCAATAAGTCTAACATTTTAAATTTTTTAATAAATTTTAAAATTACCCTTTTAAACCGTATTTTAAACCTATTATATAAACGAACAAAATTAAAATTTAACATTAAAAAGAAAAAAAACTTTATTTAATTAATATTTAAACTAAAAATATAATTATACTAAAAATTTTAAAAGGGATTGTTTCCCTCTCGCACCCTATATGGTTCCGTCGGTGGCTGTACGTTAAATTCCCCGTTAAGCTTCCCCTTATCTATGGTGTTTTTTTTATATAGTAGAAAAAATCACTCAAGCTACTACTTTCAGGTTACATTTCATTTTTTATTCTTGTCACAAACATAATTTTTTTGTTCGGACAATGCTAAAAATCCCCTAATCTTTTCTACTATCAAGATGAAATAAAAATCGATCTTATGACCAAAAATTATTTTTTTTAAGGGCAGAGTCAGGATCAAATATTGTTATAGTTAAAATATTGAATTTTAAAAATATATTTAAACTCAATTCATAGGGTAAGGCTTAATTTGTTTAATATTTAATTTGTAAGGACCTAAATTATTATTGGACCAAAAAACTTGAGGATACATGCTTATTCTTCTTTAGTTCAACCTAGAGGTGTAAATGAACAGGCGTTCGACGAATTCTTAGTGAATCGTTCTTATAACGTTCGTTTATTAAGCTAAATAAATGAGTATGGACAAATTTTTATGTCTGTTTGATAAACGAACAAACACGAACAGAGGTGTATTCCGTTCGTTTATGTTCACGAACAAGTTCGTTTACTGGTTAATTTATAAGCTCATTTACTTGGTTTTCTTTTTTCTTTTTTCTTTTTTTTTTACATTCTAAATATTATTGAAAGCACAGACTAAATTGAACAAGTGATGAACTTTTGAGTTCAAAAAGTGAAGCCTAATAAGCTTAAGGACTAGTGGTGTAATTCTACCATTTTGGTGAACATATAAATGAACATGTTAGCGGACATATAAATAAACATGTTTGCGAACTTTAACACTAATATGTTTACGAACGTTAAACGAACATGTTCGTGAACGTTAAATAAACGAACACAAACACCGACAAAAATAAATAAACGAATACAAACATAATATCAAAAATTTAAACGAACTGAACATGAACAACTTTAAATATAAATAAACGAACACAAACAAAATATTATTCGTTCAAGCTCGATTCATTTACATCCCTAGTTCAACCCCTACTTAATTATATATTTAATAAACTTTTATATTTTTTAATTTGAATAATTATTTTTTATAGAAGCCAAATTATTCTTACACTAAAATTATCAAAAAAATTAAATTTTATTACAGGGTCAGTCCCCTACTCCAATAATAATCTCAGTGTTATTTTTATTTTAGTATTATTACAGATTCATTCCATCACGCATCCAAATAAAACCTTAGTTTCCCGATAATTTTTTTTTTCACAATCTTTTAAAAAATATGTAATGACTCCAAGACACGCTTAAATAATCAAATTTAAAGGCAAAGGCTTAACAAAATATTAACTTTTTACAAACTCATTCCGTGCGTAAAACGTTGCTTAATCCATCGGCTGCCCGACTTTCTTAATTATCTCAATTAACTAATTACAGTCATCAACTTCCAAAGAAATGAACAATCATTAATTAAACACAAGTTGGTCCCCCCCCCCCCAATAACCTGTAAAAAGTTATTAAAAAATCTACTCCCAAAGGTTATAATTAGCCCAAAGTATGATTAATTTGAATGGTTAATTAAGAATGATTAAGGCTTGTGATTTAGACACCTTAATCATTATCAATCTACATAAATACTATTTAATATATGGATAATAAAGTGGCGGTACAGGCCATCATTCGGCCAGGATCTACTAATTTCGCATGATGCTGTGTTCCGAAACATACAACAAATGCTAACACGACCAAGCGATAAGTCTATAAATTAGTTGAGTTAACGAGTCTTATATTATTTAAATTTTATTTATATTAAAATATTTTATAAAATTTAAGTAGAGCTGAGTTATTTGAATTTTTTTTATTACAAATTTAATAATGATTCTTCTATTTTATGAATGCCATTTTTAGTCTAAAATTACTAACATTGTAAAAAAAAGTTTATAAATAAAGTTTTTTATGGCGTTAGTGGTTAGTAGTAGTACTAATGAATAACATCAATGATAGTCTCAAGTTGAAATAGTAAGGGGACAAACCATAATTTGTCCTATAAATTATATCATTCGTAGTTTTATTTGAATAACATTTGAAAATTTTTGTTGGTTGTTTTAGTTTCATCAAAGGAAAATGTTGGGCCTGGAAAGGATCATACGATCTTTTTACTGATTGTGGACTAAATTTATAGGAATAAATAATTTGCAGGGTTGTAACCCGAGGATCATATTGAATAAAATGTAAAGTTGAGGGATTAAATTAAAAAATAAGAAATTCACTGTCAAAAAGAGAAATTGAAGTTAGTAAGTATTCTATAGTGATTGAGAAAAATGTGGTTGAAATTTAATTAAAAATAGGCTTAGAACGAAGGGAAAATTGAAGTTACCCCATAATGAACCTTTGCAAAACCCGATTTAAATTAACCATAAACTTTTACAAAACCCGATTTAAATTAACCGACCAATGAGTCGGATACTGATAGTTAAACAAAAAAACTACTCTATGATCTTATTCAACCAAAGAAAGGAGGTTAAATCTCATTTTTCAAGAGCAAGTCAACATGATACTTAAACTGAATTATATTTATTCAATATCAAGTTTCAGTGACCTTTAGATCAAAGTATAAACTTTATTTCTATAAAACAGACGTAATCAACATAGTCTTTCAAGATAAAGTCTAGACAACTCTTAAAAGTGACTTGTTCATCCAAAAACAAGTCTCGACGACCCTTAGATCAAACTCTCTCCAATCTTGTTACATCAAAAACAAGGATTTTAATGCTTGCTGTCATATAACATCCCATACATATGTTAAGTTAGGTCCATCGTTCAAAAGACATGAAGTAAACTCCCTTTAAGTTACTTCATGATCGATGTCGGTGTACAAATGTTGAATTCCATTCTAACATCTTATACCTGGCAGGAGTCCTCTCCTCTTGAATCGAATCATGAAGTTGCAGTAAGCTTGTTGACATTCTATATGCCTTAAGATCGAACACTTGAACAATCATGCATTTGGTCATTTGGCAGGTTAGTAGCCCTTATGGTGTATACAAAAAAATATGGTCTCAAAAGAACTTATGTTTGATTTTCTACGGGCTAGCATGACAAATGATGTTGTGAACTTTGTTGATATGATTTGAAGCACTGACAATGTAAAAAAAAAAAAATACAAGTCATGCATTTTTAGAGTTGGTTTATTGTTAAGGTTTTATAATTTAGTGTTAGTTTTTAAAGTTTAGAGTTAAAGTTTGATTTTTAGAGGGTAGGGTTTAGCATTTAAAATCATGGGCGAAAATAATATATAAATTGAGGGTGCAATTGACCCTACTTGATTTGTTGAATATGAGATTTTCAAAGAGATAATATAGATTTTTTCATAAAAATATTAGTTTTGACCCTACTTAATTTGTTGGGTATGAGAACAACAATACTTATTATAGTTGTATTAGAATTTTACATACCTCATATTTTAATCTGACTCTACTATATAAAAATTATAATTTCACCATTGTCTAAAATGGCGTGTGACATCATTTGAAGCACACCTATAAAAAAAAAATTATTGGTCATCAAATATTAACCTATCTTTTATATTTAAATTTGAGTCTTTGTTGAGAAGGGTTGTGAATCAGCCCATGTGTTCGCGGGATAAGGTTGTACTTGTAATCGAACTTAATTATTCAAAGGTTGCAAAAGGAGTGCCATGAATGACGGATGCAGTGAAAAGTTAAAAAACGAATTAAACCTTACAGCGAGAGGAGAAAATTTTATTGTTGCGGCGATAACGGCTATAAAAAGAGGTTTATAATTTTTTGTTGTTGATAATTTAAGAACTTTGGGTTTTTTAGAAATTAAATTTTAGATTCTTTTTAATGAAAATAAAAAAAATTAATAATCAAATCACGTGTCAAGCAATAATTGAGTAAAAAAATTTTAACGATTCAATCTTAAAATGATGATGATATAATACTATAAACATCTATTTTGGTAAAAAAATTAAACATATAAATAATATATATATATATAATTTATACAATTATTTTTCAACTAAACCTTGTTTTCAAATTTTAATCGTACTCGCCATATATGTTTATCGAGTTCCATTTTTGGTAATTTTTTAGTAAAACTCGCGAGAAATACATAGCAAGTTCCATTAAAATTTATTTCCTTTAACGCTGAAAGGCTCCATTACTTATATTAAAAATTATTAAAAGTAAAACTCGATATACATGCCTGACAAATTCACTATAAAATTACTATGCTGGGAAATAATTTTCTTCGAGTGTTATGTTAGAAATAAAGTAATGAATGACAGTATTTTAGTGACAATGTCGTTTATATTTCTCAAAGACTTTTACTTATACTCCACTTACGTTGTTTTAAAAAATAATAATATCATTTTTATAATCAAATTTAATTCTTTTTATGATAAACATTGATTCGAGGTTATACAAATTTAAAAATATTTTTATGATGGTAAACAAGGGCATATGCAAGATTTTATCTTAGAGAGGGAATCTATAAAATTTTAAGGGCAAACTTATAAAATTTTAGGAGGAATTTTTAATAGAAAATACATATATATTTTTAATTTTTTATATTATATACGAATTTCAAATTTTCAAGGAGATGACTGCGCCTAACATTTGACTGAATAATAATTTTATTTTTATATTATATTTATTAATTCTAATTGTATACAAAATATTTATAGTTTTATATACATGATAAGGTTAATGATATCTTTTGGTGAAAGTTATTGATATCTTCATCTATTCGTTAACGATTTGAATACAAATCAATTACATTGATTCGTTTAACGTTGTCGTGTGTATAATTATATCATAATGTCAAAAACTGTACTAACATTTGATTAGATAGTCACTTTGGCTTATATTCTTTTTTATGAAGTATTTTAACCCCTAACGTTTCATTTGCAACTAAAATGGCCCTTCACATATGAAATTGTTAGTCAACTGACGGTAAATAGTTGAAAATAGCACGACAAACCTACATGCCAGTTTACGCTGACATAGCGGTGTTATATAGACAAATGAGCTGATTTAATAGAATGACACATCAGTCAATTTTTTATATATAAAATATAAAATTATTTTTATTCGACGTTTATTTTGTCAAGTCATTTCAAGTTACTTATCGTTAGTTGATTAACATTTTTATTTATAGAGGACCATTTTAACTTAAAAATAAAATGATGAATTAAAGTACTTTAAAAAATAAAAAAACTAAAGTAACTATCTAATTAAACGTTAGAAGCATTTTTTAATGTTACGCCTTAATTTAAATCTATCTTCTTTTTCTCTATTTTTAGGGTGGGGGAGCGTTTGTTTGTAAAAAAAAAAATTCCCCAATTAGTAGATTTTGTTACACAATAACACATTGCGTTACTTACGTAGATTATTAAAATATTATTATGTAAATTTATATATTAACATAATAACTTATTGATGGTAGTAAAGAGATTTTATATGATGTACATCTACCGTTTGATTTTCAAATAATGTTCATCACTTGTATTATTTAAAAAATTTATAAAATATGAAAAGAAAAAAAAAGTCATTATAACAATAGTATTTACTTACTATTTAAAATGATATTTTAATATTTTTTAACTAAAATAATATCGAATTAATTTGTGACATCATTTTAATAAATCATTTTGTTTACAATAGTTAATATAGATATATAATAATCCATTTGCAGGAATAAATAAAATTCGAGAAAAAGAATGTTGAAGGAAATAGAGATGAAAAATGATGCAATTGTTAACTAAGTACAGTTAAAATTAAGAAAAAAAGTCTTGTGACAGACAAGAAACTACATTCTCTGTTTTTGATTGCTGTAAAATGTGTAAAAAAAAAGCCTATTTATAGGCTGATAGATAATGGATAGATAGAGTTCTAATATGATTAGGACTAATTTATTTAGTAGTTTATCTCAATCTTAAAAATATTAGTACTTTAGATTAGACTTTATATACGTCATAATTATTAACTAATTTATATTTACAAAATTAAATTATTTACGTTTACAATTCACCCCTTCAAGCTGATGATGAGTATAGATTATAAAATGTCAATCTGAATGTAAGCTTTATCAAAAGTGTTTCTTGAAAGTTTAACTTAAAAATTGTTTCTTACTTCTCCATGTAACGAGGATTTTTATAATTCGAAACTTAAACTTAAAAAATACAACAATAAAATTGTCTTACTTAAATTGTCACCTTAAAAACTTTAACAATTTATACAAATCACATATTCTTTTTTGCCCTTTTTAACTTTTACAACAAATATAAAGTTTAACTTTTCAAGAATAAAATTAAAATTTTAATTATTTTACATTATATATCTTACAATTTCTCCCCTAAACTAAGGAAAAAATAGACATGTGATAAAATTAATGAGACGAAAAGAATATAAATATGTTGTTAACATCGTGCTAAATCACCCATATAAACTAATATGGATGCCTTGAATTACATGTCTGATACAGGCCAGAGGTATGATTCCCTTTCTGTTGCCCGTTTCTCGTTCAATTTGTTGAACATTTTCTTCCCAAAACCTACGCATATGTGAAGTAGTAGCCAATTAGCATTTACCAAACTACGACATAAATAATGAAGAATTTCATGAACCTATTATAAAAATGGTCACTACGCGTACTGGAAATATAAAAAATCAAAACAATTTTTTGTGTACTGAAAATACGGTAAAATTTACTCCATGTGTTGAGTGATCATGAAAATCAAGTCTGAAAAAAGATGCATGACTTGATTGATCAATATTTGTAAAATTTTATTTTTAGTATAATTATATGTATCTGATTTATTAATCGACTAATTAAGATCAAAAATTGTAAAAATTTAATGTAGGGACGACTCTCCCAACCTAACTTGTTTACTTCATAACGTTATGATTCAAACTATGAAAGTTGATTAAAGAATTTAATGTCTTATCATATTAAATCACCTTATAGTTGATAGTTCGAATTTCATCCTAATTAAAATGTTGGGTGAGCAGGGTGGGTGGGTGGATATTGTGATTGTCTCTTTTACCAACAAAATCCAAACAATGGAATGTGGTGTCTGTTTCAATCCCCATTGGCCTCCCCACCACTCCATTCCATTTCCTAACCAGAAATTAAGGAACAATCAATCTCCCTGTCTAGATGTTACATATCAAATTTGTGGCTTCCTTCCTTTCCCATGTTCACCACACAAACTTTAAAGATTCAAAACCCCCAGACTTCCCACTCAAGAAACGTCCCTTTTGGCATTTGCCCTTCGCGATACATGATGATATTTCGGAGTCTTAATTGGTACAGCTCAAATCCAGGCATTAATCTTAAACTTATTCGATTTAGATTTATTAATTTTAAATATAATATCAATATACACGGTTAACAATAAATATAAGGCATAATTTTATGATTGTTCGCCTCGTTTCTTAATTATAAAATGACGAGGGTGAGGAAGATTTTTTTTCTCTAGCTTTGTTTTTTTTTTCATTTTAGTTGGTCGTTGACGTCGACACCAAATTAATGTTGGTTGTCAAACGCAGATAATTTTTTTAATTGTATTACTATATTTTATATTTACTTTTTTTTCTAGTTTTTAGTAAGAATAACTCTGCTTTTGTAGCACATCTTCCTGTCTTTTGGCACGTTTTTATCACTATTGACGGTTGTTTAGTCGTTTCTTTATTTTTATTTTTTTCTTAGGGCTAGATTTAACATCAATCGACTGATAAAGATGACGCTTATTTGGTTATCATGTTGATCTTCTCTGCCTTAGACTGATAAAGAAATATGTATTTTGATAATTTTAGTTGAATTGACACATAATTAACTAGTGACACCAACTCAATTTACTTTTGGTATCTTCAATGTCTATTTTACCGTCCCTTCTTAATGTATGTCGTCATTACACCTAACTAATGACGGATCTGAAAATTCAAGAATGGGTCCAAATAATTTTTTTCCTCAAATGGGTATATAAATTTTTAAAATTTTTAATCTATACACTAAATTAATTTTTTACTGAAAAATTTAACACTGCACTAAAATTTTCTTTTCCAAAATAGGTGTGCAATTGTATCCCTCCAGGTCCCTTTACATCCGCCCATGTATAAGGATGACCATTTGACCCATACTCGACAGGTTCTGACTCAATTCGACCCTATAGAGTCAGGTTTTTAAAGAAAATTTTGAATTTGGGTCTGCTTTTTTTAGAACGAAATCATGTCGGGTTTAGAGTTTAAGGTGAAAAATACTTTACCCAACCTGAAATCATAATATAATTTTATTCTAAATATTTAGATACAATTTATACTCTTTATATATATATATATATTTCAATTACCTATCTATTTTGTCTAATAAAAATAAAATGATTATTATAATGCTCTCTCTATTTGTATTTTTTTCAATTAATTAGCTCGCTGTTATATCGAATAATAATAATAATTGATAATTTTTTTTATTTATGTCAGGTCGGATTGCATTCGAATTTTTACTCTAAAATTCAAATCATGTTCGAATAAGGTAGAACGTCACAAAATGACAGATCAGGACAAATTTTAATGGATGTGTTAACTTTTCGAGTCGGGTACAGGTTGACCAAAAGTCCAACCCAACTCAACTCATGGTCATCCTTACTCATGCACCCAACGCTTATTAATAAATATTAGGACTATTCATAAGTTAGGTCAAATTTTAGCATATCTAACTCCGACCGTAAAATTTTCTCTCCACTCATCACCCAACCTTCTCTTTCACCTAATCCGACATTATATTTAAATTTTAGAGTAAATACTCGATCCTAACCTGACACTACCAGAATCAATCCTAGATTTTCCTCATTTTCTCATCAGATAAACAAATTAAATAAAAAAAAACAGATCTGAACCTTAACAAAAAAGAATCCAACTAGCATAAGAAAAAATGGAAATGTTTATTATATTGATTATTGCATGCAACCCATATATATCATATCAAAAAGATAAACTCATCAAAATCGAAATGTTCATCATTGGAATGAAAATCTTACATAAACATTTAAAATAAAAATAACTATTCAGATAAATCAAATGATCATTTTTAATCGAAATATCCATTGTTTTAAATGAAAATCCATATATATTCGTAGTCTAGATTTTATAATTTCAAATAGGCATAATGTCAAAAAATGCCTTTAATGTTTGATTGAATTGTCATTTTAATTCCTATTCTTTTTCTGGAGCAGATTAGCCTTTAACGTTTTATTTTAGGTCAAATAGCTCTTCTACGAATGAAAACTGTTGATCAACCAACATTAAATGGCTTGAAATGACGTGACAAACCTACATGGCAGTGTAGGCTTCAATAGTAGTGTCATATAAGCAAATATGCTGACTTTACAGAATGACATACCAGTCAAAAAATAATTTATAAAATTATACAAAATATAAAATATTTTTTCTTCTAACTTGTCATTTTGTCAAGTCATTTCAAGCTATTTATCGTTAGTTGACTAACCGTTTTCATTCACAGAATGGCTATTTTGATAAAAAAAATGAAACGTTAAGGACTAAATTGCTTCAAAAAATAATATGAGCCAAAATCGTTATTCAGTCAAACGTCAAGGGCATTTTTTGACATTATGCCTTTTGAATATCATTAGAAAATTTTGCTTCTAATAAAAAGTTGAAGCAAGTTCAACAAATTTCCAGACTTTACCATAGGGATGGCAATGGATCGGACTTGGATCGAACTTTATAAAGTCTAAGTCCAATCTAATTAATAATCGGACCTAAAAAAATCTAAGTTCGATTACATAAATTCAAGTCCAATATCTAAAATACAAATGCAAATCCGAAAGTCCGAATCTAATTAATTTTTCTCTTTTTTAAAGTAACATCTCAAACAAATATCTTTAAATAAAAAATAATTTCTACCAAACTTCTCTTACCACCACCAACCACGCAATCCTCATCATTTGCAGTTTGAACACATGACTCTTTTTTTTGTTTCATCTCCTAAAAGAAAAGGAGAAAATACAAAAAGAGTAGAAGATTTTTCATCTCGCTTTCCTATTAAGATTATAACAATAAAAACGAATGAATGTATTCTTTTTTCATAGAAAATTTCAATTGAAAATACATAAAAAAATACCAAGAGTACATTAAACCAAAAATTTAATGTGAAAAAATATGTAACGTACCACTACTTTTAGGAGGAGCCATTGATGCTAGACAATAAAAGTTGACTGCTAGATATATAAAACTTTCTAAATTATTTAGATGGTTTTTTAAAAAACATTAATGATTGTTAGATCTCCCATGCCTTTATATAGCCTTTGTAATCCTAATTCAACTCATATTAGGATTTCAATATATATATTAATATATATAATCATAATTTAACTTTAATTAGGATTTCAATATATATATATAATCTCAATTCAACTTAATTAGGATCTCAATATATATAATCCCAATTCAACTTAATTAGGATTTCAATCAAAGAGTTTTAAATATTTTCATTTGAATTCATATATGGATCGGACTCGGATCGGATATGAATTTGGATCAGATCATGGCAATGTTCATATTCGATCCACCTCCTATTAGGACTCGGACCATTTTTTCGAATTCGGATTCAGACTTTTTTCGATCGGATTTGGATCAAATTTTTTTCTTTGGATCAAATCGGATTCGGATCGAATTCAGATTATATTGCCATCCCTACTTTACCAATAGTAAGGTCTCATAAATTTCATAATAAAAATTCAAAGTAGAAAAAGAAATTGCAAAAAATAGAAGAATAAAATCAAAAGGGTAAAAAGCTTTAAAAAAGAACGTAAAGGACCAAGTTGATATTTTAAAAAATGTTAAATAATGTATAATTGTTATGAATATTTATCTATATGGATGTCTATCATGATAAGAACTTTATCAAGGAGATTTGACTTACTTTATTATTAGGAATATTATCTACATTAATTAGAGTTCAATGTATTATGTACTTCTTATGCTTATAAATAGATGATTTGATTAAGACATTGTATACAAGTCTATAATTGAGAATAATACAAATCTTCCTCTTTCTCTCATCTCTTTGTTCTTTTATTCTTGTTCATTGTTCTTCGTTATTTTATTCACAACACGTTATCAGAACGATCTCGCTCAACTATTATAATATCAAAATTCATGTGGCGACCAACAGAGGCGGAGACAATTGTGTATGCCATTGCTTAAGTTTGCTTTCCTTTCATCATGCTTGCAACGATTCTCTCGTTTAGATACTACCAGGTGAAGTCAATATTGCCAACATAGGTAAAACTAAGATTGTATTGTAAGTGAAAATCATGATTCCTTTTTATTTTATTTTTGTTTTACTTTTAAAATTGCTTACAAGGTATTTTTATCAAATTAACCGTTTAAATGCTCAAATTTTTAACTATCGAACTATACTGTTAAATCTTGGTTTGGGTGTGATAAATTTATATATATTGGCCTATGGGATAAATAAATAAATGAATAAAAAATGAAAATACGGCTAAAATATAAATTAGGCTCTAAATTGTTAAGTTGCTATGGCATGTATGCGTTTGTAATTTGTGTGCGCAAGAGCACCTATTTTTTATGAAAATGGATAATCTTTCATATGGTTCCTCATATTTATATTTTATTTAGTTTAGTCTACATTTACTTTAAATTCAATTTTAACTATGGACAATTGGTGTTTTTTATTAAATGTTGTCATACCAATAACTTCTCAATTAAAACTGTGTGTGAACATCATTGATGTAATTTTATTGAGATTTCTCTATTTATTTAGTTTATAATTAAATATCAATATTTGTTTATGATATTATATTGGTAAAAGTTGGTATTTTTAACCGTGTTTTGAGTTTTACATGATATAATAGCTGGGAAAGAGACGAGATTCTTATGAGAAGCTGTCTTGCTCATTTACTATGTCTCTATTATCTTCAAGAGGAAACCAATATCGGTAAATTCTAACTTTATTTTTATCTTTAAACTACGATTTTAAAGTGCGATTAATCATGGTGATTTTGCTCCAAAGCAATAATTCTTCTATGTCGAAAAAACTTGACTATTGACTTCTCCCAAGTTCAAGTTACGAAAATTCGTCTTGATCCAAAAAAAGGTTTTATGGGAGGTATTCTCTGAAGTGAATACAAGCATGATGTTTATTCCATGCGATTATTGGATCTGTTTTATTCCTTGAAGTGAATCCTAACATGGTAAATCACTATTTAATTGGTAACATCACTTCGATATAATCCAAGTATATTGACTGGTCATCTCGTTCTACTAGGCTACTGGTCTCAAAGGAGGTTTTTAAAGGACCTTGTGAACTGGTTTAACAATGCCGCGTACGAGGATTAAACCTTTGTTCTTTGTGATGAGAATATGTTAATAAAAATATATTCTACTTTTCACGACAAATAATGTTGTCCTCAGACACAATATCGTGAAAAAGTTTCAAAGGCCCACTGGCTCTACTCCATTCCCTGAAGTAAATGTGAGATTATATTATGGAAAGAATAAAAGTCACATTAGAAGTTGTGGTCGTGGTAGAGGCCAAGAATATAGACATGGACAATATGGTCATTTTAAGAATGTTTATACCCATTAGAAGTGGGGTTATAAGGATGACAAGAGCGATAAAGATTTTTCTAAAGAAGTAAAATCCTTTTTATCACCAATGCGATGTTATAACCATTGGTCTCGTACTTGTTGTAGAGATGTCCATTTCGCTAAAAAAAGGTGTTGGTTTTTATTTTATTTTACTTCATTTTGAAAATAATATCTTATGCGTAGAGTTTTATAAAAACCCGTATTTTTTATTTAAAAATGGAGTCGCCACCGACCACTCAAGGTGGATCGGACACCGTAAAAACCAGATATTTAAAATTGATGGGTTCGGGAGTCGGTTACGGATGAGGAAGGATTAACACCCTCACACCGCCCAAAATTGGTACTTTAATAATTATCGCTTTATTAATATTAGACTTTCCGGATTAAAGTGACGATTAAATTAAAATTTGATTACAAGTGCGAGTAGATTTTAAAGGCCCTGTTATTCGAGAGTAAACGCCCAACCACCATCACTACTCTTGATACTGGCCCTGTTTACGCTCGGATAAAAGAGCACCACATTGACAATTATATATCCATTATGCAACTTAAAACATGACAAACATAAATACAATACGACAAAAATATAAATAAATACTAATAAAACACTAATCTAACATAAATACATAAATATTAATCTAACACATAAAAATGAATCTAATATAAATAAAATACTATACATATTTTACCAATGTGCATAAAACTTATATATATATGATGTAAAAATATAGAAAATATGAAAAGTTATACATAAAATATGGGTTGTAGAAGAAAATATATATATATATATATACATAATATGTATTTACATAATCAAGTACATATGTAACAAAAGTAATATATACCTATTATAACACTATATTTATATATTAAATAACATATAATATGCTAAATATTTAATAAATAATATAATGTAAAATATAAAAATAAGTACAACATATATATAATATATAATATAACAAATACCTATGTAAAATATATGCACATATAATACATAACCAAAAAAAGGACTAAAACATATTAATATTAAACTACGCAGCATGCATGGCAAATTATTCGAATGTGTAAATAAAATAAATTCAAAGCGTGAATGATTAAGACATAAACAAATACGTGTACATATATATATACATAATATACTTACCGTACAAAGGTCTAACATACGCATATATGAGATATCCAAAATATAGATAAACGGAAATGAACATTAAACGGCAAAACCACAAAACTAAACATACGCTATTACAAAACAAAGCAAGGCCACATATTATGTACATATCACAAACATTCATACGGTAAAGGAGAACATACATACCCTACATATTGCAAATAAACAAATAAAAACTCAAACATGTGAGTAACCATGCAATCAAAGAAAAACTATACCTATGCATGCATACTAGATACATACAAAATACTCCTATTATTGTCCTAATAAAATAATGAAAACGGATGAAATAAAAAAGATACATACATGATGCTACGACATTAAAAAAACATTCGAACAACACATATATTGAATATAAAAAAGACGAAAAAACATGATGATAGAAATAAAATAAATAAAAAGGATTACTAATAAAACATAAATGGGAGTTAATCCCCCTTTTTTTCTACTTGCTGAGAGCCTCTCTCTTTCAATTTTTCATTCTGCCGCCCACCCTTTCAATTGTGCTCTCCCCTTTTGTTTCAAATTGCCAAGTGATACTTTAAAGGGGATGGATATCATGTGTGGTCTAGGTGGCGTGAAGTATGGGGGAATCTATAAGGCATGGGTGCGACAAGGAACATGGTGAGGCGTGTGGGGGGAAGCTTGCAGGGCATGGGCAGCATGTTTTCCCCCTCTTTTTTATTTAGTTTAAATAGGGTACATGGTTCGAATATAACTTGGTGCCCGGACAAAAAATGGGTATTACAGTTGCCCCTCTTTGCTCATTGTTGTGCAACAGGAATAGAGCAAAGACAAAAGAATAACCATTTTTGTCTAGTCTGGATGAACTTCTCCCATTTTAACGCGTGTCTTCTTTCTTCGGTAGATCTTCTTTCTCTTCGGCGCAGGTCTTCTCTCTTGACTTGGTTGATCCACCTTGTCACTCTCGGGGAAGCAAAACCTTCAAAATGGGGGTTGTCTGTTGGGGAAGCAAAAATGAGTACAACTTGCTACATTATTGGCGACGATAATATCTAAAGAGAGTTCGACCCAGCTGCAACACCGACAAAGAGGCGGGGTCTACAAAATTCGATCCAGCTACAACACTGACGAAGAGGCAGGATCGATGGACGAAAGTTCTGATGTCTAATCCAGCTATAACTCTGATGAAGAGGCAAGATCAGAAACTGACAATTTTTTCCTCTTTTTTTTGTTTTTTGTTTTGCTTTTTTGTTTCTTTTTTTCATATTTTTCTCTTCTTTTTTATTTTTCATCATGGTAATACGAGGGTAAAAATGACCTGGCTACAACACCGACGAAGAGACCGGGTCGAAAGATAGATGTTGGACCCCACTACTCCATCAACGAAGAAGTAAGATCGGATAACGTTGGTAACATGGATTCAACCACCCATCAGCGGAGGGACTGGATCGAATAATGGTGACCTAGAACCGGCTACACCATCAGTGGAGAGTAGGATCAGAGGACGATTGCAGCTTGGACCTAGCCACTCCATCAGCTGAGGACTAGATCGGATAATTATGACCTAGAACCGGCTACACCATCAGCGGAGAGCATGATCAGAGGACGACGATAGCTTGTACCTAGCCACTCCATCAACTGAGAGACTAGATCGGGCGATGAAAGTTGATAAATTTTCTTTTGATTTTTTCATTTTTTTACTTCTTCTGATTTTTCTTTGATTTTTTCTTCTTTTTTCTTTTTTTTTTGATTTGTTTTTTAGCTACAACATTAATAAAGAGAACTTGAAAATCAGTAAAGTTGGATCTAACCTTGCCATCAACGGAGAAGCAGAACATTAACTAGAACCCTACTACACCATCAGCGGAGAAGTAAGATAGCAGCAACTGGGACCTAGCCACTCCATCAGCGGAGGGACTGGATCGGATAATGACGACCATGAATCAGCTACACCATAAGTGGAGAGCAAGATTATAGGACGACATCAGCTTGTACCTAGCCACTCCATCAGCGGAAGACTGGATCGGATAATGATGACCTGGAATCGGTACACCATCAGTGGAGAGCGGGATCTGAGGATGACGGGAGCTTGGACCCGGCCACTCCATCAACGAAGGATTGGATCGGATAATGACGACTTAAAACTGGCTACACCAGCAGCGGAGAGTAGGATCTTAGGACGATGGCAGCTTAGACCTGGCCACTCCATCAGCGGGGGACTGGATCAGATAATGACGGCCTGGAACCAGCTACACCATCAGCGGAGAGCAGGATCCGAGGACGACGATAGCTTGTACCTGGCCACTCTATCAACGGAGAGACTAGATTGGATAATAATAACCTAGAACCGGCTACACCATCAGCGGAGAGCAGGATCTGAGGATGACGGGAACTTGGACCCAACCACTCCATCAGCGGAGGACTGGATTGGATAATGAAGACCTAGAACCGGCTACACCATCAGCGGAGAGCAGGATCTAAGGACGACTGGAGCTTGGACCCGGCCACTCCATCAGCGGAGGACTGGATTGGATAATGACGACCTGGAACTGGCTACACCATCAGTGGAGAGTAGGATCTAAGGACGACGGGAGCTTGGACTCGGCCACTCCATCAGCGGAGGACTGGATCAGGCGATGAAAGTTGATAAATTTTCTTTTGATTTTTTCATTTTTTCATTTTTGATTTTTGATTTTTTTCTTTTTTTATTTCTTTAATTTTTCTTTGAATTTTTCTCTTTTTTTCAAAATTTTCAATTCTTTTTTTTATGATTTTTTTATTTTTTCTTGAACTGTACAAAGAAGTAAAACTCGAGAAAAAAATTAGGTCTGGCTATACCGTCAACAGAGAAACAAGACCTGAATAGAAATTCGATCTGCTTGGGGAAATGTTCAGATCTGTTGCATTATCAACGGAGAAACGAGATCTTTAGGATGTCTATACTGCTGCACCATCAGCGGTAAAGCAAAATCTAGAAATGTTGGCCTATCAACAATGACGAAGGCAAGATCTGAAAAAGGCTACTTCTGCTGCTCTACTGGCGGAGAGGTATGACCTGAAAATGAAAAAAAAACATTAATCAATAAATGTTCACAAAATTTGTCACTGTTACCTTTTGATGTTTCAGCATCCTCTTTGTGTTTGGCCTCCTCTAAGACTAAGGTTGGCCGTCGTGTTGTTGCCTCCATGGCTGAGGCTCTTCGGTCTCTTTCGTAGACCTGTTATGTACAAGCGAAAATGCATGAATGCATCTAATTTTATGCCTAAATGCATGTGTCTATCCTAAATGTATAACAACTTAAATGTATGCACCTAATCTAAATATATGATGTATGCAAGAATGATTCAATGCAAGATGAATGCAACTAAACGCATGAATGCGATATGATTTAATTTTTTTTGTCTTCAAAGGGATGCCCTTAACTCTCGACTGGTCATGTCGGGATCTTGGTCCTTTGTGTGGCAGTGCCCCAACCTCCTTCGACTTCGAACATCTTCTTTGGACTCATTTTCTTGTTTGGACTTATTTTCTTGTTTGGATGCCCCCTAAACTTTTACATATTGTTCTGGGAATGCCTTTGTAGCATGTTTCAACTTTGAGTTGCATTGTCGCCTTTTTGGATAACTTTCAATGCTCTCGTGAACATGTTGCGTTGCCTCTTAAGTTGGGTTTATGATTTGTCATGTTGGTTCTTGGCCGCTTATCACTTTCGGGTTAGGTGGAACGTTGTAGATGGCGATTGGTGTTTAGCATTTGGGATGTGGAGGTATGATTCCAAAAGAAGGGTAGCACAGGTTTGCTCGGCTTTCAGTTTTTTTAATGGCTTTGGGTAGAATGGTAGAGTTGAAGGGCTTGGTTGTCGGGTGATGGTAAGTCGAGAGTTCAAAATGACTCAAACATAAGGGTTCAGGCAGTGAAATAAGAGGTTCTCTGTTTGAGTATTTTGGTCGATGGGTAGCAATGGTAGTGGGGATGGAAAAAACTTTATTGTGTTTTCGGTTGGAAATGATGAGTGTGAATGATTTCTGAAGTATGAAAGGTGGTGGGTTAATTTCGGTGATGGAGAGTGAAGGGTGAGTGTTGGAATTTGGCACTTGTCGAGAGATGCCCCCAAACTGATTTCTTGTGGAGGTTTGGTAATGGTGCTGAATTGGCCGACTTTTCTTTCTCTGGTATTAATGACGCGGGACATCCCGATGACCGATTTTAAAATTGATGCACCTATATGCAAAACGTGTCTTAAATGCAAAATGATTTATGTGAATGCAATGCAAAATTAAGATTGTGATGATGTTGTGTAATGATGCAAATAAAATTGATGTGATGAAAATGAAATAAAACGAATTAGTACCAAATAAGATTATTAAATAAAATAAATGATAAATATAACAAAAATAGAGTAATAAAAAATTGTACAAGAAATAAGGCACCAGAGCCTAAATAGGGTGACTAATAATCGGGCAGAGTACCACATGGCTCTAACAGGGTGGGCTCTATGGGCTACTATATGTAGTTTTGGTGCTAGAGGTACCCGAATTGTCCTTGTTGTCCTCCACTAAGAGTAGCAAGGCCCCCTGTCATCACCCATTATAGGCTCCTTTCAACTGGGTTCAATTCAGGGGGACTCATTCGCTTATGCCTACACGAAAGAACGATATCCTTACGAAAGCATAAGGTACTCGAGCCCCGAAGGTACTTGCTAAGCCTACACGGAGGAACGATATCCTCACGAAAGCATTAGCGCTTTCCCCCCACTTAAAAAGACGGGTTTATATGCCAAATTTTAAATGCGTTAAAATAAACGCGCAATTATAATCGAATGTTACTTTAATAGTCACTTTAATCCAGAATTTCCAATATTAGTAAAGCGATAATTATTTAAAAAGCTCGACTCTCTTTTATTTTTGAAAACCAAAAAAATGTCCCCAGCGGAGTCGCCATCTGTAGCGATGTCCCTCCCGCTAAAAAAATGTGTTGGTTTTTATTTTATTTTACTTCATTTTGAAAATAATGTCTTAGCGTGGAGTTTTATAAAACTCGTATTTTTTATTTAAAAATGGAGTCGCCACGAGCCACTCAAGGTGGACCGGACACCGTAAAAACCAGAGATTTAAAATTGATGGGTTCGGGAGTCAGTTACGGATGGGGAAGGATTAGCACCCTCACATCGCCCAAAATTGGTACTTTAATAATTATCGCTTTATTAATATTAGACTTTCCGGATTAAAGTGACGATTAAATTAAAATTTGATTACAAATGCGAGTAGATTTTAAAGGCCCCGTTATCCGAGAGTAAACGCCCAACCACCATCACTACGCCTGTTACTGGCCCCGTTTACGCTCGGATAAAAGAGCACCGCATTGACAATTATATATCCGTTATGCAACTTAAATCATGGCAAACATAGATACAATACAACAAAAATATAAATAAATACTAATAAAACACTAATCTAACATAAATACATAAATATTAATCTAACACATAAAAATGAATCTAACATAAATAAAATACTATACATATTTTACCAATGTGCATAAAACTTATATATATATATATGATGTAAAAATATAGAAAATATGAAAAGTTATACATAAAATATGGGTTGTAGAAGAAAAATATATATATATATATATATACATAATATAACATAAAACGTATTTACATAATCAAGTACATATGTTACAAAAGTAATATATACCTATTATAACACTATATTTATATATTAAATAACATATAATATGCTAAATATTTAATAAATAATATAATGTAAAATATAAAAATATGTACAACATTTATATAATATATAATATAACAAATACCTATGTAAAATATATACACATATAATACATAACAAAAAAAGGACTAAAACATATTAATATTAAACTACGTAGCATGCATGTCAAATTATTCGAATGTGTAAATAAAATAAATTCAAAGCGTGAATGATTAAGACATAAACAAATACATGTACATATATATACATAATATACTTACCGTACAAAAGTCTAACATACGCATATATGAGATATCCAAAATATAGATAAACGAAAATGAACATTAAACGGCAAAACCACAAACTAAACATATGCTATTACAAAACAAAGCAAGACCACATATTATGTATATATCACAAACATTCATACGGTAAAGGAGAAAATACATACCCCACATATTGCAAATAAACAAATAAAAACTCAAACATGTGAGTAACCATGCAATCAAAGAAAAACTATACCTATGCATGCATACGAGATACATACAAAATACTCCTATTATTGTCCTAATAAAAGAACGAAAATGGATGAAATAAAAAATATACATACGTGATGCTACGACATTTAAAAAAATATTCGAACAATACATATATTGAATATAAAAAGACGAAAAAACATGATGATAGAAATGAAAATAAAATAAATAAAAATGATTACTAATAAAACATAAATGGGAGTGAATCCCTTTTTTCCTACTTGCCGAGAGCCTCTCTCTTTCAATTTTTCATTATGCCGTCCACCCTTTCAATTGTGCTTTCCTTTTTTGTTTCAAATTGCCAAGTGGTACTTTAAAGGGGATGGATATCATGTGTGGTCTAGGTGGCGTGAAGTGTGGGGGAATCTATAGGGCATGGGTGCGGCAGGGAACATGGTGAGGCGTGGGGGGCTTGCAGGGCATGGGCAGCATGTTTTCCCCCTCCTTTTTATTTGGTTTAGATAAGGTACATGGTTCGAATATAACTTGGGGCCCGGACAAAAAATGGGTATTACACTTGTCGTAAGCTGAAAAATCAACAAACATTGAATGATAAAGGAAAGAAAATAGAAGCAAATTTTGTTTGCGAAAAATGACGAAGATGATATTGGTCCAACTTATCTGGACATTGCTGGTCCAACTCATTTGGACGTTGTTGATTTCCTTATAACCCTCGAAGGGAATAAATCATCTTCTAATTGTTCTCATAACCTTGAAGAGAATTATTTATCTTTTTATTTATGTTGTTTTATGTTTATTTACTTTACACATTAATTATTTACATTTTATATTTATATATTATGATATTTATTTTATTTCACAGGATTACTTGTCAAATACAATCTATAGTGATGATTTATGCTCAGCAGAAGCATAAGATATATTTTCTCATTTAAATGTAAGGGAATAATGTGAGTATTATATCTCAAAGTACTAAAAATATTGATGCTCCAGAAGAGCAATAAGTTCTTGAGAGAAAGCACATTATGAAAAGTGCAACATTGCGAATATTGTAATAATTATCACTAATGATAATGATATCATCACCACTAGAAGTGGAAATTTTAAGAGAGCAATATGAGTTCGCAAAAGAATCCTTCGAGAATTATAGATAACATATGTTATCAATTGCCATTTGAAATAAGCCAATGTGGATATAAGTTCTGGTAGCCAAAAAGTCAGTTGAAAGCTCTAGAATAGCTATATATTGCTACCAAAAGATAATTTCCATTGAAAGCTTCGAAAGAGCTAAATATATTCATATTCAAAGGAATAATTTTGATGGTCGTACTAGACATGTGCGAGTAAGATTGAATCACATGTTATGGTAAACAAGAACTTTACAAATTCAGAAATATATATATATATACACACACACATGTATATATAGTTGGCAGGATCGGTTAGACCATCCTGATCAATAATGATGCAAAAGCTATTGAAATTTATATGCACATTTATTAAAAGAACCTGAAGTTTTTGTGGTGCTTGTTCTCAAAGGAATTGATTAAATTCCATTTACTAAAAGAACATGAATTTCTTGTGTTTCTTTTTCTAAAATTAAATGATTAAGATCCCACTTACCAAAAGAACTTGAAGTTCTTGTACTAAAGTTGAAGTTGCATGTCTTGCACATCTGAATGAAATATGGGTTCATTTATCCACAAATATGGAAAGTTTTATATGATTTTAGTAGATGTATCTACATTGTTTTATCAACTTACAACCAGAAGTTTGTGAGATTGCTAATAAAAGGATTCAGATTATGCAGTTAGACTATTTGTCTTGCAAAAGCTAGTGGGTTTATATTTTAGTCTATATCAGTTATTACAAAGCCTATTGATTATGAACAAAACAATTTAGCAAAATTTTAATTGGATGCCTCCTCTTTAATAGCTAAACTATGAGAACAAAACACTTATATGGTATTTCCACATAGCAACACTTATACGCATCAAGTCAATGAGTTATAATAACTTCCCATTATGATTGGTTTTTGGTCAGAAGCCATATATTTCCCATTTTTGAATGTGCGGTATGAATTGCCCCACCACAAGCACAAAATGAGTAAATAAAAATGGTTGAGAATATATATTGAGTACAAGTTTCCTTTTATGTTTAAGTTCTTAAACATTAATTAGAGAATCATTTATGAGATGATTTTTTTTCTCAACATCAAGGGGAGAGAATAATCAGCTGGATAAAGAAGAAAATGAATTATCATTATTTAGCTCCTCGAATATGAACTAAAATTTCATAAGATAATTCAAGTTAATGTATGTCAACTGCCAGACATATTTACTGACCTAATGAGAGTAATTAAGTCTCATATACTAGCTGAAAATGCTCTAAATTTGAATACATGTTAGAGCGAATGGATGTAAATCATGCCTAGAGCATGATAGTTGAAATTGGTTCCAATGATCAAAATTCTCGTAAATGGAAAATAGTATGAGATGGTCATATATTGGAGGCATGTGCTTCTGAAGAGACCCAAAACATAACTAATAATAAAACTCTTGAAGAGTTTCAGGTACCTGAAATAAAGATTGAAAACTTGAAGAGATCTCGATGAGTTATGTCACTACGAGAATGGAACCAGAAAACTGAAAAGTTGTCGACAACGATTTTGCAAACAATTTTACATAGAATACCTCTATAGAAGTAAAGAAAGAAAATTAGGATCTTGTATAGAAATCTATCTAGAAGTATAGATATTGAATTGGCCCATGTAGAAAGACGTTTTGAACTTCTAAAAGAGAAGTATTTGGACCAGCAGTCCAAACACCTAAAGGTGTAATGCAAGTGAGACACAAATAAGTAGTCGTAAATACGACTTGAGTTATGATTTATGAAGAATTCTAATTACTTCATGGTGGATGCAATTATTTTGGCAGTTATGAAATATTTTATATGCGTCTAATCATTTTGTGGATCCCTATAAAAGGAAAGTTATCATTGACGGATTTAAAATGCTAGAAGCATTTGGAAATTTCCTAGAGAATTTATTTAGATATGCCCTTTGAATATTTATATTTTGGCGCATTTGGTATAATCGCCTTAGTGAGTACTAATTAAGGAAATACTATAAGAATGATTATATTTCCTTATGTATTTTATAAAGGAGTTTGGATCAAGGTTCATTATGATAATTTGAATATCATTAGAACTCTTGAAGAGCTTCAAATTGAAAACTCGTGAAGAGATTTCAAAGTATTTAATGAAAGTATTCGAGAGAAAAAAATCTTGAGACGATGTTTTATCTCGAACTAAAGATCAAGTACTTAAATATGCATTTTTTGTCTATTGATGGACACATGTTGAAATAATCTTAACGAGATTCAATATAAATAAAGCATATCCATTGAGTATCCTAATAATTGTAAGATTGTTGGATGTGAATAAAGATAATTATATCTTTTCTTGGTTTTGAAGCACCATGTATTATTTGGTCAAGAAATATTCATGGATATACAAGATCATTACCTCTAGATCTTCAATCATTCATTGATGCCTCCTCAAATCTTGTTGAAATAATTGATATGCATGAGCCAAGCCAAAAATGTGTTTGGCTAAGACCATTGACCCAACATATCCAGAAGATATATGATTTACTTTCACAAGATATGATGCAAAGTTATCTTGTGCAGAGATGATGCAAAGTTATCTTGTGCAGAGATAATGCAAAATAGTATTCAAAATGTATATCTCAATCGAAAGATGAATACATCAAAGATGACAAAATGGAACCTATTACTCCAAAGTTTCATCCCTCACGATCTTTAGAAAAATAGTATTCAAGATTAAATTATGAAGATTCAAAGATCTTATGTGATGTTTTCATAAGGGGGAGTAAATACGCGTTGCACTCTTTTTCCCTTAACCGAGGTTTTGTCCCAATGGGTTTTCCTGGTAAGGTTTTTAATGAGGCAACATGTTATGCATATCAAATATGTGTGTACTCTTTTTTCTTCATTAAAGAATTTTTTTTCCACTGGGTTTTTTTTATCTTAGTAAGGTTTTAACGAGACACATTATCTTCATAGACATCCAAGGGGGAGTGTTATGAATATTTATCTATATGGATGTCTATCATGATAACATCCAAGGGAGAGTGTTATGAATATTTATCTATATGGATGTCTATCATGATAAGAACTTTATCAAGGAGATTTGACTTACTTTATCATTAGGAATATTATTTACATTAATTAGAGTTCAATGTATTATGTACTTCTTATGCCTATAAATAGATAATTTGATTAAGGCATTGTATACAAGTCTATAATTGAGAATAATTCAAATCTCCCTCTTTCTCTCATCTCTTTATTCTTTTATTCTTGTTCATTGTTCTTGCTATTGTTCTTCGTTATTTTATTCACAACAACAATAATATTTTAAATATCAAGTTGAATTGAATAGTTTTACTCTAAATCTGATTCCTACCTAAATTTGACTACTCATCTCACAAACTTTATTCGAATTTATTTTATAAAAAAACACTTAATTTTATAAAATTAGATTGAGTCGGGTCGAAACCTAACATGTCCTAATGAAATTACCATCCCTAATGAGTACAATTAAAATTTAAAATGATGGTGTCATATATATTCTACCACTGTAGTATATATTCATAAAAATATGATTGTGTAATTTACTTTAAGTTATTTATGTTTAGAATCCAATCATGCATGCTTCAATTTTATTCTAAATAGTTTAAACTTTAAGGCCCAAAATCATTAGGTCTCCCAAAATATGATGATGCCAAGCTACCCTAAAAACACAAGAAACTTAAAAAAAGTAGTTTGAAACGACGTCGTTTTCTAAAAACATGTTACTTAAAGGTTTATTAGATATCGTCTGTATTTATTTATTTATGATATAAGAGTGTAAAAAATTGAATTTTTGAAAATAAATTTTTTAAATTTTTAAATTTTTTGACACTCAATTAAGCCATTGAATTAAGAAATTAAATCAATTAAGTCATTTGACCAATTTTAACCATTAAATCTTAAGAGTTTTTAAATATATTGGTGTAGTGCATTTTTCCACTTTACATTTATAAATTTTTATTTTATTTTTTAAAATAAATTCTTCAAAAATTCTAAAAAAATTTATAAAATTTATAATAATTTTTTTAAATATGTAAATGTAATATGATACATATGATACAATTGTAATGTATCATATACCAGAAATATTTAAAAAAATTGTCAAAATCTAATAATTAAAATTAACTAAAATAATTAATTGATTTAATTTTTTAATTTAATGATTTAATTAATTAATTTTTTTTAATTTAAGAATTTAATTAAAGGTTGAAAAATTTTAAAGGATTGATTGATTTCTTTAAAATTCAAGCTCTTCTTATACCTTTAAGCATTATTTACTTATTTATTTATTCCTCCTCTTCTTGGCCATTAGCAAATACTAGCAATTAGCAAATAACAAAAAGCCAATAAAAACCGATAATCCACGGAGAAGGCAAGAAAGTAAAGTATCACGAAATTTCCCGACTTACCGAAGGAAGCTTATTTATTTTATTTTTTTAATAAATAAATAAAATTGTAGGGTTTTTTTGTCGTCGGACTCTGATCTAGAAGCCGATCCATCGACCAGGAGGAGGAATGTATCAGTGGAGGAAATTCGAGTTCTTTGAGGAGAAATTGGGAGGAGGAAAATGCAAAATCGCTGGAAAAATCGAGTGCGCTTCCAGCGGAAGAGGAAAGCTGGTGATCGGCTGCGATGACGGCACTGTAAGCCTCCTGGATCGCGGCCTTAATTTCAATTTCGGCTTCCAAGCTCATACTTCCTCCGTTCTCTTCCTCCAAATGCTCAAGGTAAAGATAAGAGACTGAATTATGTATATATTTTCTTTGCGATTCAACTTTATATTACAATTATATTAAAAAAACGCTACTTTTATTGATTTTTTTTGGATTGATTTGTGATTTTAATTAGCAACGGAATTTCTTGGTGAGTATTGGAGAAGATGAGCAAATATCGCCGCAGCAATCAGGGATGTGCTTGAAGGTATTCGATCTCGATAGAATGCAGCCGGAAGGATCGAGTACAACTAGTCCTGATTGTATTGGAATTTTGCGTATTTTCACGAATCAATTTCCCCAAGCTAAGGTTTTCTTCTCTCTTCCCTTCTTTTATTTTTTTCTCTTATAACGTTTTGACAGTTAGCTGTTTGTTTCACATTAATTTGCTTTTCCCCCCTTTTTTAAGTCAAAGTAAAAAAGAAGCAAACTATAATTTTGGCGGAATGTAAAAAATGTTTGATTTTTACCTTTTTTCTAACCATTATTTCTGCATTAGTTGTGTCATTTTCATTATTTTATTACTTCTATATGTAAATAACCACAAGTAATGACCAATCTGAACCTTAGCTAAACCAACTTGAGGGATACCTGGTACTAGGGTTCCGAGAATTTTTAAACTCTTAATGTGAGTCTTTACACATTGCAGATCACATCATTTTTAGTCTTGGAGGAAGCTCCGCCGATATTACTTATAGCTATTGGGTTAGACAATGGTTGCATTTACTGTATCAAGGGAGATATTGCACGTGAAAGAATAACCCGTTTCAAGCTTCAGGTTGATAATGCATCTAATGATGGAAATTCATCGGTTACTGGAATAGGTTTTAGAGTTGATGGTCAAGCCCTTCTATTATTCGCTGTGACTCCAAATTCTGTAAGTTTGTTCAGCATGCAGAGCCAACCTCCTAGGCGGCAAATATTGGATGAGATTGGATGCAATGTCGATAGTGTCGCAATGAGTGACCGCTCGGTATGCTTTTTTGTGACCTTTACTTTCTTTATGGTGCCTTAATTTCCATATATATTGTCTTAGAAGATAAGTGTTTCTCTGTTGTTTTTCATTAGGAGTTGATAATTGGTCGACCTGAAGCCGTGTATTTCTATGAGGTAGATGGGCGTGGTCCCTGTTGGGCTTTTGAAGGAGAGAAGAAGTTCTTAGGGTGGTATCGTGGATATTTATTATGTGTTATTGCAGATCAAAGAAATGGAAAGAACACCTTTAATATTTATGACCTGAAGAACCGGTTAATAGCACACAGTCTAGTTGTTAAAGAAGTTTCTCACATGCTTTGTGAATGGGGTAATATTATACTTATAATGACTGATAAATCAGCTTTGTGTATTGGTGAGAAGGATATGGAAAGCAAGTTAGATATGCTCTTCAAGAAAAACCTTTACACTGTAGCTATCAACATTGTTCAAACTCAGCAAGCTGATGCTTCTGCAACTGCTGAAGTACTGAGGAAGTACGGTGATCATCTATATAGCAAACAAGACTATGATGAGGCTATGGCACAGTACATTCACACCATTGGTCACCTTGAACCTTCATACGTCATACAAAAGTTTCTGGATGCACAAAGAATCTACAACCTTACAAATTACTTAGAAAATTTACATGAGAAGGGGTTTGCCTCTAAAGATCACACCACTCTTCTGTTAAACTGCTATACTAAATTGAAAGATGTTGACAAGTTGAATGTGTTCATTAAGAGTGATGATGGTGTTGGGGAACATAAATTTGACGTGGAGACTGCTATAAGGGTTTGCCGAGCAGCAAATTACCATGAACATGCCATGTATGTTGCAAAGAAGGCAGGGCGGCATGAATGGTACTTAAAGATTTTGCTTGAAGACCTTGGCCGATACGATGAAGCTTTGCAATATATCTCTAGCCTTGAACCAAGTCAAGCTGGAGCGACAGTGAAGGAATATGGGAAGATTCTCGTAGAGCACAAACCAGCAGAGACAATTAATATACTCATGAGGTTGTGCACTGAGGATAAAGAGTTAGCTAAACATGGAACTTCAAATAGTGGTTATTTATCTATGTTACCATCTCCTGTTGATTTCCTCAACATTTTCATCCATCATCCACAATCACTTATGGATTTCCTTGAAAAATATGTTGACAAGGTAAAAGATTCTCCTGCTCAAGTAGAGATTCATAACACACTCTTGGAGTTGTACCTGTCCATTGATTTGAACTTCCCATCAATCTCCCAAGCTAACAATGGAACAGATTTTAGTATTAAAGAAAGAAAAGTGTCCAATGGGAAATTAGTTGCTGAGGGTAAGAATTCATCTACAGAAAAGGACACACTGGAAAGACGGGAAAAGGGGCTACACTTGCTTAAGAGTGCATGGCATTCTGACCTGGAACATCCACTTTATGATGTTGATCTTGCTATCATCCTGTGCGAGATGAATGCATTTAAAGAGGGCTTATTGTATCTCTATGAGAAGTTGAAACTTTTTAAAGAAGTGATTGCTTGCTACATGCAAGCCCATGACCATGAGGGATTGATTGCATGTTGCAAAAGGCTAGGGGACTCTGGTAAGGGAGGGGACCCTGCACTTTGGGCTGATCTTCTAAAGTATTTTGGTGAACTTGGTGAAGATTGCTCTAAAGAAGTGAAGGAAGTATTGACATATATTGAGAGGGATGACATCTTGCCTCCCATTATTGTTCTTCAGACACTTTCTAGGAATCCATGTCTCAACTTATCTGTTATTAAAGATTACATTGCCCGAAAACTTGAACAGGAATCAAAACTGATTGAAGAGGACAGACGCGCTATAGAGAAGTATCAGGTTGGTACCTAATTTCTTCCAATTATTTTTCTCTTGCAGTGTTGAATACTTGTCTTTTGATCACCTAACCTGGTTGTAAGAGTTGCACATGTTTCCGAATTATGTGACAACAGAGTTTGGTAAGAAAACATTCCATAATATAAGCAGCACTAAAGTCTATTTAAAAGATGTTGCAAAGTATTGGTTTTTTTCAAGGCATGTTAAAAGTATTGTTAAGAGATTAAAATGACATTTTCCAAGCATGTGAGACAAAAGATGGCTAATTAATTATAATTCAAAGGTGTCATACTGCAAAAGGTAATGTTTACTGCCGTTTTTGATGGACAATCCTTTCGTTTCCTTTCCTCAATGATTTCAGCTTTGTTGAAATCTGTCCCTCACCCTCTCTTTTGGCCATGAAATTTGCCATGATAGTCATTTGGCAAAGTCAAAATCATGCTCAATTGATTTTTCTTCTTTTAATTCAATTCTTTGGATTGAACAGGAAGACACGATGGCTATGAGAAAAGAAATTCAGGACCTTAGGACAAATGCTAGGATATTTCAGCTGAGCAAGTGCACTGCTTGCACTTTTACCCTTGACCTACCTGCTGTCCACTTCATGTGTATGCACTCATTTCATCAGCGTTGCCTTGGTGATAATGAAAAAGAATGTCCTGAGTGTGCTCCAGAGTACAGATCTGTAATGGAAATGAAGAGAAGCTTGGAACGGAATTCAAAAGATCAAGATCAATTCTTCCAGCAAGTCAAGAGCTCAAAGGACGGATTTTCTGTAATTGCTGAATATTTTGGGAAGGGGCTCATTAGCAAAACTAGTAATGGTCCGGCAGGAACTGGTAGATCTGACATCATCTCTTCCAGCAGTGGCTTCTGAATTTTCTTGATTGGTGTAATTTGTAAGTGTTCTTCCTTAAGCGTTTTCTTCTTTTTCATTGAATTGCAAGGAATCACAGTCACTGGCGGTAAAATAGTCATTTTGGGCTCATGGCTTTGATTGGGGCACTAGCCCATGTGACCAATTGCCTCCTTTTCCCAATTGGACTGGTTGTTCTGTGGAGATGAATTGTAAGAAGGATGCAACCTCCACTGTATTTTGAAATGGGATGCTCATTTGTTGTTCCCACTCAGAAGGCACAGCATCACTTCTATGCAGGTTTCATGATTTTAACGAACTGGTTAGTTATTGCAGCATCTATTTCTCGTGTGGTTTTTCTTACTATGAGGTTGCATGCTAGATGTTTTCGTGACTGCTTGGCAACAAATTGAAGAACCAATTCGAGAAATTATGCATTGAACGGTTTCTGTAGACACAATCTAGGTTTTAGATGCGAGTAAGTTATGGTGTTTTGTAGTTATCATCATAAGAGTTTGAAGTTGTAACCTAACTATTTGATTTAATGCAGTCTAAATGTATGGCAATTGGGTTTTGGTACTTAAGGAACCAACGTATGCGTGCTTTTGAAATCTATTTGTAGTTCATTGCCTTAGATATTTGGTTTAATGATTCCTAATCTTTTCTGTTCATCCAGTGATACATAAGTCATGGATACACATGGAAATAGATTGTTAGGAGGGGGCATTGTCGTGGTTTTGTTTTTGTGTCAAGATGCTATGTTACTGTCGGTACCGGTGTTACCATTTACCAAGTGTCTTTGCCAGCTAAGTGCTGGCGAATCAGTAACTAAACGACACAAGAACATCAAGTTTTGCTCTTAAATCAAGCTTTTGCATTATGCCCTACCAGAATCTGTGAGGTCATGGTTATCTTGAATGATATTTGTCGTAGGGATTGGAGGTTAGGGGGGACCTACCACAAAATTGTATGTTTGAAAGCCAAGTGAACCACCTACTTTGTTTTTGTGCTATGCGTCCATACATTTTTTCAGAATCTTGAGTTGCGAAATGCCGTCCGTCCTCAAGCGGTTGTAATTTTCCTTCTCGTCTCCTAAGGTGTTGGCCCTTTCTTGTTCAATTGCAAAAAAAATCAATCAATCCTTAATATTGAATAATCTCTTGTTGATAGACATCCAGAGCTTAAAACAAAGATTATGGGGTCACGAGTTTAGGAATCTTTTACTTTGCTGCTTTATCTCAATGTTTCTTCGGCTTAACTTACAAAGCTCCTTCCAACAATCTCTTCTCTTTGATTGGTAGTTTTTCGGGGATTCAAAGATCATCACTTGTTTCATATTTTTCATTCACGATGTCATTATTCTGAAACTTATGACAGACCGAGACTGAATTTGCGAACCAAATTATCAACCATTTCCTTGAATATGAACATAAATGACACTCTGCTTAAAAGAACAAGATGCTTGATACAACTATAAAAATCAACACACAAACCATATGTATGTTCTAAAACAAAAAGGCTTTGTATGCGTAGACGAGTGTTCTTGATGGAAGAACTGTCAGCAAAGCCTCGACAGATTTTAACACAAAATGTTCACTTCCTTTTTTTCATGTATTTTTTGCACCCTCGACGACAAGGAAAAACTACATATACGTAAATAAAAACATATCTTGCATCATGGTTCCAGCTTCAAGGAAACTACGCGCGACTGTCTGTTGCGCTTTGCCACCTTAACAAAGAATACTGAAAGGCAAGGAGGAGCCCACCATGGCCTGCGAACTTTTTGCTCTCCTTTTAGGCAAGCCACTGAAGAATACATTTTCAATATATCAATCACAAAAAGAATATCTACTTCTAAGAATGAGTTACAAGCTACTGGGGATAAAAAAAAATTGTTTTTTTTTCTTGAATAACAATCAGAATATCATTAAACCGAAATATACAGCATCGTATGGGGTATAGCTGACCTAAATTGCAAACAGGCATCAACAAATCTACACCCACATAACATTGGTACCAGAAGTTGTTTAAGGAAAACGGAAAAAAAACGTTAATGCTTCAAAAAAAATAATGCACGCAGCAGAGGAAAACACACATGTTTTAAGATACAGTGCAATTGGAGAAATACTACTAACAAAAATACGTCTCTTACAACAAGATTACTAGGGAATGATCAAGCAAATTTAGATATCGAAGTAACTTCCAAATTTAGAGAAGCAAAAGCTTTGTATGTGTGTTCATGTGGGTGTGTACATATATATACATACAGAGAGAGAGCGACCTTTTATTCGTCTGAGTTCCTTACATAGTGTGATGAAGTCTCCCCACTTCATATGACACCGCCTTATAAATCGAAGAATCTGTTCAGTTGTGAACATAGACATGCCTTCCAGGTATTCCCCATTGACACCATTTTCTTTGAAAATATGACTATAGCTACCGAGATTTATCTCTTCCAACCACATACCAACATCCTACCAGAACAAAAAGATAACAGAGCAAAGGCATGTCATCAAATCAAATGTCCATATCAACAGCTTTCAGGTTAAATATAAAAAAACAAAAACATGTTCTGAAATCTTCACCGACTGCTTCAAATTCAAAGCCCATCACTTCACTTAACATCATAAAGTAAACACCTTTTAAAGAAGCATTTCCCTAGTAATGGCTTAAGTTATGCACAAATTACCTTGTTGCTCAACTGATTTTTCTTTCTTTTGGGGATAAATTGTTACTCAAAATAATTAATCACCTCTGTCGGTCCCCGATATCAGGAATTGTAATGATAATGAAGAGACTAGAGAGAGATAGTTTGCATATTTATTACACAAAATCTGCAGCTACCTAGACCATAGACACAGTTAAGCACACTTTGTAGTTACGGTTGGACAACCGTAATATATAAATTTTCATTTATGCATTCAAACAACCTCACCAAATCTTCGTGAAACACTTTAAATAAGACCCTCATCCACAGAAATGCAAGTTTTGACAGAAACAAAATATATTATAATGCAGAGAAGTTCCGGCTATCATATATTCATGAAACCACGATCTAGTAACAAGAAGACATACACTCTAAAACAAGTCTAATCACTGGAAAACAATACCAACATGTTTAAGTCTAACCCATAATTAAACTACTCATTCCAAATACCCGAATAAAAAGAGGACGAAAATGACGACCTTAAACAAGCATTTTTAGATGGAATGCTACTAGACCATGTATAATCAAGAAGACAGACTCTAAATTAACAAAATCAGAGCCAACATAAAATGGGTTCATAAAACTGCAAATATTCTCTATACCTGGAAATATGCACGTCTGTATGTATGGATGGATGTGTGTGTGTCTATATATATGTGTGTGAGTGTATATAGAGAGAGAGAGATTGAAATAAACCAAAATGATTTTGATCATGAGGCAAAGGAAATAAAAAGTGATCACCTTTTTTGTCAATCCAATTCACTTTTAAAAGTTCCAAAAAATCAGAAGAATAAACACATATTTTACGATAATTACAAAAATTTTGATACAATGACTGCGTAAACTCTGCCTTTTAATTTTAGGGATTAGTGTTTTAGATTAAGGCTTAAGTTTTAGGGGTTTAGGTTGTAGGGCTTAAAATTCAATGTTAATGTTTAAAATTTAGGGTTTAGAGGGTGCAGTTTAGTTTTTTTTAGGGTTAGAGTTGGAAATTTAGGATTTGAGTTTTTATAGCTAAATTGTGTAAAATTAATTTTTCATATCAAAGTTTTACGTAAAAAATCCATTGTTTTCTTAATTACTAGATTTTTTGTTTCAATTTAATCAAAATTGAGAGAAGAAATGCGAGTATGCCACCGTTAAATTTCCCAGCTGAAAAAAATTACAATATATTTAGCAAAATTCCACAATTTAAGTAGCAATACTAAAATCAGATCTAAATTTCAGTGAACAAAATCCAAATAAAATTAAAACAAAAAATCAATAAAAAAGAGACCTACCTCAACAGTCCAAATGAAGAAATCGATTGGCTCAGGCGGGTGTTCTTTGCTCATCTCCTCTATTATTTCAGCCAAAACTCACCTTTTTATATTTACAACCAATTTCCCATCAAAATTAACGCTGCTTGAAACGAAAATCAAATTAAAAACCGCCCAAAAGAATATCTGTCCCTTTGATTCCCGGGAAATCTAAAAAAACTGCGGAACAACGGATTTGAGGTTTGAGTGACAGTTGTTGAGATCCCGATCTTTCTCCTTTTCTTTTCCTCTATATCCTTGTTTATTTTTTACACTTTCTTTTTTTTCTCGGGAAACAAACACGAGAGCAAAATAGGGAGAAATGTGAACAGGGACAAAGAAAGAGCGTAGCTTGTGAGAAAAAGAGTGAGAAATTTAGGGTTAGATTGTTTTTCCCCTACATTTAAGATTTTTCTTTTTGAGAAATTGAAATTTACTTTAAATATAGAAAAATATTTGTAATAATTAAGTGTTTTTTCCCCTTATAAAAGGGGCGAGTAAGCTTAAGATTTTGATGGGAATTTGCAAGGGATGGGTCCTCATTTCCCTCATTTTTAGTATTATATATTATTTTGTATCTAAATTCAATTCTATTGTTAAATTATTATTTTTTAAATTGGTATCTGAATTTAATTTTATAAAATAGGGCACAAAAATCAAGTTTATATCAAAATGTGGCAGAAGTAAACTTCATGTACTAATTTAGAGAAAAAGTTTTTTTTACTAATAATTTAGAGAAAAGTTGAAGTATTAGTTTAAATATGAGAAAATTACAACAATGATCACTAATGTATGGGCAGTTTTTTTATCAAAGCATAATGCAAAAAATGTTTATAATGTTTAATTTAATAGTCATATTGGTACATATTATTTTTTAAGTATTTTAATCCTCAACCTTTCATTTTGGAACAAAATAATCCATCCGTATATGAAAATCGTTAGCCTACTAACAATTAACGCTTTGAAATAGTGTACTAGGAATATTAAAGAAAGCAACCCATGCTTGCTTATGAAGAACTGTACCAGCAAGATCTCGTCAAGTGTCTTGAATTAGAGCTTTACGGTGATTTCGAGGTTAGTTAACAATGGCAACACCATGTATATTTTCATTATCGTTTCATATCATATGATCAGTTTATATTTTTAACAGTAATTAAGAGTTATTGGTGTGGATTATACATAGAGCAGTGTATCATTGGATATTAAATTCGACAGATCAAGATGTCGTCTTGGCTAATGTCGCCATCAAGAATTAAACCTAGATCTCCATGTGTCATTGAATTTCATACACCAAATCCCCTAAAGAGCTATTGGTTGTAAGAAGAGCCTATCAGGCTTGATACAAGCATTCCCTAGAAGAAGATGTTGTTGCTCGCACCAAGGGAGACACTCGAACGATACGTTTACTCAATCTTATTATATTTCTCTGTCTCCATTTTTACGGTCGATGAAACCTTAGGCAACAAATTATTGATGTTTAACAGATATGAAAACCGTTCCAGTGACCTAAGATCCTTTATATACAAGAAAGAGGTTAAATAGTCATGATTGGTGTCTTAAGCTATCTCAGACCTCCTCGTCTCTAGAGGATATTGGGTCGTTAGAATTGCTCAAACTCGAGCCTCCATAAGGCAACAACATAGGTAATTACTGAATGTTTTGGCTGGTGTTTAAAGCTCTTGGTTGGCTTGGTGACTACATTTAGATATGATGGGGAGTAATTACTTGTGTGAAAGCTGTTTACATGAAAAGAAGTTAGTGAGGAGTGAATAGTGAGAGAGACGAAGAATGAAGCTTGCTGTGAGCTTTCTTCTTCCTCTCAAATGAGAGATTTAGAAATGGTGTTTTCCCATGAATTTTTCAGATTATGGAAGTGGAGTGAAAAACGTTACGAAAGTTTTTCAGATTTTTTTTAATTGTAGTTAAAATGTTAAAATATTGAAGTTTTAATTATATTTTAAGGACTAAATTAGATATTAACCCTTTTTTTAACGTGTCACGTCATTAATTTAACGGCAGATGGTAGCAAAGTGATCACTTTGTTACAAATTGATAAGTTAAGTAACTATAATGTTAATTTTAAAATTTCAGTGGTAAAAAATAAATTACTTTAAATATTAGTGACCATCGGGTGTAATTTGTCGTTTAAATATTGAAGATAAGTTCAGGCATTAGATAGTAATTAATCCTTTATAAGATCTTAAGGTATTTTTTCCTCCCCGGTTTTCGCGACGTGATCTGTATCAGTTCTCCACGCGCTCTTCAGTTTTTTTTTTTCTCTTTACAAGTATTGATTGTTTTTCTATTAAGCAGTATTTCAATAATACTCTGGTACCAAGGACCGAAGGATTTTGAACATATACGAGATGAGCGACTGTATAAGAGTTTTCAAGAAAAAAGAGTCTCAAATGAGTTAAATTAAATATTTATAAGCATAAAATAAAAGATTTTTATTAATAAATTACAAAAATAAAATAAAAAATGACTTTAAAGAGGATCATAATATATTTTCACTTAAGATAAAAAAAATATTTTAAAAAACCTTATATATTTTTATATTATAAATTAAAATGTCTCGTTTTAATAAACTATACAGGGCTCTATAAGCTTTTGAACCGTTTTTACTAACAAGTGTTAGGTGTATTGGTAAAGTACATTGCACTCGCAAAAAGCGGACGCGAGTTCAAATTTTAAAAACGAAATTATTGAGAGAGGACAACCTCGCATCCCGAACATGAATGAAGCGGAATTCAAACCTACACAAGAATGAAACGAATAAACATTCATAGTCACTAAATCAATTAATGAATTTCAGTATTAATTTTTTTACATGTTCAATTTTATATCCTCTTTATATTGTACCAACTTACCGATCAAGCCCTACTTAATCTGCAACTACTATTGATTTTAAATGCGGGAGGTAATTAAATTGTTGTTATATATATAATTTTGAAAGGGTTGACTACAAATTCAAATTGAGAAACAAATTAATTAAAATTAAAATAAAATACTCACCAACTAATTAATTTCTTTTGAAAAATAAACTTTAATACCTTTTATCTATCGAAATGCTTTTCAAATAAAAAATTTGATAAATTCAATAAGCGGTCACAGTAAAAAAACATATAATGTTTATCCTAAAAAACTCAAGTTCAATTGTTTTGTTCTAATGATGTGTGTGCAGGAACGAACACAGGGGTGTTGGGGACAGCCGCACCTCCTAAAAATTTTAAGTTTTTATGTATTCTATTTATTTCTTTTCTATTTTATATCGATAATCTAATTCCACAAACCTAAAATCTTGTAATTTTGCATCTCGTACATTTCTAATATAGCTTCCTGATAATTCGCACTCCTTATATAAAATCTTGTGTTTGTCTGTGTGTATCGTCAAAAAGTTCAAAATATATATGAACAGATACTACATTGTGATCTCTTTAAAATATTGAAAAAAATAAAAAAATCAATATGTTATTTATATAATATAGGAAAACTCTACAACATTCGTCGAACACTACTAACGTCGAACACCGCTAAACACCATTAAATTGATTAATAAAGATTAAAAATCTTAAGGACTCAAAATATAATTATAAATTTTATTTTAAATAAAATTTTAATTAAATTATTTTCCATATATATAATATTTTTTATTTTAAAAAAAATAATTGGATCAAATACCAACCTTAGTTTTAAAAATAAAAATCTAAAACCCTAAACTCTAAACCATAAACCACACACCAAAACCCAAAATCATAAACCCTAAACCTAGAATCCAAAATCACAAACCTTAAATCATAAACTATAAACCATAAACCCTAAATTCGATATATCTCCCTCTCAACCCAAATCGATTCCCTCGAGTAATAAAACTTCAAACCAATATATATATATATTTTGGTTGATCATATGTAGGTCAATAACTTTCAAACTCATTTTGGTCGAATTATTTGATGGTTTCGGGTTTTGGGTGTAGGGTTAAAAGTTTAGGGTTTTATGTTTATGATTTAAGGTTTAGGGTTTTAATTTTTTAAATTGACTAAGATTAGTATTTGATCCAATTATTTTAAAAAATAAAAATATAATATATATAGAAAATAATTTAATTAAAATTTTATTTTAAGTAATTTATAATTATACGTTGAGTTATTGAGATTTTTAATCTTTATTAATCAATTTAATAGTGTTCAACTATGTACAGCATTAATAGTATTCAACAATATTCATCGAACGTGATAGACTCATCCTATAATATATATATATATATATATATATATATATATATATATATTTTTTGGGAAAGGATAAGAGATTGGTTTTGTCCTAAACAAAACGGGCATTCAATTGTTTAAAGTTTAAACGAAGGATAAGTAGGTAAAACCAAAGGACAGGGTCTTTTCCAAAGTGTCGGGTCCTGATCAGACCCACGTGGGCCACCCCGCTATAGATCATGTACACACTTCCAATTAGGAGACGATAATCATGTTGTACACAAGTGGGGCCATCGATCCCTAAGATTCAAAAGAATGAACGGTGATGATTAGATCCGTAAATGAAACACGGAATTCAATGGTATTTGATGCGGGAAAAGCGTTTGGCTTTTGTGAGGCTCGGAAAAGGTGGGCATGGCGCAGGTGTAGTATGCGGATGTGATGGATTTGGCCATTTAATTTCATAACTATTTTACTAAATAAATCCAAGTCTACAATATATATTAGATTTTATCAAATTTGTGACGTAAATAAAAATAAAATTAACTATATTTTAGTAATTTATTCAACAATGATTACTGGTAAAAAAGTTATACGTAAAACATAAAGTAAATTACACTAAATAGCACTATACTTTGAATATAATTTTAATTATATTGTTGGGTCGTTAACTAGATAACGATGTGACATGTGGACGATAATTATCGATGTGACCAAAATAATTTCGTTTCAATGTGGATATTGATGTCCAAAACGAAATTGGGCAATTTTAAGTGAAAATTTCCTATTAAATAATTATTTAAAGAAATGACCCCCTCAGAGCTTTATTTAAAAAATAACCTCCAAATCTGACACGTATGAGGAATTCGCGTTCTGCGTAAAGCGAATTCCGATCTCGCTTTCAGCGAAAAGCGAGTTGTTCTTACGTGACACATCACTTTTCAGAATAACAAACTTAACAGGACCTCGCGCTCTGCAAAACGCGAGGTCCCCGAGAATTTGAAGAGCCGACTGAATTTATCGCGGGCTGTTTAATGGAACTCGCTTTATGTAGAGAGCAAGTTCTTTGTAAATCGGGGTAGTAGAACAAGCGTCCATAGGCATGTTCGAGCGATATTTTGTGGCTATTAATCGTATAATTTCAGTAAACGACGAGTTTATGTGCGTAATACTAGAACTTGTCTTTCATTCAGCACTAATATGGGCAAGTTCAGTGCATTATAAACCGAGTAAAATTTGCGTTGAAAACGGTAACATAGCTTATTTTTGTAAATGATTGAAAAGTTAAAAGGGCGCGACAATCTTTTCCGATTTATTTATTGGGTTTTTAATGTACGTTTATTTTCGCATTTTTTGACCTTTGAGGTGTTGTGGATGAACTTGGGTACCATTTTGAGACTAACATTGGAACGCGCGATACACAGAGAAGGGTATAAAATTTGTGTTGAAAATGGTTCGAAAGCGTGGTTTTCTGCAGGAACGACAAGGCAGAAATACAACTTTTAAAACCAATGAGACCTTGTTATTTCAACATAAACTTATATTACATCCGTAGAAAGTTGTAATTCGTTACTAGTATTAATTTCAACATGAACTTATATTACATTCGTAAAAAGTTGCTATTGGAATACGCCTATCATATTCTGTCCCACACCCGCGAAAAGCTATAACCCTGTGCATTATTAGCTTGAAGTTCGGGTTGGAATACAACTTCTGTTCTGACCCCGATCAAAGATGACACCCCCACCGAAGAGGGCATCTTGTATATTACTGCGTCGGGGTCATCACTGGCCAATGTTTCCCTACACATTCCCATTTTTCGTGATATGGGCAATCTTGGATATTGAGGTATACCTCATTACGCTACATTTTACACCAAGATTCCATCATCAGCGCAAATGGTAGGAGCTTTGGCCGCGGTTACCTTCTCGAGTATTGTGATTTGCCGCTCAACTTGTAGGCATGACCTCGTTCAAATATGATGCAAATGCCCGGAGCTCTGGGCACGTACTCGTGATGCAACTACATATACCAACAAATCACAATACTCGAGAATCTCTTAGCCAAAGTATTTTTCGAGTATGTGATTTGTTGTTATTGGTAGCTACAATAGAAGCGAAATATTCTCCGAAACCACCTGATTGCAACTTTGGGGGGTATTTATTGAAGGGGTCTCGCTTTTTGTAGAGAACAATTTTTTTCACGAATCCTGACATGGCAAGGATTTTGCGTTCTGTGAAAAGCGAGTTCTGTCAGGATTCATACGTGTCAAGAATCTCGCATTCTGTAGAGCGTGAGTCCTGCCAGGATTCTTGATGTGTCAAGAATCTCGCGTTCTATACAAACGAGTAATGGGTTGAAAATTAAAAAAAGTAATAAATAACAACAAACACTAGAAAACAACAAATATCATATCATATCATAAGATATTAATAAATAAAACCCTAAAATTAATATGAGCAAATCGTACATAAAACATAGAAAATAAAAACCAAATAAAAAATTGAGTTCAATATATTCAAATACAATAAATTAAAAACGAAATAAAAAATTGAGTTCAATATATTCAAATACAATAAATTAAAAACTAAATAAAAAAATTGAGTTCAAGTTCAATAAATTGAAATACAACAAACATTTAGTTCATACGAGGGCCCGAGCGATTATGGCACTTGTTAATCGTGTGTCCGAAATTTCTACATGCACTGCAAAATTTCTTTTATCCGATTCTTTCTCTATGTTCAACCATGTCTTCCGCACATTAAATTTGTGTCGATCGTGGACGTCCCTTATTTCGTAGTAGTGCATGATTTAGGCGTATGGTCGGTTCATCATCAACGGTATATGGATCAATTTCATTTCGATAGGAGGAAACTCTTTTTCGTAAACCTTAAATACCGTTTCCAGTAAGTATACCAGATCAAGCATTTGCATGTAGTGAATCTGTTGGGAAGAACAAGTAGCAATAACGTGTACGCACGAGTATTTGAATGTTTGGAAGACTCCGTAATTGCAGGTTCTATTCCTTAGACCTACCACGTACGCGTTGTGTTGTATGCCTTTCAACGGCCTCGAAAATTTTGAAACACGAAACAAATGGCCTTCTTGAGAGAAGAGAGTTGCAGTCATCGCATTTGAATGACGCACACAAGTTTGCAATTTTTCGAGGAAGTCCAGGTGGACTTTGTGGCCACCTGCCATGTAATTAGTTGCTTGCCTTCCCAGGGTTACAAATAGGGTAGCCAAACGATAGTAGGTCACTTTGACAACGGAAGTGATAGGCAAATGCCGCACTCCCTTGAGAGCTGAGTTGACCGCCTCAGCCAAGTTCGTTGTCATGTGACCATATCGTTTACCCCCATCATATGATCGAAGCTATTTTTCTCTTGGGATTTTGGCAAAGTAGCCCGCGCCTTTGTCATTCATAGCTCTCAGTTCTTCGAACAGCTGGTCTACCTCATGTACGTAATGCGAGTTGCCTAGGGAATAACAAACACCTAGTTAGGGGCGAACAATACATGCAAAGATATCGTAAACGCAGAGGATGTAAAAACCGTACCCATTCGAAGCACCATAGCACATTCATCTTGGTTTTTGTAAATCTGCAAGTAGTTGGCCGCAATGTGTTGTAAGCAGTAATAGTGGTAAATATGGGGGGGCTGCCAAGACCGGCCCAAACCCTATATTGCATACTTGATCGTATTAGATCTATCGAAAATAACACATATCCCATCATCCCTGGCCCGCATTACATGAGAAAGAACATGTCTTCGTAGGTTCTTAAGGAAGAACTACCAAGACTATCTTGTGTTTCTTTGGAACCTAGCCATGAACTAAATCTATTTGGTTATGGTTATTGTGTTTTGTGGTTGTGAGAAACTATTGGTTTTTGTTTAGGTAATAAGAGTTTGCACTTTTCTATTCAAGGTTTATTCATTCTTGGTTCTTATTCTTGTTTGCGAGTGAATTGGGAGATGATCTCGTAACTTCATCTATTTATCTAATATCGGGAGAGTTAGATTCAAGAAATGAATGAATATGATCTTTATTCAATCTATTGATGGTGAAGATTAATCCGACTTAGGAATAAGTTAAGGATTTCAACGGCTAAGAGGAGCGCAAGATTGGTTGTTGTTCACCCTTGATTCACGCATGGATGTATTATCAAGGCATGCACAAGTAGCTAGAGTTTCGACTTAGGGATAAGAAGAAACCATTGAAGAACGCTCTGCCGAACCTTGAAGATTGCTGCCCAGACGCCCAAGTAGTTGTCCAACTAGTCGCCCAGGCAACCATCGATTAGTTGCCAAGGTAACCCCGTTGTGCAAGTTGCCACGGCAACTGAGTTGCCCATGCACTCTTTTACCAAGACGATCCAATCGGCTATCACACCCCAACTCACGATAACCTGGCCTATATCTCTCTCATTTGATCTCATTCATTCTTTTACTTTATTGCCTTCTAGTTTAGTTATTAGTTAAAACTCCTATAATCTTCTACTTGTGTTTTTATTTCCTTTTTACAGTGCAAGAGACTAGATTCTTGAAGTGGCACCAATCCCTGTGGAGACGGTATCTTTTATACTATAACTTGCAAGGTGTATACTTGCACAAATGCGTAGCACTTATTACGCGCAACAAGTTCTACCTGTGGCAAGAAAAGTTCCACCTAAGAAGATTGGTACATTTGCATCAGCTTCATAATCCAATATGATAAAATCGACAAGAAAAATAAATTTGTCTACCTTTACCAGCACATCCTCAATCTTACCATTGGGATGTGCATATGATCGATCTGTCAGCTGAAGTGTTATCGTTTTCGGCCTTGCTTCAATGCCAAGTTTCCTGAAAGCAGACAATGGTATCAAGTTAATACTGGCACCTAAATAGCATAATGCCTTTCCAATAAATTTATTGTCAATGGTACAAGGAATAGTAAAACTCCTTGGATCTTTTAGCTTTAGTGGTAAGCGGTTGCGAATCATGGCACTACATCCTTCTCTAAGGGCTATTGTCTCAAAATCTCCCAACTTTCACTTTTTGGTTAGGACGTCTTTCATGAACTTTACATAGTTGGGCATCTGCTCAAGAGCTTCCACTAGGGGAGATTGATTTGCAGTTGCTTAAAGAACTTTTAAGAAATGCTTAAATTGCTGATCTTGCTTATGTTTTTTAAGGTGAGCCAAGAAAGGTGGTGGCAGATAAACTACCTATGGATGTGCTGGCTTTGCCAAGGAAATGCTAGCATTAGATTTCTGCCTAACATCATTCTGTTGTTCGGCATCAACATGTGCTCTGGCTTCTATAGACAGGCTAAGATTTGAATATGGTCCGACATCATTTATTAATTGTTCTGCTTTAATGGAATCCTCTGTTGGAATTGTTTTGTTAGTTTGGCATGAACTGAGGGCTTAATAGCCATCTCTGCTTCACATTGCTTACCACTCCGAAGAGTTATTACTTTACATTGCTCATTGTCTTTCCACCTAGAATCTTCAGTGTCCTTTGGCAAAGTTCCCTGAGGTCAATTGCTAAGAGCATTGGAAATCTGTCCAAGTTGAACTTTAAAGTTATGCATTGATGGTGCCAAACTCTGAACATTGGCATCATTTCTCTACATATACTCAGTAAGAGAGTTTCATTGGTTTTATCCTTGCTGTAAATTATTATGGGCTCTTGCTGGCACTGCATTCTTATTTTGCCTCTGGTTTTTCTGCCGCTGAGCATTATTGTTCTATTTCTGAGCATTGTACTGGTTGCCTCCTTGATTTCCCCAAGCCAAATTAGGGTGTTGTCGCCAACATGTATTATAAGTGGTGGAATTAGAATTGTATTTTCGATTATAATTGCCAACATAATTTATCGACTGAGGGTTGGCAGGGTAATCTTCTGAACGATGATTTTCTCCATAGATTGTGCAAAATGGATCTAACATTTAAACTTCTTGGGACTCGATGTTCTTTTGCAAAGATTTCACCATGCTGGTAAGATTTGCAATTTCAGCATGAAGGGATGTTAGCTCATCCACTTTTAATATTCTACTGGTGTTGGTTCCAATCTCAAGTCTAGCAACAGGGTACTTGAAATTATTGATTGAGATCCTCTCAAGGATTTCTACAGCCTCTGAGTATTTTTTATCGAGCAATGAATTGGCTGCTAAAGCATCAACAACAATACATGTTTGTGCATTCAACCTATTATAGAAGGTTTGTATTTGGGTCCAGTTTGGAAATTCGTGCATAGGAAACCTTCTCAACAAGTCTTTAAATCTCTCACGGGCATCATATAATGTTTCATCATCAGCCTGCCTGAATGTAATGATCTCACCCCTCAAGTTGGCAATGAGTGTGGGCGGCTGAAATCTTGTCAAAAACTTTTGGCATAGGTCTGCCCATGAACTTACCGAACCTGGTGGCAAAGAATTAATCCATGTCTTGGCTCTATCTCTCAAGGGAAACGTGAATAGCTTCAATTTCATAATATCATCAGGCACTCCAGTGAGTGCTCTATCAAATTGACCTACATTTAAAAGAGTAAAAATCGTCACCGGCTTAAGTTCAAAATTGATAGCATTTACCTATGTGCCAACGAATCTTGGCATCAAATTATCAATATTGGGTGCCGAATGTTCTCTAAATAGGTCTCTCCTCCTCTTAATTTGGGGCAACAGGTGGTGCTGGTGGATTATTGTTTGGTAAATTCCCTTCATTATTCACCACACCATTCCTTTGATTATTCATTTCTCGAAATCTTTTCTTTAACCTCCTCAAGGTTTTCTCAATTTCCAGATCGTATGGCCACTAGTCCACCATAGGGCGGCTTTTGGTCATACATCAGTATAAATAACAGAAAAGTAAAAAAATGACAAATAAAAATTTCAAAATAATCAACTCCATTTTAATCACCGGCAACGGCGCCAAAAACTTGTTGTGACCGGAATGTGCTTGGCAAAAGGTATAAAGATGAGTATTGGAAATATATAAAACAATGCCAAGTCGAGTCATTTTTCGTGCAAGTATACACGGTCAACAAGTAATACAACAGTTAAGCTGAGTAACGATCCCACAAGGATTGTCTTGGAATTTAATTGTTCAATTGTTACTTGCCTTTGGGGTGAAAAATAATTGTTTTGGAAAGTGATTTTAAAGAAAAGAAAATAAAAGAAAACAACGTTGGTAAGGAGAGCTTGAAAAAATGGATGATGGGCATTGACAAAGAATGCATGGTTTCCACGTTGTTTATGTCATGACAATCTTTAATAATGTCATGCTTTGGCAATGTTTTATTGAGCAAATTCAAAAGATGTTTATTGCCTCCGTCGATAGCAATGCCTTAAACTAATCATGTAAAAACCCTATATGTCTATAGTGCATGTTTCCCATTAATTAATTTAGTTTAATTCCAATCTTTACTCTCTAAGGGTAGTCTCACTCCCAAAGTAAGTTCATCTACTTGAACATCTTCTGTCGAAGCATCTCGCCTTAGAATTTGGCAAGTAACCATTGTCTCCCAAGTCTGTTATGATATTGAGTTGCAATAAGCAAGCTATGCCAGTCGTCGCTTGGCATAGAAGTTTTGGAAAAAGTAAAGACATTGCCAAATGAATAAAACTTTATGCTAGAGCATTCTTAATTAATAAAAGCAAGCAAAAAAAAAAACGTTTCATACATCCACCCTCACCAACTATTAAATTAGTTCATGATGAGGGGGTTAACCATAAAATAAACTTCATCGTTTGCAAACATCATTTTCAAAATTAAAATAAACCGAAGGAAGAAAAGGGGTCGGTCGACGCAGCCTCTCTTGCTCCAGCCTTCCTCGGTGTGGCTACTCTAGCCGATGGTAGAAGTGATCGGAGATGATACTCAGCTAGCTCGCTTCCCGTGCGCCTCATGCTTGGAAATGATCTCTTTATATAGATGAGTGAGGAGAAAACCCTAGAAGAAATTCAAATTTTAAATTTTGACTAAGGCTCCTTGATAAGTGCTTGATCTCCTTATCAGCTTATCACCGAGTAGAGTTGGCATGTGAGGGTCTAGGGCTAACGTCATCAGTTAACACTGTGATGCCAAAGGTTATGGCAAAAAACTCCTACTAACTAGCCGCTCCTGATTTTTCAGATTAGGTTCATTCGCGTGTTCTTCATAACCTTATCATTTCCTATTTTTCTGGGTTGTTCATCATTGTTAAGGTGCTTGGCATGCAAATGCTGGTCCATCTGCATTGCACTGCTAGCCACGCCTCGACAATCTTTCCTAACATTGACCTTTGTTTTCCCTTATTCCTTTGCCACGCCATCTGGCATAGAACCTGCGCCAAAAATAATAAAAAACCTTCAAACCGTAAAAGGGCACCTGCTAAAGTTCTTTTTATGCAAAGTTCATGAAACTAATACTAAATACAAACATGTGTACTCGAAAACTAGCAAAAAGCATTGTAAAATAGATGAAAATGCAGTACTTTTGAGGAGTTATCAGTGATCGCTTGAAAGCGGCTTCGGATCGCTAGAAATCCTACTCAGATTTGAAGTATAGAGAGAGATTGACTATGCGGTTGGTGATCACGTGTTCTTAAAGGTGTCACCTTGGAAGAAAGTGATGCGGTTCGGATGTAAGGGTAAGCTTAGTCCGAGGTTCATTGGACCGTATGAGGTTGTGGAGCGTGTTAGTCCTGTGGCTTATCATTTGAGGTTACCTCTTGAGTTAGAGAAGATACATGACGTGTTTCATGTATAGATATTGCACAGGTATCGGTTGGATCCATCACATGTAATGCCGGTGGAGGATATTGAGTTACAGCTGGATTTGTCTTATGATGAGGAGCCTGTTGAGATCCTTGACTCTAGCAGTAAAGTTCTTCGCGGAAAGATGATTGATCTTGTGAAGGTGTTGTGGCGACATCGTGGAGTAGAGGAGACCACGTGGGAGAGCAAAACGGACAAGTTGAAGCAGTTTTCGCATTTGTTTCCTTCGGGTAAAATTTCAAGGATGAAATTTCCTAAGTGGGGGAGATTTGTAATGCCCTATTTTTGGGCCTAGGGGTTTTTGGGCTGATAAAACGGTCTAGTAGGCCGGGATTAGAGATTTGAGTCAGATTCAAGATTAAAATCGGCTTAAATATTTTTGAGTGAGAAAATATTTAGGAAAAATATATAAAAAATCATTATTTAGTATATGGATATTTTTGGTAAAGTCAATTTTGAAAAATGGGTTGACATTTTGGCTAGTGACCAAAATGTAAATAATGAAAACTGTTTTTAGTGATTGTTTCGTAAAAGGATCAAAACATAGAATCTTTAAGGAGTTATTCTATATAAATGTTTTTATCAGAGTTTTCTCTCATTTGGGATTATTTTAATGTGATTTAATTAAGGATTAAAGGGATTTAGTAAAAGATAAGGTAGTTATTTCTTAAAAACTAATTTTGACACAACTTTCTTTCTCTCGAGTTTTCTCTAAAAATTTCCTCAGTCAAACACTCTCTTTCATCAAAGATTTCAAGTAATGCTCTTGATTTCTTAAACTTTTGATATCTAATGGATTCTTCAATCTTATTTTCCAAAATCTCATAGATTTCCTTTGTTTTCAGAGTAAAACATCTAATTGAGAGAGAATTCATCCATTAGAGGTAAGGTTCGTTCTTCTCCTCTAATGATTGGTTCTTTACTAAAATTCCCAAGTATTTGATCCTTTATATATGTTTTCTAATGAGTTTTAATGATTTAATTATGGAAAATTGGTTTAATCAAGGTTTAATTGATGAGATTATGTGAGTTTTGAATTGGATCTGTTTTTTTGATTTCTTGATTAATTTTAATCATGATTTCATTTTTTATAATGTTAATATGATGGATTTAACATTGGAATCCCGAAGCTAGATGAATCTCTAATTTTCTACGTTGTTAGTTATGTGTTTTTGAGAAGTTGTGGAGGTTTAATGTATGTTGGAGGTATAAGGTTGATGTTGGGTTGTTTTTGGATGTCAATAGAAAATAATTGATGGATTAAACCTTTAGGTTTTGGTTGGGTTAAGTTTGGAAGATGTTTGATGTTGATTTCAGTTGTTTTGGAGAGGTTTCATCTAGAGTTTGAAGTGGGTTGTTGTGGTTTAATGTTGTTGGGTTTATGAATGCATTTTGATGCATTGAATCCTCTATTTTTTAAGTGGTAAAATCAGGGGAGGTTGACCCTTAAGCTTGTAGCGTTGTTACGGAAGCTTTAGAGGAGTGATTCGCATCGGCGAATGAGGCTTTGTGTTGTCGATGAGTGAGAACATGGATTTCACCTTTGAAATGATTTAAAAGGTGATGTTGGGAGTTTAAACTTAGCTTGAAAAGTTTTGGAATGGCATAAATTCTCTCTCGGTCGTGCTTTAATGAAATTGATTTTATGCATTTGTTTTGGAATCTCATGGTACCTATTGTTAAGCATGATTTGAAACATGTTCTATACTGTTTTTGATCATATAATAATGATGGATGCATTTGGTAAATGGTCTATATAAGTATGTGGAATACTTGTAAATGCATGGTTTAATGCATTGGAAATGGTTTTGAAATGTTGCATATAAAAACAGTGAGGTACATGGTTAATAAGGAATATTATATTGGCAAGTGATGTGGTTTAAAATGTTATCAGATATAGTTGGTTGGCCATAGGATTGACAGTGCACTATAACAAGTCGCCTTGGGTGTTAAGGGGTTTAAGTGTACTGAATACTCCACCACGAGTACCCTAACGGTTGAGGGATTATATGGTATCCAAAACTCTCGTTAGTGGATTATACATCTAACCAATAATTGGGTTGTGATGGTACCCGGTTGTGATCGTACCTTAATTACAGTTGAGACTGTATGAAGTGTTGAGAGGACACTTGTTGAATCCGTGTATTCGATGTAATATTTTGGAAAGTGAACTTGGTTTATGATCACTTGAAAGCCAATATAATTGTTTATGTATCATGTTGATGGATTTTGATGTATAACGATGGTTTATACATGTTTACTCTTTAAGCTTTGCATATTGATTGTTATGCATGGGAAGGCTTAAATTGAAGGTTAGCAAATGGAATTTGTTGTTGATCCATGATACATATTGCATATTTAATATGCTGGTTTTTGAAAGTATTAAGTGCATGGTTTCAAGGCATGATGTTTTATAAGATGATTGAAATGGTGATTTCAATGTGGTTTTGCAAAATGGTTTTAAATGCATTGATGGTGTGTTGTTTGAGCACTCCTTACTAAGCCTAGTGTGCTTACGCTCTCTTTGTCCATCAATGCAGAGAATTAAAGGTCAGAGGCAGTGAGCAAGCAAAGGAAATCCAAAGACTCCGGCTATTCGAAAGTATGGTTTCAAACTAGACTAGTAGTACTAAAGGCAATGAGGTTCATTGTGTTTTTGGGAGGATTTATGCTAAACTCCTTGTTGGGAAAGTTTATATTGTTGTTGTGGGTTTTTAAATGGCCTTTTATGGTTGATATTGATTTGGATTCGTGTTTTGGATGTTGGATGACTTGGTTTCTAGGAAGCATGCCTCTAGACTTTCTTTTAAAGCATGATGCCAAATCTTGATGTTATTTCTGTGATGTTATGTTTAGGATTGATTCTTAGTAATGTTGTGGATGTGTTTAAGGCTTGTTGGTTACTTTTTGAACACATGTTTGGTGAAAAACCAGCAATTTTGGATATTATAGGTCCAGGCGTACCGATATGCGGGGCTCCGTATCGATACGGACCAGTGTATTTTGGTAAGGCGTACCGATACGTGAAGAGATGTATCGGTACGATTTTGAGCTACTGGAATTTGGTTTTGGTTATTCTAGATCGCGTACCAATACGCCTTGGGACCGTATCGGTACGGAAAGCTGATATGTTGGTTATAGACTGATTTATATTTGAGATTCTTCCATTTTGATCCTTGGTTCGTATGTATGCCATTGTATGAGTTTGGACGGTAGTATCGAGCTGAAAATTTACAAGTGAGCATGAAACCTAACTAATTAAGGATTGGTAACTTCAAAATGGAATAAGTCCCTGTAATTTTCCAGAATGGCAATTTGGTCCCTAAATTGTAATTACGTGCAATTGGATGTCGATTCGACGCCCAATTAAGTTGATATTTCACCCGCTGTCAGTATGCACGCCATAGGTTATAATGTTGCATCTAGATAAGAGGAAAAAAATGGTCGTAATTCGAGTTAAACCTTTACGGGTTTGTTTCAACAAACCCAATGTAACTCTCTCGGTTCGGTCGTATGTCTAGACCGGGTCAAGGGGTTACACTCCAAATGACCGCGGCGCTTATGGTTTTGGTTTAATCAAATTGATGAAGCATGTAGGGTACTAACGTGCATTTGCTTCTAACATTTTTTTTCGCGAAGTTAATAGCATGACAGATGTGCTTGCGGAAGGAGGTGTTGATTGGACGTCGTGGTTTCGGGTATTGACGTAGAGTGTCTCTTTGCTGAGGGTGGTGTTGCTGGTGAGGTTTTGAGTCTTGGCATGTTGGGGGAATGGATTGCTGAGGGCGTTAGTTGGATTTTGAGGTAGAGGGGTTGCAATTTGCTGGCTGTTTTTTAGTGCATTTGTTGGTGTTTCGTCTTGTTTTGTTACTTTTGTCTCTTTGTTTCGCATTGTTATATCATCATCGAGGGTATTGTTTTCCTTCATCTTAGGTGTAAGGAGGTTTTTAATGAGGCCTTCGGTGATGTGGTCCTGTATGATTGCTCACCTTTAATCGAATCATACATAGTTTGATTAAAATATATATTATCTTCCTCTTTTATTTGCATTATCTAATAATCCCCTACTAATGCAAATAAATAAATTTTTTAGAAGACGAGAAAAGAGCACAACTAAATTAACTGCTTAAGTACTAGTGAACATATATAAAATTAATACATAGAGGAATGAACATTTTTTCTCTTAATAAGTGAACGAATTTATAACTTGCTAAAAGTAGGAATAAACATGCAACATACGACTAATTATTTTTCCAAATGTTTTTTATTAGTTTTAGTAACTTTTAATCCTGAAAGTTCTCTTAATATTATGCAATTTCTTAAGCATCATTCTCGTACATATAAATTATGAACTTATATGTTTCGCAAAACAATGCATGAAATTATTGGTTATTTTATTTTTGGAAACCCCACGTTCTATAACATTTTAGGGTATAAAAATGATTTTCATCCACCTAACATTTTTTCTAATATCAAGGTGTCTAAATTAATTTCATACGAGACATGTAAACAATTTCTCCCTCAATTTTATTCAAGTGCACTAGAGTAACTTCATATTAGATTTTAAACATAAAACCATAATCATGTTTTATTTACGCATGTTTGTATTTTTTTCCCTTTTTGAACAATTCCTACCTAAGAAGAGAGAGGGGAAGGGGAAATTTACTCATAGTAGTTCTATAACCCACAACTTAGGAAGAGAGGAAAGTGTCAACTAAGAGCTTTTAACCGCTTGCTCTATAAATTATTAATAATGTATGTATTATTTTAAGTCTTAAACTATTTAGTAAGATTATTATGAAATAATTTTAAATGATTCCTCACTAAGAATATTTGTTTATGACTTTGAAGAGATAATTAGCATACTAATTGTGAGTGCATAAGACATGCATATATGTCCTTGGGTTCACCTATGCAGACAAAATAATAATAATAATAATAATAATAATAATAATAATAATAAAAGAATTAACTCAAACAAAATATTTGATTTGAATCAGTTTGAAAAAAATTCATACTGAATTACTATTGATATACAGGTCTTGTCAACTTGATTTACTCGAATTTTTTACTCAATTCGATCAAATACTTGCATTAGTTAACTATGGTGACTTTCAATCTTTTTTATTATTTTTTAGCAGGTGAGTTCCACTTAATTGGGTATAATCACACTTAACTAATCAAACACGTACAGAAAATTAAATTTCCTTATAATACAAGAACATATAGCTACACTTTTGTATAATTAGTAATTACTCTAAGCCTAATCACACGCAATAAAAAATAAACACAAAGTTTTATCAATTAATACTACTACTAAAATAAAACTGATATATATATATATATATATTTCGAGAGATTATATATTATTCATTTATTATTGATAATGTAATATCTTATGATTCAGTAAAAGTAAGCCTTATTTTGAGTTGGCTGGATTGGAGAGGCTGCTTCGATTTGGTTTTTTGTTCTTTCGATTTTGATTGTCCTTTTAATATTATTGTGATGTATTCTTTTTCTCTAAATTTAGAGATATTTTTAATGAAACGCGTGATAATATTTTTATTTGTATGATTTTTTCCTAAAATCATACTTTCTTATAATAAAAAAACAATTGTTTTAACATTTTATTTGGGTGAAAAAAAAACATTTCAATGTCATTATAAATCCTATATGGCTGATTAATTCATTAATTAATTGTAACACCAATCGGAGTGATTACATTGCAAAGTAACCCTTCCCTCAAGCCTGACTAATAGACATTATTATTAATTATGAAGATAACAAAGACTTGATAAGGCAATGGCCAAGTTAAGTTAAAAAAAAAGTAACCATAATTAATAAAGCAATTATATCTATTCATGTCAAATCCCCAATGCTGAGTGCTCCTTAATCATACTCATTCCCATCTAATACTTTCCTTAACAACTTGGAGAAATCATCACATTTAAGAGAACTCTCCCTACCAAAATTTGATTGAAAGTTCAAATTTAAATTAATAGAAACGAGCTTAACTTTACAGAACGAAGTTCTAAATCTGATCATAATTCTGCTTATCAAAAGTGAAAAAAATGGCTAGGTTGAAATAATTAGCTTTTGAAACATGTACTAAAAAACGAATTGTATTATACGTTAGGTTTTTTTAGGTAAAATTTGTGGTTTGAACTCTGGCGCTGTGAATAAAAACCTGGGTTGAGAAGGTCGTCCCCTATATTAAGCTCTTACAAAATTCGATCTGGATTAGTCGACTAATGTGTCAGATACCAACCGTTAAAAAAATAATTGTATTATTTTACTTGAATCGGTAATTAATGATACGTCAGTTATAGTTAATGTGTTAGTTAATGTGGTAGAACGATCAATGGTTAAACTGTTATAAATCGGTAATGTATATTAAAAATTAGGCTTAAATAAAAAATCAAATCTTAAATTATATTTTATATTTGCTTTTAGCTTTTAAATTATTTTTTGATTAAAGTAAGTCCATGAACTATCATTTCTGGTCATTTTGAGTCCGATAGTTATCTAAGTCAAAAAACAATTATTTTGGCCAATAAAATATTGACACAAATAGTTTAGGTACTTATTTTGACCAAAAATAGTTTAAAGACTTAAAGTGATCAAAATGACAGTTTAAAGACTTATTTTGATAAAAAAATAGTTTAAGAGCTAAAAGCAAACAAAAGATATAATTTAAGAAATAATTTTTCATTTAAGCTTAGAAATCTCAATTATAACTAATGAGAACTTTATTTTAAATTTTATTTAGAAATGTAACTTTTAACCTTTTGGTTTTATTAATACTAAAACATTTACAATGAAACTAAACTTTATTTTTTTCTAATAGTCTATTATATTCTTAACCCTGTGACAATGCAAATACAATTTACATATAAAAGCAATTGAATCTATGTCTCACTGAGATCACTTGTTGGGTTCAAATTTTATTTTTATTAAATGTTAAATATATTTAATATTTACTTAACTAAAAAATACAAGAATGCAATGAATCAGTCAATTGAACTGGTTGAGTTTGTTAGTGCACTAAAAGTGGTTGTGAAATGACAAACCACGACAATGCTCTTAAATAGGCAATTTTAAACTTGTACTGCAACTCTTATCAATAATATGCTTGAATTATGTTGTAAAATACGAAATAACCGACAACAATTGTATAATTTGTATTCTATCTTCTAAGAAAGCTAAAATCCTCTGAGTGGAAGAAGTTCAATTGTACTGCAACTCATTTATCATGATATTTGTTTATGGAATAAGAAGATAATTATTTTGAGATCAAGATAAAGGTGATGGGGATATCTCACAATTACCAAATTGTTGCAAATATTTATCAAAGGCCCAATATCTGTAATTAGGATGAGTCTAGAATAAACGTTATGTACTAACATATACTATTAATTATATACATTGTTATATATCATTAACTATTTTTATAATTTTTAAAATAGTGAGACTTAAAATGTGATTATTTCTTTTTTGAGAATAAAATATGTTAAAACATTTTTTAGTCGCTTTTTAAATTTTTAATTCAAAAATAACGAAGTTATTAAAATAAAAAGTGAAAAAAATTGAAAGAGTGGCACAAAAAGTTCTTTAACATATCTTATTATAAAAATGAATAATCACGTTTTAGATCCTTATAATTTTAAAAATTATTTAAATAGTTAATGATCCATATCAATGCATATGATTAATAGTGCATATCAGTATATGACTTTTACTCTAAAATTTGTCATTTAACTGTAAATAGGAGGCTTGATGGAAAAGTTTCATTACATTCTATAGGAAAGTTTGTTGTTAGATTAGAAGAGAGTTTACAAAAACTGTATAAGGATGAATCTGTAATTATCCAAAGGGTTTATGTAGATTAGGCTTAAATTAGTGTTTGATTTGTGAAACTTTTAGTAAAAAAAAATCTAGATAAAAAAATTCTAGAATTGAAGATTTAATATAGACCAAAATAAATTTGGACAAGTTTATACATGGTAGAACTAGGATGGCATTTTATCCAAAATGGGTTCCGACCTGACTCGGCCTGATCGGGGCGGGTCAAGTTTTTCTTAAGGATGAGGTCCGGTTCGAGTTTATGGTGAAAAAAATTCGACCCTTTGACTAATAGTGTAGTTTTTTCTTATATTTTTTAGGAATATTTGTAATAATACCAACTCTTTATATATATTTTTATAATTGGGTAGTTAAAATTGAATTTTTTTTACAATTTGGTCTCTAAAATTATTGTTTTTATAATTAGGTCCCTAAAATTATTTTTTTACAATTAGGTCCCTACAATTTATTTTTTAATAGGTTGAGTCGGATTTTTTTGAAGGATGTGATCGGGTTGGATTCGGATTTAAGATAATTATTTTTGGGTGGGGTTCGGGTGGGCAAAAAACCCGACCCGTGCCTAACCCTAGGTAGAACTTGAACCAAAATAATTTTTAGAGACAATCTATAAATAAATAAATCTGATGAGTTTAAAATAATTGAATAAGACTTGCACATCATTAGACTTAAGTCGTAACAGAATCCGAAAAAACACATACATAATTAAACAAGGTGGAAATAAAAACCAAGGTCTTGTTAGCTAACTAAATCAATTTTTAATCCTCTTTTTTTTTGCTTCAGTACAAAATAACTATCAAACAGTTTTAAAAAACCAATTAAGTTTCTTTAAATTTTTTACACTCGATTAAGTCTTTCACTCGTGAAATTTAACAAAATAAACCATTTGACCATATAATTAAACATATAGTATCGTATATTTATACAACTGTTTGAAATTTGAGTACTTGGTAAGTGATCACATGTACATATGTTTGGTTGCTTGATGGAACTTGCGGTGAATTGTGGCAATTGAGTCGGGAATTGTGTTAAAATGTGATTATGTAATTGTCTGGATGTCTGGCAAGTCTATGCGACTCTTGAATATTTTTTTTGTATAAAATATACGTAAAATGTACACGGACACAAATTTATAACTTAGAGCAATAGCATCGGCCTATTAGTATATGTTTCTGATCAATTGACTTAGCACATGACACTTCTTCAATTTGAGTTGAGTTTGGAATTGCTTGCTTTGCTTTAATGATCTAACTATATGTAACTTATGTTATGATCTTCCATATTTCATATCTGAAACATTCTAGGCTTCAACTTTTAATGTACATTCATATTACAGCTATATTACTGTCATGAATATTATGCTATATTTATGCTCAACCTTCATATTTCTCTATTTTATGTAACTTATATAGAATAATTGTATATTATTACGCTCTCAAAGCTTAATGTTTGAATGTCTTTTCTCGCAGGTTAGTAAGTTTGAACATCGTACATGAATTCCAGCAACTATCATCTTCAGAGTACCACACTTATTCATTTAGGGGCAAATATATTAAAACACCTTGTCCTTAATTATTTTTCGAGATTATAACTTCTATAAATGTATTACTTTGGTTTTTATTTAAAATGGTTTAATACTTTGTGATTTTAAAATCCTTTATACTATCTTAAAAAAACTTTCTTTCTCACTCTCATATTTTCTATGTAGCATTATTATTTGGGAAAAACTTCAATACACAACCCGTGTAAATTAAAATTTACACGGTCCTTTTAATTTTAGGGGTTAGGATTGTAGTTTAGGGTTTAAATGTTAGGGGTTTAGGGTTTAGAATTTAAGATTAGTATTTAGAATTTAAGGTTTAGGGTGTTAGGGTTAGGAACTTAGGATTTGTATTTTGTAAGGCAACAATATAGGCCTGTGTACATGCCGTATATCAAAGTTTTACCCTTATTATTTTAGTCGGGAGTTTCTAAGTAGTTTTTTAAGCTAATGTGGGCGGCTTTGGCTGTCTACCGGCGATAATTTCTTTTATTTGTTTCTTTGTTTCTTACTTTTTTTCCTTTCTTTGTTTTAATTTTTTATTTTTTGTCGGTTGTTTTAGCATGTTCTTCATCTGTCGTTATGGCACGTTTTTTGTCCAGCTCTATGGCACGCTGATATTGAAGACGTTTACAACCTGGTGCATGTTACAATTGAATCTTGCCGCACAACATTGTGTGGGTTGGTTGTTCATGGAGTTAACCAAGACGTTTTCTCTCTTTTTGTTGGTTGGAGTAATTCAAGGATCTACGCTCTTCCAGTGAGAACTTCGAGATTTGACTATAGTGTTAGATTTGGAGAACACCGATGAAGATTTTATAAGAAAAATTATGTTTGCTTTTCATGTTTTCATACTCTTTACTTTTTTAAGTTTATTTTTTAATTTTAAGGTATGCTTATTTGTGTATTTTTTCTTATTATTTTAATGAAATCTAGTATTTGATTAAAAAATAGTTTAATACTTATGTTTTAAAAATTGTATTAACAAAACAAATTTTCGTATTTTAAATGGTGGATCACTCTTGTGACTTGAATTGGGTCATGTGTCTAGAGTGTTACATTTTAGTTGTTTTTAGTGATTATGATCATTTTTAACTTTAAAATTTGATTTTATTCTTATTTCATTTATGACTACTCTTTTTTTCTTATTAAATTCAAATATTTTATAATTTTTTGAATATTTATATTTTTATAAAATAATAATAAAAGTTTTAACATTTTAAAATTAAAGAAAAATATATTATTTTTTAATTTGTAGTATTTCAAAATTAAGAGTATATTTGAATAAATTTGTCGGTTGAAGAACTTAGTTGATTTTTCTAAATTATTTGAAAACTTTTATTTATTTACTTATGTGACATATAAGACAAAATAACGATACATCAACAAATTCATTTACATATACAAAAATTATTGATATCATCACCCATTGATAATTGCATTATTATATTTAATGATAAACATCACTAAAAAATGAGTATTTTAATAATTTTACAATAAAACGAGTCAATTAAAGGTGAAAGATTTAAAGAATTTAATTGTTTTTGTAAAAAAATAACTTTTTATGTGAATAAACATTTTTTTTCTTCTTCTTTTTAACATTGTTTTGGACATTAGTTAAAAAAATATGTAGGGATAAAGAGAAGTGAAAGAGGTGGGTCAATGTCCAACTGGATTCTGCAATAATTGAACCTAAATGTTGATGCTAAAGATGGCCCATCCATTGAGGCACTTGAGACATTATTGTACTTTGAAACTTCTCATCACTTTATATAATTCCAGGGATACTAATATTTTGCATATTAATTTATTAGGCATAATACTAAAATAACACTCATAACATTTACATGAATAGTCATTTTAGCTCTTATTTTTTAAGTAATTTAACTCTTAACTTTTTATTTCAGGTCAAAATGACTCATCTGCAGACAAAAACTGTTAATCAATTAACGCTAAAAAATTTGAAATAACTTGATAGAATGACATGTCATGAGAAATAATATTTTATTTTTATACAATTTTATAAATTTATTTTTTGATTGATGTGTCACTATGTAAAGTCAACATATTTGCTTATATGATACTGTTATCGCAACATGCACTATCGTATAAGTTTGCCACGTCATTTAACGTTAGTTGACTAACAGTTTTCATCAGTATAGAAGTCATTTTAACTTAAAATAAAATATTGAGAGTTAAATTACTTCAAAAAAAATAAGAGCCAAAGTAACTATATAATAAAACGTTAAAAGCATATTTTTGGCATTATGGCAATTTATTATACCAAATATCTTCCCACACTCTTTGTTGTTCAATTATTTTAAAGGTTGTTAGTATAATACAAGTCATAATTACTGGAATTCATATTGTTCACTTTTTACTGATGAAACATAGAGTATATTCTTAAAAGGATATATATTTTGCTTTAAGAATAAGGGTAAACTATATTAATAGTTTTTTAATTACTTGTAAATCTTTATTTTAATTGTTAAAAATTAAAAATTTCAAAATGATGGCTAATATTAATTTATAATATTTTGATCATCCTAAAAATTGTTAACTCCTTAACAAAATAACGATGCACCACGTGAATTCAAGGGTTAATATTTAATTGACACTTGAATTGTTACTAAAATACTAATATGATATTTTTAGAAATTTCAAAACTGTTAAATATATAAAATTGTGAACATTGTATTTATGTTTATAAAATTAAATAAACATTTAATATATATATATATAATTATTCAAAACAATTAATAATAAAAGTTTAATTTTTTTGTTTGAGAACTCAATTGGGTGCAAAAAGAGTTCAAAGACTTAATTAATTTTTTTTAAAGTTCGAAAGTTTCGAACAACCTTAAACTAATTTTACTTATATTTACAATTTTAATTTATTTTTATGTAATATATTTAATTAAGTTGCCTCATCACCCGTTTTAAACTAGGTTTGTGTGGTGTTCGGATTTTAGTTTAGTTTAAATGTTGTGGTTCATTTTTAGATTTATTCTAATACGACTCTAAATATATCTTGATTATTGGTCTAACTGAATTTTGTAATTATTAGTTATGATTATAATGTACCAAGATATGTATTACGTATAACTGTGATTGTATAATTCATATTTGTAATTTCAAAAACATTATAACAAAAAAATTATATTTTGATACAAAAATTGTGTAAAAACAAATGACACATCTTATTTAAAACTATAAAATTTAAAACCTAAATTTCTACCCTAAAATCCTGAACTATAAACCTTAAACCATAATCTCTAATGCTAGCTTTGAATCTTAAATCCTATAATATAAACTACAAAGCCATAGACTAAACCATTAAACCATAAATTTAATAAGTTTGTGTAAGCTTTTACACAAGCTTGTATCAAAGTATTTTTCATAATAACATGTGATTATATTTTGATAGTGTAAACGAATTATACAATCATTCCTATAAAAACTATAAAATTGAAGAAATTTAAAACCTAAACCATAAATCCTATTTTGTAACAAAGGTGTGTGCGCCTTAATTTTAAATTCTAAACGTTAAATTTGAACCTAAGCCATAAATCTTAATATCTAAAATATAAATCGTTAAACATTAAAACCGTAAACTATATTTAAACCATAAGATTAACAAATTTGTGTGAACTTTAATTTACCCAACAATGGGTCAATGTTTTATAATTGAATAATAGTGTAGATACACATCTTAATACAATAGAGATATTCAATTACAAAAATGGTACAGGTGATGTAATTAAAAGATTGTGTTTTCCTTCAATTCAAATAAAGTATAAATTGCATAAGCTTTTAAACAAGCATATTTAGTCGGTTGATCAGTTGTTCATCTTTGTTTTCTTATTTCTCTTAAATTATGAGTTCTAGACCCATCAAGAACATCTCTTTTCTTCCTCTAGAGTCTCTCATTCTCCTCCTCTCTAAATAGGATTATGATTAAATAGGACTTGTAAAAAAAGCATAAGTATTTTTTTATCAAAATTAATTGCATAAATATAATCACAAGATATTAAGAAATTAAAATAGTACAAGTGGTAAGCAGCTTGGTATCACTTAAGCAAGTTTCGAGTTCGAGTTTCTGTATATGCAAAAAACTTTTACCAAAAAACTCACTCACTAAAACTAGATATATGATACGGTCAATTCGAATTAATTAGAGCTAAGCCTTAAAAACCTACTAGGCAGCCAAAAAATTAAAATAGTAAAAGGTAAATAATATTTAAATACAATGTCCAATGTGTTGCTAAGATACAAAACGTTAGGTGTCACTTGTCAATTGTCATTATGGTTGTCACACTCTCCCAATCTCAATTGTAGAGATGAATTATGATAGGAGTTTTGGCATTCATTGATTTTGAGTACCAAAACTAAAAAAAGTACATCAATCCATCTTTTTCCTTGGATTGGATTCCAAAATTTGTTTTACCAAATATTGGAAGACATGTTCAAATTAGAATCCATTTTGTTGCCTGTCTTACAAATTATCTTCTTTTTCTTTCTCAAGGTCAATTTTTTTATTTTCCTGCATTAAAATAATATACATCGTGTGTTCGAACCTGCATCCTTCTAAAAGTCACAAAAAACAACTATATCAACCAATTAAAATTAACTTTAAATGGATCTATACATAAAATACAGAGGTCGCAATATGCTTCAAATTATTGTACTCCTCGTACGATTGAAATTCAGTCCTTTTTATTTTTAGAAGTTTAGTCCTCTACTTTTCAGATTTATAAGTTTAAGTACAATCATTAACACCGTTAAATTTCTTATTTTAAATTTAGGTCCATTACAATGTATGTTTTTGTTGTGTGACTCGTAAAAGATTTGTATATTTGATGAATCATAATGTTTACAATTGGGGTATATATGGACTTACAAATGAATATACAAGGACAAGAGAAATCAAATATTAAGTACAAGATAAGTTTTAAATAAAGATAAGATTTGGATAGAGATAGGATTTAAATGAGATTTGATTAAGAGTTATCTCATCTTATCTTTATCCTTAATACGCCCCTGCAAGATAGAGGATCCATCGGAGACACCAATATTGGATCGAAAATGGATGAAGAGATTCCGACCAAGTAGGTTGGTGAGTGTGTCTGTAATATGAGCTTTGGAAGGAATGTGTTGAACAAGTAGTGAATTCGTAGCAACTAAGTCACGAATAAAGAAGTAATCAAGGGCAAGATGATTCATACGAGAATGAAAAATTGGATTTTTGCAAACATATGTGGCACTGAGATTGGCACAGAAGAGAGATGGTGGTTTTGGTAATGCCACGACAATTTCTTGAAGTAGATGTTAGACCCAAAGCACTTCAACAGTTGTATTTGCCACGACACGATATTCAACTTCTGTGGAGGAACGAGAAATAGTTTTCTGACGAGCTAACTTCCAAGAAATAAGATTAGATCTAAGATAAATAGCATATCCAGTAGTCGGTTTATCGTCTGTAGAGGAACCACCCCATTTTGAATCGGCAAAAGCGGTAGATGAAGGGAAGATGTCGAACGAAAAAGAATGACATGGCATAATGTTTATTTTAGATAATGCATGATGCGCTTAGCTGTTGTCCAATGTGCAAATGAAGGACCATGCATGTATTGCGACAGACGATTCACGACAAAAGAAATATCCGGATGAGTAAGTGTGAGATATTGAAGGAGACGGAGTAATCTATGATACCCAGAAATATCAAGTGTCGTGGATAGCTCCGGCGAAGGTAGTTTGTTGAAAGAGGACATAGGTGTGGGAATTGCCTTGGCATTTTCCATCTGAAACTGAGTCAAGATGTAGTAGATATATTGCGCCTAAGATAGAAACAACCCAGTTGGAGTAGAAATAACCTCAATGCCAAGAAAATAGCTGAGCAAGCCTATATCCTTTAGAGCAAAATTCATAGAAAATATGTTGGTAAAATGAGCAATGAAATCAGTGTTATTACCAATAAGCACAATATCATCCACGTAGACTAAAAAGTATAAAATAACTTCATTTGCATTATAGTTGAAGAGGGAGGCATCATCATTTTAATTTCGTAAAACCAAAGTGCATGAGAAATTGAGAGTTCAACATACCATGCCCTCGGGGCATGCTTAAGTCCATAAAATGCTTTATGCAACCGAAAAATATGAGATGGTTGAGTAGAGTCAACATACCCCGAAGGTTGTTCTAGATATACTTCCTCATGTAAGGTGTCATTTAAGAAGGCATTATTAATGTCAAGTTGCTTCATAGGCCAGGCATGATGTAGGGTCAGAGTAAAAATAATACGCATCGTAATAGGTTTAATCACAGGACTAAAAGTCTCAAAATAGTCACGACCAACTTCTTGAGAATACCCTTTTGCTACCAGTTGAGCTTTGTATCTATCAACAGAGCCATCAACATGCTATTTCGCACGGAATAGCCATTTGCACCCTACGACAGATTATGTAGACTGTGGAACAAGATCCCATGTATGATTGCGTAGCAAGACATTAAACTCATCATCCATGGCTTGTCTCTATAGTGGGTCTTTGAGAGCTTGAGTAACAGTCTTTGGCTCTAATACGGGAGGTAAAGGATGACATGTAGTTGTTGGAGTATGCCCAAAGACCAATCATGAGATGGTTGTAAAAGACATACTTATTTTATCTTGTTTATTAATATAAAGCCATTATTATTTCAGTTTTATTCTGTGTGTTTATAAATAAACTGAATTATAATAAAGTCTTTAGATAATATAGTTATTCTTAGAATGTCCTTAGTCGAGTATTATTGTGGGAATGAGTAACAATAATAAATTAAGACTAATATGTAGTTGATTGATGAAAAAGTATTGTTATTGAAATGGAGATGTCAAAATCAATACATAAGTATGTGTTTGAGAACGACATACTAGACTGACCCGCTATGAGCATGTTTCTTGGATTATTATGTGACAGTCACAACATTGCTCATAATGATAACTACATGTATGATCCTTATACTTGAGATCATCATTATTTCAACATTGTGAGTGACATATTTTGATACAATTAAACGTGTGTCGTAACTGACTACACTATAAAGATTGATATTGGATATGTTGCAATCTATGTAGCGAAATATGGTTGATAAAGATAGGATTTGTCCCTCCTACATAATAGGAGTAATATCATAGGCCACTTGATTGAGTGAGACTAGAAATCTATGGCCATGCTTGAATAAATTGATATGAGATATTATAGTTATTTGTTTATAATAGCCTACTCAAGATATCAAGAAATATTAGATGGACTATACAAGTGTGACGTTCCATGACTTGTGTTCGATCTAGATATAAGGACAAAATGATGTAATACATGAAAAGAGTTAATCACGAAAAAATGTTATGTCGAACCACGACTTCCTGTAACTTAGGTAGCAATGATGTATTGCTAGATGCCACTCATTGCTTGTAATATTAGAATTGTTCTAGATATTACTGCTAACGTTGCATGAACCTTTAAGGGTCACACCCTACGATTGAAACGAACAAATATCGACTAGATAATTATTGCAATTATCAGATACTATTAAAATATATATCCCTAAAGAAACTTGATTGAAGTATAATCATATTCTACATATTTAATTATATTCGGTTAAATACATTGTATATTTAAAAAAATTGAATTTTTATCCCTTTTCACCTCATATTCATTCATCGTACATGGATCACTAGTGGAATACGCAAGATAATTTTTTCTTTGTGCTATGGGGTGTATCAGCGTTTCCCAATAGTGGTAGAATTAACAAATAAATGACCAAAGTACCTCATATCTGGCCGATGAATATGTTGTTGTGGAGGATTATGTTGCAGCAAGTCAGGGGAGACATCTTGTTGTGGCAGAGCAGCTAGGGGAACTGGTGGGGCAATGAGATCATAAGGTTGATGTGGCAGATTAGCCAAAGAAACTGGTGTGGCAATGGAATCATCAGGTTGTCGTGGCATATTAGGCAATGAAGCATCAGGTTTTCATAGCATAGTAGGCAATAAAGCATCAGGTTTTTGTGGCATAGTAGGCAATGAAGCATCATGTTGTCGTGGCATAGTAGGCAATGAAACATCAGATTGTCGTGACATAGTAGGCAAAAAATGTGTGGAATATGATGATGCAGTAGATTATAAGACTGGAAGAGGATGTCGTGGCATATGGAAAACACGTCGTATAGAAAAAGGGAAGATGTGAGGAACAAATCGAACATGGTGAGAGATATAGATCCTATTAGTGTTCAGCTCTAGGCATTTATAAGTAGACTACATCACAGATTATCTAAGGAAAACACATTCAACAGACCGTAACTCAAGTTTATGCTTCGTGTATGGTCGTAGCCAAGGAAAATACAAGCATTCGAATAGTTGAAGCTTGTCATAGTTCGGTGCTTGTTGATAAAGTAGAAGATAAGGCGACACGTTATCTAGTATCGGTGTTGGCATCCTATTAATAAGATAAATAGTTGCCTGAAAAGCATGAGGCCAATACTCTATTGGGAAGGATGCAAAGTGAAGTAGAGAGAGTCAGTCTCCACTATATGACGATGTCTCCGTTCAGTAGTCTCGCTGTGTTTCGGAGTATGAGGTGGTGAAGTAAAGTAGGAAATACCGTCTAAATTCAAAATGTGCAAGAGCTTAACAAACTCACCTCAATTATCAGAGAATAGAGACACAATGGTTTGATGAAAAAAGCTTTCAATAAGCCTTTTAAACTGAGGAAAAATTGCCGCAACATCAGATTTCCTCTTCATCGGGTATAGCCAGATATACTTGGTAAAATGATCAACAAACACCACATAGTGTGCGTATCCATCATAAGACACATGTTTATTGCTCCTAACATCAGAGTAAAGCAATTTAAAAGGACGAGAGCTTGATATAGTATTTTGACCAAATGGCAATTTATGACTCTTATTAATAAGACATGAAGTACAATGATAGTTTGTCAAACTAGTTGGTCCATAAGATATATTACAAGTGCGTAATATAGAGGCTAAGACTTTATCGGATGGATGACCAAACTTGTGATGCAGCTGATATACGGACAAGCAATTGACTGAGTTAACTTGGGGATAAAACATCATAGAGCATAGTAGACACCACCAATTTTATTGCCTCAAAAAAGAGGAATTCCCGTGGGTCGATCCTTAATAAGAAAATAAGAGTCAAAGAATTCAACAGACACGTGATTAGTCTGACATAATTTAGAAACTGACTGTCGATTGTGCTAACGCTTGACAAAAGAATAGAAAATAAAATTGAAATATAAGAATAATGCCAAGTATGAGTCGTTTGCGTGCAAGTATCGAATCCACAAGGATTGACCAAGAATTTGACTGGTTCAATTATTACTTGTTAAGGAAAAATGTTGGATTGATTTTGAAGTGGTTTTAGAAAGTGACTTAAAGAAATGTAATGGAAGTAAAACAACTTTGGCAAGAAGAGGTTTCAAATGAATGATGAGTGTTGGCAAAGGGTGCATGGTTTTTACATTATTCATTCTAGCTTTTAATAATGTCATGCCTTGGAATTATTACCAAGCAGATTCAAGGTTGGCTTGCCTCTATCGATGGCAATGCCCGAAATAAACCATGTTAAAACTCATATATGTCTATAGTAAAGTTTTTCATTAATTAATTTGACTAAGTTCAAATCTATACTCCTAAGGGGTAGATTCACTTCAGAAGTAAGCTCATCTGCTTGAACATCTTCTTTCGAAGCTTCCCCATTAGTATCTGGCAACTAATCGTTACCTCTCAAGTCTGTTAAGATATTAAGGTGCAATATGCAAACAATGTCAACGGCCGCTTGGCAAAGAATATAGAAAACTGAAGTACATGCCAAATAGAGCAAATAATGCCAAGGTATTTGTATTATCAAAAACCAAACATAAAAGAACGTTAAACGCAAGCATCCCTAAACTAACTGTAAAAGCTTAGTTCATGGTTGAGAGGATTATCCACAAAATATCATCATATCTTAACACACCATTAGATAAAAATAAATAAAACAAAGAGAATGGGCACGAAAGAGGTTCGTCAATGCAGCCCTTGAATGGCTCCAAACCCTCGGTCTTAGGCTGGTCGAACCACATCGATCTCGGTTCACCATGGTGAAGCCTCTTCTCACTCATCCAATCTCTCTTCAAGTGCTCGCCAGTTCTTCTTTAAATGGGCTTACACGGGAAACCCTGGGATAAGCCTTTGAGTTTGAAATTTAAATACGCAAGGGATAAGGGACGTGATCATCTTATCTGAATTTGAATCCTAGGGTGACGTGTACAAGGTCTAATGGCTACTTGATTCGGCATTAGACTTTACTTCTATGCCAGCCGAGCTTTGGCAATCTCTGGTCCATCTTTACCAACTAAAACTTGACATTCTCTTCTTCTTCTCTTGCGCTGCTCTGCCAAGTTTGTAATAATGCCAACAAAGCAACCCTTCACACTGGCATAAACACCACTCCCTAACTCCTTATGCAAATGCATGAATTTAACAACTAAATGCAACTAAATGTTCCCAAAGGCAAGCAAAGACATTTTGAAATAAGCATAAAAATCAGTACTTTTAAGGAGTTAACACCGAAACTAAATTTGTATTTAATTGAGGAACACATAAGACATTTTTGAGAGAAAGAGACTTGGTAGCCGTTGGAACAGTGCATCGGCCAATATGAGAAATAGGTAGAGAGTTACCATTACCCAAATGAACTGTATCATGACCATATAAGAGGAGATATCCTATAGAGACGCAATGGTCATTGTGGTGTGATGCGAGGCACCACTATCAAACTTCCAAGGAGCAAGATCAGATGATGAAAGATCAGTAGTAGTATTGACAACCAGTAAATCAGACGGTGACTACTAATAAAAGTTATTGTTGTGAAGAAACAAACAAGCTTACGGAAATCCTAAACAATATGCCCGGACAAATTACAAAACTTGCACATAACATATTATCGTCTAGAATGACTAGATTGAGGAACAAGAATACACCCGCCACTAGAAAATGAATGGCCAGAGCGACCACCCTTCCTTCGAGAACGGTTGGTGGAATAACCATGACTTGAATTAGCCCGCTGCGTAGAATATGTCGTGGAAAGAGGTGTAGTTTGTTCAGATTCTTAAAGGAGTCTCTCATGATCAGTTAAGATCTCAAACAACTCAAGCATGGTTATCGATGTGTTACAAACATAGAGGAGAGCAACAATATGACGATAATCATCATCCAATTGATTGACAATAGAAATTAAAAGATGTGCATCAGAGACGAGACAGTTTGTCAAGTCAAGATCAAAGGCAATATCCTGCATGTCTTTTATGTAGTTGGAGATAGACCTGGAACCACGTGGATTGCAAGCCAATTTGGACTTGAGAGCAAGGATGAGACTGGGAGATGCTTGGATATAACTTGCAACTAGAGTATCCTATGCAATTTTGGCGGTGACAACGAATGAAATAAGGGGTTGAACTTGATCATCACAACTGCCAAGAAGAGCACTGATAAGAATTTGATCCTGATGATACCATCGTAGAATTCAGGATTAGCAATTGTTATCGCGGCATTGGTAAACTTAGATGGGGAAGGCTATGAACCATCAACATAATTGAGTAGCCCAAAACCAATGAGAGTAGCCTTTGTATTCACTCATTTTTGTCCGGATATAGTATTATTATATCTTATTATTATCTTATTATTATAATAAAATAATAATTATAATAATAATAAAGCAAAAAAGAGGGAAATGAGTGGAGCACAAATCTCCACGTCTCCCTTCCACCCCTCAATTTGCCTATAAAAGGTAGGGAGGGGAGGCAGCCATGGAGCATGCAAAAAATGAAGAAGCAAACGGGGCAGTGCCCCTTGAAAGCTTGAGAGCAGTGCTCTTACCAGGGAATTTTTATTTCTCGGATAGTTTGATCAATTATTCGATCGGAGGTCCTTTTCAAGGTTTGTTTTAACCAATTTTCGGGTCATGGTTAGATGATGTGAAGATCTTGGTCGGGGTTGGTCAAAGTTTTTTCATTCAAGCTTCTAGTAGGGTAAACTTTGATCTTTATCTTTGCATTTATTTTAAAGTTGATTTAGATATAGGGTAATATATATTGATTATGTTTTTTTGGTATGTTTATATAATAAATATATTTTGTAAATCATGTTTGTATATATATTTTAAGTTGTATGATTAATTATATGAATAAAATATTTTACGTATACTTCTGCCATTAGAATTTCATATTTATGTTTATGCTTCTGTTTATGCATATTAATTGTTCATACATATAATTATTACATCTAGTGTAGGCCTTATTATTCCGGTATTCTATTGGGAGTGACATCTCAGTCTCCGCGTGTTGTCTCCTTTGACTGTCGTGAATATCAGAGTCATTTTTAAAGTATCATGCATTTTAGAAATTAGAATTAAATTAACTCGGATTCTTATTTTCTTTAATAAATACGATGCGAACCTCTAGGTACCAATTTTTGGCGTCATGAGGGTGCTAATCCTTCCCCATGCGAATCTTCAGTAGAGGGATGATGTCAAACGAGGTTGCTTGACTTGAAGGATTGAACAGAGGACGAACAATAGATTTTTTGGGGCAAATTCCATTGGGGGTATAAGAATGATGAAGGGTTGTAGATCCAAGACAAAGCTTATCGACTCAATGGTGATAGAAATATCGAGCTGGTTAAAGAAGTTTAAACAAGAATTGCATACATCTTTGCATCATCGTCAACATTGAGAATGTCATTCCACATGAACATATACATTTTTGCATCAATAAGTATGCTCATGCATCATCTTTATCATATTAATTGAAAAGCATTCGTACAGGAAATCGAACAGGTAGTTTCCAAGAAGACGACTTTGACAAGAACTTCGTGCACCTTTGCACCGATCAAGAAGACACGCACTTGAGTGTCACCTACATTGATATGATTATCTCAGTGTTTTTAAAAAGAAAAAAGAGAGATCATCTGGCAATCTCAAAGCAAGATATCACTATTTTAGACTTTCGAGCCATCACCTTTGATGGATTTCTTTGATGCCAAGATGATTAGAAATCGGGGCATTTTGATAGTCTCAAAGCGAGATACCATTTTTCTCAAAATCAATTTCTTAATCCTTCCATAAGGATATTTTTCTTAAAATCAATTTCTTAATGTGATCATTCTATAAGGATATTTTTCTTAAAATCAATTTCTTAATGTGATCCTTTCATAAAGATATTTTTCTTAATGTGATCATTCCATAAGGGCGTTTTGCTTAAAATCGAATTTCTTAATTTCATCATTCCTTAAAGATATTTTTCTTAAAACCAAGTTTCTTAACTTAATCCTTTCTTAAAGATATTTTTCTAAATTCAATCATTTCACAGGGATCTCTTCCCAAGACTAAGATTTAAGCTTGCTAACTCATACTATTCGAGTGTCTTGTCTATTTTCTTGTCAGGTACTCAAAGGAACAGATGAAGATAAGACCTTTTGTTTCACAGTTGAGGAAGCAAATCTTTACAAAGAATCAAGAGTCTTTTGTAACCACCCGTTTATGATGCCTGATTATGATAATGAGACGGCCAAAAATCGAGGCATTATCTTAAAAAAAATTCCATTATTCAGAAAGAAATGGAGATTGTTGATATATACGCCATGAGAGAACGAAGTACCGCTGTTGAAGTGAAAGGTTCTATATAGGAAGAGCTCATAGCTTCAAATATTTCAAAGCAAAATGTTCTATATAGAAAGAACTCGTCACTCCAACGTTTTCAGAGTAAAAAGTTCTATATAGAAAGACTAGCAGCTCCAAGATATTAGAGTGAGAGGTTATATATAGGAAGAACCCACAGCTCTAACACTTCGAAGCAAAAGGTTCTATATAGGAAGAACCTGTAGCTCAAAGACTTTAAAACATGGAGTTTTATATAGGAAAACTCAACGCTCTAGGTTTCAAGAAAAAAGTAAAAAAAGTAATAAAAAAAGAAAAAAAAAGAAAAAAAAAGAAAAAGAAGGAAAGAAAAAATAAGAAGAAAAAGAAAAAAGAAAAAGAAAAAGAAGGAAAGAAAAAAATAATAACAAGAAGAAGAAAAAAAAGAAAGAAAAAAAGACAAAGAAAAGAAGAAAAGATAGAGAAGAAAGAGAAAGAAAAGCAAAAAAAGAGTTTTATATAAGGAGAACTCGCAGCTCTAGGATTTCAAAACAAATAGTTCTATGCATAAAGAACTCATGCTTCAGGATTTCTAGGCGAGAAGTTCTATATAGGAAGAACTTGTAGCTCGAAGAATCCATCTGAAGAAAACGGAATGTCCTATATAGGAGGAACCTATAACTCTAAAACTTGAAGGTGAAGAAGTTCTATATAGGAAGAACTTGTAGCCTAAAGAATTCGCCAAGATCAGCTAAAAGTTCTATATAGGAAGAACTTGCAGCTCAAAAGCTTCAGAAAGATGAAGAGCAAACAGTTCTATATAGGAAGAACTCGAAGCTCTAAATCTCAGAACAGACAAGTGAGGAAGCAGATACCAACTAAGTATCAAGAGTCTTTTGTACTCGCCCAATTATGATATTTCATTTTTGTTGATGCCAAAACGATCAGAAATTGGGGCATTATCTCAAAAACTTCCATTTTTTAGCCTTTTAGGAAGAATCGAGAATTTTTGGGGCTCACGCCATCAGAAAATGGGGAGTCGTGTTTGAAGAAAGGTTCTATATAAGAAGAGCCCACGTCTTCAAAATTCCAAGGTTCTATACATGAAGAACTAGTAGTCCTGAGATTTTAGAGTAAGAGGTTTCATATAGGAGGAACTCATGACTCTAAGTGAAAGGTTCCATATAGGAAGAACCTGTAGCTTAAAAGACTTTGAAGTAAAGAGTTCTATATAGGAGAAACTCATGCTTCAAGATTTCAAGACTAGAAGTTCTATATAGGGAGAACTCTCAATTTGATGAATTCAAGACGTAAAAGGTCTTATATAGGGAGAACCCGTAGCGCTGATAGTTGAAAGTAAAAAGTTCTATATAGGAAGGACTTGCGACTCAAAGACTTTACCGAGGACAAGCTAAAATTCTATATAGGGAGAATTTGCTTTTCCAAGGAATCGTTCAGAAGAAGAGAGAAGAGTTCTATATAGGAAGAACTTGTGACCTCGAATTTTTTATTTCAAGATGTCTTCCCCAATGGATCCTCCATTTAGAAGATTGAAGCTTGAAGAGTTGGCCGAGGAAGAGCAAAAAGTTCTAGAAGAACCTGTGACTTCGAAGCCAAATACAGGGAAGTGGGACAAAATGAGTGTTTATGATCTTTGCTTTGTTCTCATTTCACAAGAACAAGCAAAGAGGGGCAGCTGCAATCACTCATTTTTGTCCGGATATAGTATTATTATATCTTATTATTATCTTATTATTATAATAATAATAATAATAATAATTATTATTATTATAATAAAAGCAAAAAAATTAAAAAGCAAAAAATGAGGAAATGTGTGGAGCACAAAGCTCTACGTCTCCCTCCCACCTCAATTTGCCTATAAAAGGCGGGGAGATGAGGCAACCATGGAGCACGCAAAGAATGAATAAGCAAACGGGGCAATGCCCCTTGAAAGCTTGAGAGCGGTGCTCTTACCGGGGAATTTTTATTTCTCGAATAGTTCGATTAATTATTCGATCGAAGGTCCACTTCGAGGTTCATTTGAATCAATTTTAGGTCATGGTTGGATGATGTGAAGATTTTGGTCAGGGTCGGTCGAAGTTTTTTCATTCAAGCTTCTAGTAGGGTAAACTTTGATCTTTATCTTTGTATTTATTTTAATGTTGGTTTAGATATAGAGTAATATATATATTGATTATGTTTTTTTGGTATGTTTGTATAATAAATATATTTTGTAAGTCATGTTTGTATATGTATTTTAAGTTGTATGATTAATTATATGAATAAAATATATTTACATATACTTCTGCCATTAGAATTTCATATTTATGTTTATGCTTCTGTTTATGCATATTAATTGTTCATACATATAATTATTACATCTAGTGTAGGCCTTATTATTCCAGTATTCTATAGGGAGTGGTATCTCGGTCTCTTGTGTCGTCTTCTTGACTGTCGTGAATATCAGGGTCATTTTTAAAGTATCATGCATTTTAGAAATTAGAATTAAATTAACTCGGATTCTTATTTTCTTTAATAAATACGTTGCGAACCTCTAGGTACTAATTTCGGGCGTTGTTAGGTGCTAATCCTTCCCCATGCGTAACCAACTCCAGGACCTAAAATTTTCTCTGGTTTTGTTTTTTGGTGTTTGGTCTACCCTTTAAAGTGATCGGTGGCGACTCTAAATCTATACAGAAAATGACATTTTTCACAAAAATAGTCGTTACAACCTCCACTTGGCGACGCCAAACAGGAAAGTTGACAAACATAAGTTTGATTGGGAAGTTGGCCGGTGCATTAAGATACACAAGATCATCGGAAGCAGAAGACTAAGTCATTAAAGGAGATCCAATTTAAGGAATAACGGAAAGGAGAGGAGGAAAAATGAGTAGAAAAATTCTACTTAGCTCTGATTACCATGTAAAGGATTTATATATTTGATGAATCATAATGTTTACAATTGGGATATATATAGGCTTACAAATGAATATACAAGGATAAAGGAAATTAAATATTAAATACAAATCAAATATTAAATACAAGATAAGATTTAGATAAAGATTAGATTTGGATAGAGATAGAATTTGAATGAGATTTGACTAAAAATTATCTCATCTTATCTTTATCCTTAATACGACTTTCAAGTTATTCTTTTATTTTAAAATATCACATCAGTAAATGCAACAAAAGAATTTTAATGATGCTATTAATTAGACTTAGATTTTTAAATCTAAAAAGTAAAAGGACCAAATTCTTGAAATAAAAGTAGAAGACTAAATTCCAAAATGTACAAAGAGTTTATAGATTTGGAGGATATTTTATCCTAATATATATATATATATATATATATATATCATATATCATATGAGGTATTTATTTACACTATTATAGAACTAATGTCGTATTACACATTTTTTTTAAGTTTTGTAAGATTATTATTTTAACAATCTAATCGTTGAATTTATAAATATAATTAAAATTATTATACATGTAAAGGTTTGACATCTCTATAATATTGGCAAAAATATCACTTTATTAACGTATGCTTACCGATAAAAAAAGTTTAAACTGTTAAATATATATATATATATATATATATATATATAACCACCACTATTCAACTTATTAATTGTTTTTTAAAAAAAACCTATTAATTGAGTTAGGGACTTAGTGTTGGGCGTTTAATCAAGTCAAGTTTACAAGTCATATTTTATAATTTTGAGTTAGTCGAGTTTACAAGTCATATTTTACAATTCAAACTTTATTTGAAATTTTTTTATTCGAGCTGAATTTATATATAAATTTTATTGTAATTATTTATAATGTTATAATAGATATTGTTTCCTATTTAAACAGCTTGCTACATACATATATGTGTATGTTTCTTCATTGAGATGAGATCCAGTTACATGGTGTAAAATTCATTTAGTATTACACTAATCCATGACCATTGGATGAGTAAAATGGATGGATGAGATTAACAGTAAAAAATGTGAAGATTATCACTTGGAAAAAAGATAAGGAAACAATCTTAGCCATTAATTACCATCATCCAACGGTGCAAAAAAAAGTGTAAAAGTAATTGAGTTTTACACCATGTAAGTGGATCCTAACCCTTCTTCATTTAGACATGTGATATACATAATATATCGAAAAAAAGTTGAGGGACTCGATTCGAACTTGAAAACTAATAAATTAATTACTAAAAAATTCAAGTTATTCAAATTTCTATTTTATAACTCAAATTATATATAGAAATTTTCCAAGTCGAGTCAAAGCGAGTTAGGTTTTTTCGTGTCGAGTTGAATAATTCGATTTTTTCGAATCAAATTTTGCCTACCTTTAGATTGAGTATCTGATTAGATTAGTCGAGCAATATATTAGGCGTTAATAGTATACACACACATATATATATATGGTTATATTTTGATACACAAGCTGTGTAAAAAAAATTTGCACAACACTTCTATGAAATTTAAAACCTAAATCCCAAACCCTAGCACCCTAAAACCTAAACTTTAAACCCTAAATCCTAAACTCTAACCATAAACCTTTTAAATTCTACAACCTGTACACTAAACACCTAATTCTTAAACCTTGAACCTTAAAATTGAAAGACTTGTGTAAACTATTAAGCAAGCTTGTGTATTAAAGTATTATATATATATATATAGTTAAAAGTTTTTATGTAAAATAAAAAAAGGACGCGTTTTTAATTTATTTAAATATAATTATACATGATCAACATTGATAGAAAATAAAATACAATAGTTCTTTTTAACAATTTTTATCCAGGGAAGAAAGAATTTTATTTTTATTGAGTCTTAAACTCACAACTTAAAAAAAAAAGAGTGCCTACTTAATTTTGTATAATTTATTTTGAACCAATTCAATTCATGCCACCAGATACGTAGCCTATAGGTGACCATTCATACTACTTACTTTCCAACGTAACATAGTAATTTTATATACGAAATGATAGTAATTTTATAAGATGCAAAAACCATTGGACTGTGCCTATGAGGAGGTAACTTTTGTTTGGAATGCGAAGATAATCTAACATTAAGGGGGTTAAAGATTGGACTTACCGTATGAGGTAAATGTTATTAGGGTTAAACTAATCATACATAGTCATTGGTATAAAAAAAGATTTATTATTTTAATCATTGCTTCCAATATTAGGATTCTCATTTCTTTATTTTTATGCTATTTATTGGAGTAATAAATTGTTTATTAACGGTGGTGGGTAAGGATGTAGGCGGCCATACCCTACCCGTCCTCCTTCAAATTTGATTCCCCTTTCATTCTTTGGGAGATAGAATAGATGCTTGCTAGTGTTACTATTTTATTAGATTATTTTTTTATTGTCTTTTCGATTTTATGGTTTTGTTTTGATTAATTTGAATCCATTCGAGTCGTACACTTAGTTTTGATTAGTGAGTTTCTCAGTAGAGATTTTTATATACAAAATGCCTCGAATCGAGACATGCTAAAACGAAATCAAGCTGTTTACCACTTAAACTAATCTCGTTAGTTTTATTTTATTAGATTATTAAATGCTGCATTTTTTAAAGTTTTAATTAAAATTAAAAAATTAATTCGATTAACATTGTTTATGATACAATCATCTGAAATTATGATTTTTAAAATGTTTAATAGGGAGAATTGCTCAACTTTGCATTAAAAAAATTCACCAAATGTTGTACTGATATTTTTTTTATTTTTCAATCTATTGTATTTTGAACAGTAGAAGGTAAAGGAGGTGAAAACACAATTCAACTTCATTGTTCATTATTATTTTTTTATTAAAAAATTGAAGTCTAATGATAGTAAAGCCAATGAAAACATGTCAAGTAAACTCAATTCAATAAAGCCGGAATGTAAGTACATCGTCTTCAACATTTTCTTAATAAAAAATATAATGTATAATAAAATTGGATTGTATTGTATTTTCACCGACATTATTTTTACTATAACAAATATTATAGATTAAAAAACAAAATAAAGGTGTAATATTTAGAAAAAATAAAATTTTCCAATGCAATATTTCACCAAGGAAGCCGTGTTTAATATCTTCAGTGAAAAATTTCATGTGTGATTTACCAGGATTTACGGTTTGATTTTAGGATGAGAACATGAGATGTTCTTTTCATGCTGTGTTGATTTAGACATATAATTTTGTATTATTCATTACAATATTTTACATAAAACAAAAAATTTAGTTAAAATCTTTTTTTTTCTTACAGTCATTTTGATTAGACAAAAAAAACTTGAACAAGATAAAAAGAGTGTAGAGTATTCAAACTGGAGTTTGAACTCAGAATTGGGAAGCCATGGATGGTTAGCTAGCTGACGTGGATTCTTATAGTGTTGAAATACCAAGTTTAGCCTTTTCACAGAGTCAGACTCTCTGACTCGTTCTTTGTTACTGTGTTCTGATTCAATCCGTATGTATGTATGTGTGAGCTGCAAAACAGCAGAGGAAACAAATTATCTTCCATCTTTAAAATGGTGCGGTCTCTTTCAACTCACAAAAAAGCAAAAAAGCAAAAGAAAAACCCAGAAAAATAAAATTTAGAAACGGAAGTGGTGAAAAAGTTTAAAACTTTGATGTGATATTAAGTAATAAAATAATAAATAAATGGGGGAGGGGAAAATGACAACACCCTTTTCTTTGTTGCTGTTGCTGTTGTTGTTGGAAGGGTGGTTCCTTGTGCAGTAGTTTGTTTGCTTTTGGGGCCTAAAACCTTCCCCACCTAGATGATGAGATAATTATGTAGCCCCAAAAACCTCAGTTTCAAATGCTGGACTCAGTGAGTGTGTTAAAAAGGGGTGGGGGGGGGGGAAAGAAAGTTACTTCCCTCTTTTTTTTTTATCCAAAGTCTGATGATTGATTCCAGTTGGGTTACCTCAGAAACCAGCTGGGTTAAAGTAAAAAAACAATTGGGTTTCAAGATGAGATTTTTATCAAAAAGTTGCAGTCTTGATACCTTCTTTTGATTCCACAGGCTTTGAAGGTAGGTCGAGAGAACTTGGTATAGGAAAAAGCCAAAATTTTTTAGTTTCATTTAATGATTCCCTTACAGGTTGCCCCAAAAGAACACTGGATCCGATTCAGATTGTTGGTTTTGGCATGATTGCAGATCCTGTTTTGGTGTTGTTTCAAAAGAAAGGCATGGTTTTGATGAGGGGATATGGATTTTCAAGTGGAGGGTATGAAGTTTGGACCACTTTACTTTCTTGGTAAGGTGGATAATTGCAGCTCGTTTTTGTTGAGAAATGAACCGGACTTCCTGCTGCTGAATTTTGGTCTTGGGGTCAACTTGGAGTTTTTAGTTTCCTGAGTTGTTCTTCTGGTACTGGGGATTTGTGAAAGATTTTAGTCTGGTTTACTCAAGATGTCTATGAACGGCAAGCTTTCTGGTTCTAATGGTAGATTATCAGCTAATTCCAGGCTGAAGAAAACAAAGGAGACTATGCATGGCCATGGACCGAATTCTTTCCGGAAATGGAAGAGAAACTTTCTCTTTCTCTGGCTTTTTGGCTTTGTTTCCACTGGAATTATTTGTTTTTTCTTGAGTTTCAACAGTATAGCTTTGGAGAGAAATGAGAGGAGTCTTGATTCTTGTGAGCAGAAGGCAAGAATCTTGCTCCAACAATTCAATGTTAGCAGGAACCAGTTTCATGCTCTAGCTTCTTTCTTCTATGAATCAGATCAGGTAATTTTGTATCTCGATTAGCTTTAGATTCCACCTGTTTTTGGTTTAATTTGTTTACTTTGTATCTGCAGTTAGTTTATATACTGACAAAGCCGTTGCTTTTAAGGCCTTGTTCTGGTTATGAGGGCTGAATTTGGCCAATAGAATATGATAAGACAAATGTGCGGCTTTGTTCTACTTCTATCTGATTTTTCCTTTTTGGAATATTACATTAGAATGAAGATATTTTATTTTCTGGTTTATCCCAGTGTTCCAACTGTAGTTGTGCTGGAAATCATAGAAGATACGAGTCTGAAAATGGGGTTATGATATGATTTGGTTATCTGTTTCCGTATCTCGTTATCGTGTTTTTCGATCCTTTTATAGTTGAAATAGATGGCTGCCAAGAAAATTGCAGTCCTCGTGATATTGAAATATAATTATATTGATTCATCACTAATTCTCATGATTCGAACACTTTGAAAAAGTATAATCATATGAGCATGTCATATTGTGTAATAGCGGCTATGAACTGGAGTAAACATGCTTCGGATCTTTTTCTTGCTAGGCAATGATTTATGAATTATAACTGTGAACAGTGAATATCATTTAAGATCTAGAATTCTAGATAGGTGGTTCTGTCAAATTTATTTAAAAGTTATGAACTTATGATTCATTAGTTCCCTTATGGGATTGAGTTTTCGGCATATCGTTTCAAATGATGTATGCAGTAGAACAATTGTTTGTTGAGAAGTTGTATGAGCACCGTCTTTCATGCTACACATATGGTTTGCCAAAATGTATGTCTTAGATTTTCTTAATGAGATTTCTATCATTCTCTCATTACTTTGCATATTACAGATAGCATTTCTCGAATGTGCTAAACGTTCAGGACCTAAAAGGCCATCGAGTGATGGTGTTGCTTGTGCTCTCAAGGTAATGTGTTCGGAGAAGCAAGACTTCAAAATGCAGAAGATGTGGGTGGTAAAAAACACAGAATTTAAGGATCAATGCCCTGTCCAAGTTGAGAATATACCCAGCGAGCATGACTTGTTGTTGGATCACGATACTTCTATCTCGCAAAATTCTGTTTCATTAATATCACGGGAGCTTCACAATGGCGAGAAGGTAACATCTTGATTTTAGAAGCACCTGATAGTAGTGGATATTCAACCTTTTAACTTCAAAAAGCTTAGTTAATGCTTCACAATGAATTATTCCCACTGATGAGTAAAAAATGAAGAAGAAAAAAACGGAACTAATTGATGTTATTGGGAAAAAATTATTCGTTAGAATTGTGGAGCACATCATTGGCTGATTATAACTTTGGCTGCAAAAGGTTTTTGAAAAGATGCTGACAAATATATTCTGATTTTGTTAGGTATATATGTGCTCATAAATTCGAGTACTCTCTAAGAGTGATACGATTAGGGGTGTAAACGAACTTGGCTCAAACGAACAAGGCTCTATTTGTTTGTTTATTTTTGAAGTTGTTTGTCTTCGTTTTAACTTTTTAATATTATGTTCAAACTCGACTCGTTTATTATTTGGTTTGTTCGGGCTTGGTTTGTTTAGCGTTCGCCGTTTGCGAACATGTTGTTTATATGTTCGCGAACATATGTGACTAGGTGTAAATAAGTTAACAATCCTTGTTTACAACGGTGTAAATGAGTGATCAATGTGTTTGAAATTTATGTTTTTTACTATGGGTAAAACTTTGATGCACAAGCTGTGGAAAACTAATTTTATACAAGTCTGTGTTTTTACCTTATAAAACACAAATTCTAAATTCCTAATACCCTAAATTCTAAGCACTAACCTTAAATTTTAAACCCTACAACTTAAACCTCTAAACTTTTGACCCTAGACTAAACTCCTAACCCCTAAATTTGAAAAGCACATGTAAACGTTTGTTTACAAGGACTGTGTATTAAACTTTTTCTCTTTTTACTATTATTTATAACTGTATATTTTATTGTATATTAGCTTTAATGACTAGTTTTGTCAAATTATCGATAGTGATTGCAAATATATATATATATATATATATATATATATATATATATATATATATATATATATATAATTATTTAATACACTGGCGGGGTGGAAATTAAAAGTTTCCACAAGTGCCTTAATTTTAGGGTTTAAGGACTCAATTTAGGGTGTAGGGTTTAAGGACTCAATTTAGGGTGAAGGGTTTAGGGGTTTAGAATTTAGGGATTGTGAATAGAATTTAGGGTTTAGGGTAGAATTTAGGATTTATAGGTTAAAACTTAAATCCTCAACATATTACACTAAAACCTAAGCTTTAATCTCTAAACCCTAAATTCTAATCCTAACCCTTAAATTCTAACCATTGCCCCCTAAATTCTAAACCCCTACACCTAAACCCTAAACCCTACACTTTAAACCAAGTCCCTAAACTTTAAAACTAAGGCGCTTGTCACCGCCAGTGTATTGGATATAAATTCTATATATATATCATAGATTAATGAGTTGAAATTCAAATATAAAAATGGATTATCCTAAACACTGGCGGTGGAAAACAAAGTTTTCACAAGCAGGGTATTTAGGGGTTTAAAGGTTAGGGGTTTAGGTTATAGGGTTTAGAATTTAGGATTTATGGTTAGAATTTAAGGTTTAGGGTTTGTGGTTAGATTTTTAGGGTTTTAAGGTTAGAAATTTAAAATTTAAATTTAGGCTTGAAAATAGGCATGCTTGTGTAAACATTTTTTACACCGGCAGTGTATTAAATATTAATCCTATAAAAATAGGGTGAGATATTATTTTAATGTTTTTATGGAAAATATCATTAATAAATAAATGAGTCATAAACGAGTTTATTCATGAACATAAACGAATTGAACACACCTTTGTTCGTGTTCGTTCATTTATTAAACAAACATAAAAAAATTATTCATACTCGTTTATTTAGCTTAATAAACAAACTTTATTCGAACAGTTCATCGAACATTTTGTTCACTTATACCCCTAGATACAATGTAACTTATGGTCTCAATTGTGAACTGCAACTCTCAGGATTATACATATGCATCATACAGTCAAGCATGTGCATGTGAATTAACCATGATGTAAAGTGGAATTAATCCAAAAAAATAAAGAAGAGAAAATGGCCCTTTTCCATAAGTAGATAATTCCAGTGTCATATATGTATATAGTCTTACTAAAATTGCTGGCTTAATAACTGTCATTTTATGTTGTATTGGCATAAACAGAACATCTCGCAAGAAAGTGAACAAGGAGTCCAACCAAAAACCAATTTTGAGAACTCATCTTTTTGTGTGGGGCAAGGATGTTGGTTGCTTCTCATTGTAGTCATACTTAGCTGTAAGATTTCAGGAGTTCGTTTGAAGCTCGATTGGAACAGAAAGAATGAACCAGCTCCATCGCAGCCTGAAACTCAGCAACTGCAGCTGCTGCTGCAGCAGCAGCTAGACCAGAGCCCTCCAAAAGGTGCCGGGAAGTGGAGAAAGAAACTTCTAATAGTTTTCGTACTACTGGGGATCCTTGCATCCATCTGGCTATTTTGGTATTTAAACCAAAATATCATTTTGACGAGGGAACAGACACTTGCCAACATGTGCGATGAAAGAGCACGGATGTTGCAAGATCAGTTCAATGTTAGCATGAACCATGTTCATGCCTTGGCAATTCTTGTATCCACTTTTCACCATGGGAAACATCCATCCGCCATTGATCAGGTCATATTCAACATGCTTTATATCTGAAAATCAAATATGTTCCTAATTTGACTTACATAGACTAGTCTATGCCAATGACTGCTGATGGCAAGTCTCTGGTCTCAATTATGCCTATAGCTTACATTGCTCAACTTGATGGTCAACCACTGCGGAACCGTTCTTGGTTTGAAATTGTATATGAAATTCAAGTGCTTACAGTGTAGACGAATCTAGCTCTCATTATATATCAATCTGAACTGGTACTTCATGCTTTGCAGAAAACATTTGGTGAATATACTGAGAGAACAGCTTTTGAGAGGCCACTTACCAGTGGTGTTGCTTATGCATTGAAAGTTCTTCACTCGGAAAGGGAGCAGTTTGAGAAACGGCACGGATGGACAATAAAGAAAATGGAAACTGAGGACCAGACTTTAGTTCAAGATTGCTTGACCGAGAATTTGGACCCTGCACCAATTAAAGATGAATACGCACCTGTGATATTTTCACAAGAAACTGTGGCTCATATTGTCTCTATTGACATGATGTCTGGACAGGTATGTTTTTCTTTATCTTAGGCTGCACTATATATTCTATTTTCCCTTTTAGACACAACCTGTGCTCTCTCGGAATTGTTGATTGCCATTTTTGTTACCCCACCAACCTCACCATAAAGAACTACACAAAAAGAGGTCAAATTCTATCTTTGCTTTTTCTTCTTCTTGTGCTCGAGCACGTATGTGTCTGGATGCATGGACCCACGGATGCACAGCCATTTCCCAGTCTTAAAGTTTCTCTCCTGGTGTTTGGAAACAGGAAATTTCTAGAATAACCCTTCCTTTAAATAAACCTGGTATAAGTCTTGCAAATTATCCCATTTCAGGAGGAAGAATTAAACTTGCAGTTAAATACTGCCACAAGAACTATAAACTAGAGCAGGAACCTTTTAAGTAACTTGGTACATATACTAACTACTGAAAGCAGAACTATCATTTAAAGAGTAGGAAAATCATTTATCCAAAAAAAAGTAGTCAGAAAATCATGCAAATTTGCTCAATGTTCAAGTTTTTGAATGATGAGAAATGGTTTCATGGGTTATAGCATGCAATTTCTTCAAGTGATTCAGCAAACATTGAGGATGAGTTTGTACTGAGAATATTGCTTAAAATTAGATTGCTTAGCAACAAGTCTATAATCCACATTCTCATCAATGTTCTGTTTGTTCTCAACACTAAAACCACCTTAGAAGTGTGTCTACTTGTATCTTCTTACTGTCTCATCTTCATTTAGCCAACAATGCTATTTAATTTGCTCTTTCCACTGTTCACAGCAAGACCGTGAGAACATCCTCCGAGCAAGGGTAACCGGAAAGGGAGTATTGACATCACCTTTTAAGCTGTTAAAATCCAATCACCTCGGCGTTGTGCTCACGTTTGCAGTTTATAACAAGGATTTGCCTCCAAATGCTACACCAGAGCAACGCACTGAAGCGACCGTGGGGTAATTATCTCTTAAACTGTTTTTTGATTCTGTAAAATAATTCTGACAAGTGCTACTGTAATTGTTGTTGTTAATTAGTTTTATTTTTGCATTTGTAAGAAAACATTTCAATAGTCTTTCTCAATTACAGGTATTTGGGTGCATCTTATGATGTCCCCTCCCTGGTGGAGAAGCTTTTGCACCAACTTGCCAGCAAGCAAACAATTGTTGTCAATGTTTATGACACAACCAATACATCTGATCCAATCAGCATGTATGGTACTGATGTAACCGATACTGACCTGCCGCATGTCAGCAATCTTGATTTTGGGGACCCGTTACGGAAGCATGAAATGCATTGCAGGTTAGTAGTCTACTTTTAAAGATAGATAAAAGAAATTTAATATTGGCTAAAAGAAATGGGATAGTACGTTTCCTCAAAACTGCAATGTTTTTGCTCCTGCAGGTTCAAGCAAAAACCTCCGTTGCCTTGGACAGCAATAAATGCATCCATTGGAGTCCTAGTTATCACTTTGCTTGTTGGTCATATCTTCCGTGCAGCTATATGTCGAATTGCAAAAGTTGAGAATGACTGCCGTGAGATGATGGAGCTCAAAGCTCGTGCTGAAGCTGCAGATGTAGCCAAATCTCAGGTTTGTTTGCTACTATCAGCAAGCAAGTTTCTCTCCTTTATAAAAAGATTTTGCTCAATTCTATAGTGTTTTCTAACTTAGCGGTTTCTTTTTGTAGTTTCTAGCTACTGTTTCCCACGAGATCCGAACTCCAATGAACGGTGTTTTAGGTAACTAGAAAGCCCTTCAACTCTATCCCAGCACAACTAATTAAACAATGGTACTTATAGTTCGTTGCTATAATATCCGCAGGTATGCTTAAAATGCTGATGGACACTGACCTTGATGCGATCCAAAGGGACTATGCTGAGACTGCTCATGCTAGTGGGAAAGATCTTATCTCACTGATAAATGAAGTCCTTGATCAGGCTAAGATAGAATCAGGCAGGCTTGAACTTGAGGATGTGCCCTTTGATCTACGCTCTCTTCTCGATAATGTTCTCTCACTCTCCTCTGACAAATCTAATGATAAAGGGATTGAGGTGAAACCAAGATGTTCCTTTCATTACTCATCTAATTTACTCCTGTTTTTCGTCATGTTCTTAACTAATCTCGTTTGTTTTTGTTCTTTGAACATGAAAAGCTGGCGGTTTATGTATCCGATCGGGTTCCTGAAGTTGTTGTTGGTGACCCTGGGCGGTTTCGACAAATAATTACTAATCTTGTTGGAAATTCAATTAAGGTTTGCTATGTTTGAAATTACATGTTTCTTCCCTTTCTGTTGCATCATACAACTTAAACTTAATTTGGAGAATCATTTCAAACTCTTGAATGCCGGGGATTCACAGTTCCATAGTTCTTTCATTTTTAGCTTGCACTAGAGATCCTGGAATCGGATGAATATTTAAGTTCCATCTGTTAACACTTGAATCTGCAGTTCACGCAGGATAAGGGGCATATATTTGTCTCGGTGCATCTGGTAGATGAAGTGAAATGCGCATCCGCTGTGGGAGACAAGGTGCTACAACAATGCCTGAACTTAGTTCAAGACATGTCAAGCAAAACCTACAATACTTTAAGTGGTTTCCCAGTGGTAGACAGATGGAGAAGCTGGGAGAATTTCGAAATATTAAATGGAAATGATACAACAAATGATCCCGGAAAGATTAGATTATTAGTAACAGTTGAGGACACAGGTGTCGGGATTCGTTTAGATGCGCAAGGTCAGATTTTCACTCCTTTCGTACAGGCCGACAGTTCCACTTCACGACATTATGGTGGGACTGGAATAGGATTGAGCATAAGCAAACATCTGGTGGGACTCATGCATGGGGAGATTGGGTTCGTGAGTGAGCCTGGTGTTGGTAGTACTTTCTCATTTACTGGAGTTTTTGGGAAGGGCGAAGTGAGTTCACTTGATTCCAAGTGGAAGCAATATGATCCAGTGGTTTCGGAGTTCCGAGGATTGGGAGCACTCATTATCGATAATAGAAGCATCCGCGCGGAGGTCACACGATACCATCTACGAAGATTGGGAATATCCGTTGATATAACTTCCAGTTTGGAGTCAGGATGCACCTATGTGTCAAGTGTTTTTGGGACAAGGTAGCTATATATATGTACATACACACACACTTTTCCGAACCTGCGTCAATATTTATAAGTACTAAATTGCTGGCTTATGAAAAATAAGAATTTGAAGACAATTAGTTTTGACCACACCATTCAACTCACATGGTTTTACTGGTGCATTTTATTCGTTTGCAGTGCATTTGCGCATTTGGCCATGATTCTTATTGACAAAGATATTTGGAATCAAGAAGCGGTTATTCAGTTACGATCTATGCTTGAAGAACATAGGCAAAATAGCAAGCTGGATGTTTCGGCAAACCTTCCGAAGATTTTTCTCTTGGGTACCTCCATGAGCTCCATTGAACGCTCCAAGCTTAAGACTGGTGGATTTGTAGATAATGTGCTGATGAAACCTCTTCGATTCAGTGTCTTAATTGCCTGTTTCCAAGAAGCCCTTGGAAATGGTAGAAAGGGCCAGGTACGTAGAAAGAAAATATCTACACTTGGGAGCTTACTTCGAGAAAAACGGATTTTAGTTGTTGATGACAATAAGGTTAACCGAAGAGTGGCAGAAGGTGCTTTAAAGAAATACGGAGCAATTGTTTCCTGTGTCGAAAGAGGCCGTGATGCACTCGACAAGCTTAAGCCGCCCCATAATTTCGATGCCTGTTTCATGGATCTCCAGATGCCTGAAATGGATGGGTAATCAATCCGTAACCTCCCTTTTAACTTTGTTTAGCATGTACTCGGTTGATACATCAATAATAAAGGCAGTACTACTACTAAGTTAATCCAAAACCAGCTATTTCGGTTTTGATATTATGTAGTAAAAGGAATGCTGATCTGTTTGATAGATCTTGGTCTATACACTTTAAAGATATATAACATTATGCAGATTCGAAGCAACTAGGCAAATCCGCAGGGCGGAGAATGAGGTGAATGAAAAACTTGCTTCCGGAGAAGCATCATTCGAGATGTATGGAAATGTGTCTCACTGGCACATTCCAATATTAGCAATGACAGCTGATGTGATCCAGGCTACATACGAGAAGTGCCTGAAATGTGGGATGGACGACTACGTATCGAAGCCTTTCGAGGAAGAGCAACTGTATTCAGCCGTTGCACGGTTTTTTGAATCCGGCTCATAGGGTGGAAGGAAGTTCAACTGTTTTTCAATTCTCCTAACAAGTGACAAGCCCTAACCGCCTTGAGTCTGCATTGACCTGCGTCTTGCCTCAGAACTATGGATGTCTAGAATATGGTAATCTCCAGCATCACTCTTTAATATTCATGAATACAAACTATTCGATGAGCCAAAATATGATTGTCGGGTGTTTACCGTGTGGACTATTTTTATCATCAGGAAATGCCGAGGTTGCATCCATGAAATTGGTTTAAAGTGTTGAATACCAATGAAGGTGCGTTCATGTTGTCCTGATTGTAAATGAATGTTAGCCAAGTTCAAGGGCATATCCTGTACATAGCAATTATTGTTTAATTTGTAATTAAAGTGCTCTCCATTCTTTTTGGCTTCTCATATCATATGTTTTCAGACAAACAATAAAAGCTATGTAGAGGGGGGTTTTCTTTTTCTATGTTTCAAGATCTTTGTAAGAAAAGTTTATTCATTTTTATCATCCTAAGACCTGTCAGCTTCTTTTTTGGTTGGAAAATCTGCAGAAAGTACATGGATACATAGGTTGAATGACTTGTTTTTTTTTTTGTTACATCTCATGAAGGGGACTCCTTGAAGTCCTATTTTATCATTTATTTTATAGTAATTATAAATGCAATTTATATTTATGAGAAAATATATGATGCACTGACGGTGAAAATATTTTGTTTCTACAAGCGCTTTAATTTATGGGTTAAAGATTCAATTTAGGGTTTATAATTTAGAGGTTTATGTTTAAGAGTTTAGAATTTAGGGTTTAGAAGTTAGAGGTTATGGTTTAGGTTTTAGGGTAATAAAGTAAGAATTTAGGTTTTAACCTATAATCTCTAAAATTTAACCCTAAACTCTAAATTCAAACTATAACCTTTAAATTATAAGCATATAAACCTAAACCTTTAAATTGAATTTTTAACCACTAAAATTTGGGTCTTGTGGAAACAAAATATTTCTATAACTAGTGCATAATATAATTACTCTTTATTTATTTATTTATTTATTATTATTTGTCTATTCCGAAAGTCGTTGATTTTTTTGTTAAAAGTTTTATGATACTAAAGTATGAAAATAAATTAGAATTTAAAATTCTTACAGGGCCAAATTTAAATAAAAATGGTCTGTAAGAGTGGGCTACGGGGTCAGGCCTCTGTCAATCCGACATGTAGTTACGCCCTTTAATCTAATTTTCTTAATATATATATATATAAAAGAAAAATAAAGCTAAAAAAATCCCTTTCTGGGGGACAAGAATTCCTTCCGTTGTCCATTTGCTTCCGTCCTGTGTAAATATGTAGTGTCCAATAGTCGCGTGATGTATGTTATAGATTTCTGCTTTATCAATGATAAGGTGTAGAACAACCACGTTGAAGTTCAGCACCTTCATGTTACTGACCAAGTGGCTGGCTTGCTTACCAAAACATAGTGTTACACGTTAAAGAGAGAGGTATCCCCTTCGGAAAAAAAAAATTATAAATATTAAAAAAATTAAAGACTAACTCATAAAAACTAAAAAATTGAAGTCAAATGTGTGAAGTTTAAAAATTCAGGGTGAGCAAGACTCGCTCTAGGATACGCTTGTATCCGTCAATGGTTATCATAGTGATACTTAAATTGTCTGAGTTTAAGTCTAGTACTTCATTGAGTGAGACAGATATAGTGAACAACTGATCTTAACGAAAATGTAACAAGATTATATGGGTAGAATATTACATCTTAAAAAGAATGAAAATATTGACCTTACATCAAAAAGAGAAAGAAATGATGATGCTAAACAACATATTGTTATGTCTTTTAGGGAGATGATAATAACTTGTAACATTTGTAGGACATTAGATGTTTTTATTTCTTTTTTTCAAGTATTTTAATTCCCAACATTTTATTTTAGATCAAAATAATCCCTCTATGGATCAAATCTGTTAATCAACTAATAATAAATGACTTAAAACGGCGCAACAAACTACATAGCAGTGCTCAGTGACGTAAACATAGCAATCTCATACAAATAAGTGTGACTTAACAGAATGACATATCAGTAAAAAAAATAATTTTATATGTTGACGTGTCATTCAGTCAAGTCATCTCAAGCTATTTATCGTTAGTTGACTAACAGTTTTTATTCACGTAGGTGACATTTTGACCAAAAATGAAACGTTGGACGTTTAAGTACTTAAAAAAAGAATAGTGCCCAAAGTGACTATCCAATTAAAATACAAGTTTATTTTTTTGACATTATGCCAAAAAAATTAGACACCGCTCCTCTTAAAACTCGAGTGAACCTTAAGGGTGAGCATATTAAACCCTAAACGATATAACTGTTATATTTTACAGGTTAATTAATCGAATAGTTAAGGCTAAATGGTTTCAGTTAACCGAACCGTTAAAAATGATAGTTAACCTATAAGTTAACAATTATTAAATTATTTATACATATATATTTGTTGACAAGATTAACTACGTCAATCTCGTTGCTCTCTTATAATATAATATTAATATAATATTTGTCAGAGAGATAATTTCACTATTCACAATATAAGTAGTGAATACGTGTAAAATTTGTAATAATTATATGTTCACATGTGTTAAACCCAAGAAAAAATAGACAAATATATAATGGAATATAAAAATATTTAGAACAACAATTTATCGAAAGTAATTTATTAAAAATTAATTTAAAATAGCATAAATTTTTCGTTGCACTTCTAGACAAATATGAGTTAGAAACAAAGTTTTGTTGAGGCATGTATAAACAGTCTCTTTAAGATAAATTCGTCCTCTTCCTAGTGTTAGAGAATCGTTGGATGTCTATCTCCTAATATACAACAACAAACATACAATGTAACTAGTACAACTACAATGAATTAGGCGAACTCAATCGTGTCTTCTTCTATCATCAAAACATAACAAATTTTATAAAAAAGATGTGAAATGAACCGTCTTTCTCTTAAGTGAATAAGTTGTCATCCTATTTATAGTGAAGGGGCGAAGAATATCAAAAGATGTCAAAGAAAGAGTTTAGGAGAATTAAAGATACATAATGGACACTGAATGATTGTAGCAAATGAAGAGTCAACTCATTTATGCAACATGTTTCAAAATATTCTAGATTATTCTGGACACTGAATGATTGTAGCAAACGAAGAGTCAACTCATTTATGCAACATGTTTCAAAATATTCTAGATTATTCTGTTGAGGAAGAAAAAATTATTTACATTTGATCAAAATTTTAACATGTCCAGTAATGACACACTGGTCAGGCATTTCACATCACTAAGTTATACAACTTTGCCATACACATTTACTAGCCAACAAGTTCTTTCTGACTTATAAACATTTGTTCATACACCACACATTTTCAATGTGGGATGTGTTATAAGCAACATTTTTGCTCAACATTTGCATGTAACATACTTTGAGCATATTATATATTGTTTTAAATATCTCATGAAATACAATATAAATCATAATGTTTATTATTCAAAATTTTAATTTTATTAATAAATAATTTACTTCAAAGTCTTTAGTTATCCATTATTTTTTAACAACCTATAACCAAACCGTTAATAACAGTTAACCGTTAATGGTTAAAATAATTAATTATTTCCTAACGACTAGATAATATGATAATTAATCGACCATTTAGACTAAATAATATGGTTAATCTACTATGAATTCTCTACTTATAACATGAGACTAAAATTTTTAAATGAAAAAAAAATGAGTATATGAATATGAATGTGTCAGCTTTTATATCACGCGAGCTATTAATTTAGGAAAATACATTGATACATAAGCTGTATAAAAAAATTCACACAACTCTGTTAGAACCAAATCATAAATAAATATGAAATCTAATAACCAGGATCAATCATGTCAAATCACCAAGAAGAATAAACCGAAAGCGGAAGCGTACCTGAATATATTTGTAAACTAAAAAACCTTGAATCTGATCGCCTAGAAGGTGGTTGTGATCTTCCAAGAAGGTGGTTGTGATCTTGCCGTAAAAACTCTCTGATGGGGACAAGAGTAATTCAAGTTAACCTATGACATGCCTAACATAATTGGTCATTTGATTTTGCGTCATACTTTATAATAACATCATACATTTTACATATGTGCCCATAATTGCATATTTTAATAACAATCTCCCACTTGGGCAACATATGTTTCCTGATAAATGTACATCCTTATGAGCTCAAAAATTTACTATTATATAATAGGTATTCTATAACAATCTCGTCCATCAACTATATCCATATAGGATCAAAGCAACCTTTGCCATATCAATCATGACTAGACTCATCAATGGTCACATATAAAAATATAGTCAAATGACATAGATCAATCATGAATGCGTAGCATGAAAAATCACATGAAATATGAACCAAACATGTCTATTTCCAACTGGTTCTCCTAAACCTTATTGAGATAAACTTTATTGAATTCAGAGTGTGCATAAACCAAAAGAACTTTATTTCTACAGAAATTAATCTTGAATGTCCTTAAACTGAAGTAACCAAAATTGTGTCTAAAACGAATGGGCATTTTTCAAAATTAAAAACTCCTACTAAAACCAAATATCCTTAAATAACAGTACACCCACATGAGTAGTGTGGTCATGAAAGACCTAGGGTGATAGTTTAATAAGCGCGCAATTATGGAGTTTGTACCAGCATGCTCTATAGACACACAATCACTCTGAACTTTCTTTAACAACTAGGAACTTAATATTTGTATGCTTCAAATTTGAATTGTTCCTATTGTTTATAGAATAAATGAATGCATATTTATTGTCACAAAATAACTTAAGTGTCTTTCTATTCAATCTATAAGTAGCAGCTCATGTGACATAATTCTTTTGCATCAATATTTTAATAGAATCGAAGTTTATAAACTTGATGATCTCTAACTTACCATAACTCTGATATGCGAGCATGTAATTTTTGTTCTCTAAATATATCTCATAACTCTATTGATTGCTATCCGATAGTCCATACTAGATTTTTTAAAATATTTGTCTAATATTCCAACTATACGCAATATCTAAACGCATACATACTTGAACATAAATTAGATTCTCAATAGCTTATGCATATGGAATCATTTGTATTTTCTAAATTTCAAGGTTACTTTTAGGGCATTGAGTAAGATAATATTTTTCTTCTTTAGCAATATGAGTATCACATGGTTTACTCCCACTGGACTTGAAGTACTTACAATTGTCAACCAAATTTATCTCAAAACCAAATGAGATAATCAATATTAAATTTATAATTTCATTACTGAGAGTCATACTTAAGCTCATAGATGGATTTCTTTAATTTACATATCATTGATATTGTATCATAAGACATAACTCTATGATTGTACCATACAAATAGTTTCTTCAATGTCGCCATTGAAAACAAGTTTAACTTCTATTTAATATAACTTAAGACTAAAACGAGCAACAAGTGCAATAATTATTTTAAAAGAGTTTTTCAATGAAACTTGAGAGAAAGTTTCTACAAAATCAATGTCTTCTTTTAAAGTATATCTTTTAGATACAAGATGTGCTTTATACTTATCCACATTACCATTTACATCCATATTGGTTTTAAATATTCATTTACAACTAATTGGTTTGCAACTTAAGGTAATGAGACAAGTTTCTAAACTTTATTGTTTTGCATAAAATTATACTTTTCTTGAATGACATCAATCTACTTTTGAGAGCTAGAACTTTTATGGTCTGATAAAAAATAATTGAGTAACTTTTTATTATTCTATTGGTATCCTTAATTTCTTGAGGAAATACAATATAATAATCTCGAATAATATTTCTCCTTCCTCTCGTGAACCTCTTTAATGACGCATGTTTTTTTTTCTTTTGAGGTTGTTGAGTTTGTTCTTCTGAAACGATTATCTTATCTTGAATATAGGAATTGTTCAACATTGTTTTGATGAGGTACTTGATTCACTTCTTGATTAATGAAATGTGTGAAAACCTAAACATTGTCAAAAGTGATAGTAGGAATTAAATTATAATTCAATACCTCCTCAATAGCAATGTATCTAACATTATTTCTCACTCCAAACTCAATATCCTAAAAAAGTTATAAATCTCTCTTTAAAATAATCTTAATTGTGGGATCATAAAATTTACAGCCTATGGATCACTCAAAATAACCGAAGTAGTTGTTCACTTTTGAAGTTTAATTACTTCACATGTGTCCTAACTTGTTAAAAAGAAATCAACTATTTGTAACTTATTGTTATTTCTTTTGAGTTGGACCTTAGCAATTTTATTCTAATATTTTTTTGTTGCCATTATTCTTAAAGACACTAACTTAATAAGCACTGAACAAATGATTATTTTTACGCTTATAATGCTTCAACCTTTCTTCCTCTTGACACAATGAGAAATGAGTCTAAATAGTGTCTATTTCTCCATTTGACAATTGTAACTTGAAGTGGTTAACTTGTATAGGAATCGGTGCCAAAACCATAAGAACAAACAATTGTTAGAAAGTTTCTTATGTGCCTTAAATTTTGAAGCAATATTAAACATTTTCATAATGTACTCCCTCACATTTCCTTGACGCTTATACTTCATAGACATCAAAGAAAGCATAAGTGATGTCATATTAACCTTAATGTTTTAGGTAAAACATTTCTTAATTTTGTCAAAGAAACCCTTAATATGAGTAATATTTTTAGATTTTTTGCTCCTAAAGACTTATAGAATGTTATTTATTATGATCATTAGACTCATGCGATTTGAACAATCTCACTCTCAAAATTCCTTTTATGGGTGCTTACCACGGTGAGAGGTGCAAGTTATTCTTCCCTTAGTGCAAAGTCTATGTTCATACAATCAAATACTATAAGTAAGTGTATTTTCTATTCTTTGAAATTAGTTTCACTAAACATGAGTGTATAATGTATTTAACAGATATTGTGACAGCAAATATAAATTACCTAAATATAGAACAGAAATAAGTAAATAAAATAAAAACAAGCTCACAAAATATTCATAAGTAAACAAATAAATTCAAAATAATAGTTAGTTCCCCTCAAGATACCAAGCACAACATTAATATCAAGTCTTTGGACAGTAATATTAATTATAAGCGGCACTCTTTTTGTAGCAATCAAACATTGACAATAAACTATGTCAAACAATAGATTAATCTTTAGTCTAACGTATTGCTTACATAAAATACCTTATAATTGTCACACATTTATCGCCACAGTTGTCGTTGTAATTATGCCAAATATTAACTTTCCTTTGGGCCAATTAATAAACACATGAATTACAAAAAACTCATAAATATCTTGATATTTTAAATAAACTAATCTACACAACAGCAATCACTTTGGTGACATTATGTTCAACTAGTCCATTAAAATAGTAGACATCCGAAGCCAAAATATGTATATATTTGTTTCAAAATATTTTCCTTAATTTTTTCTTTCAATTAAGTTAAAAGATAACCAAAATACTAATAAATTTGAATAAAGGTAAACCTCATATCAAGATATCGAACACTCCATTAATATTTCATCTTTAGACAAAACATTAACTTGCAAGTGATATCTTGGTATAATAATCAAACATTAATAATAATAATATGTGAAGCAGAAATCTTCCTTTGGGCCGATTTATTGCTCACATATAAAACTGAATAATTATCACATGTTTATTACCAAAGTTGCACATGTAACAATGTTAAGTATTAATCTTCCTTTGGGCACACTAATACTAACATAAGCTGAATTACATGCACAAAACCTTCTATATTTTGAAATAAAATAAATTCCACAATAGATGTCACTTTGGTGACTTAATGCTTCAATTATTTTATCTCAAAATATATAACATATATATACCGATATTCAAATTTAAAATTTTATAACAGCCAAAACTGAAATTTTTAGTAACACTTAAGTTTCCGAAATAACCCAAAATAAGATTCTCAAAATGGGGCTATCAGAAATCAAAAGACCTAAATATTTGACCATCTTATTCTCAATTTCTTTATGCTAATATTCATTCGTTAATTTCCGAATTCTAAGCACACACAAAAAATTCAAGCAAGAGATAACTATCTTTATATAGCGTTCAATAATAATAAATTATTATTAAGACACAATATGGGAAGTATTCGTATTTAATAATGAATATTTCCCCTTTAATCGAATCTAAAAACATATAAAAATATATGTTTTAATACCAAACATAATCAGCATAATGATTTAATCTCAAACAATTAATACCAAAATACAGAAGCCAAAATATATCACTAATTGAAGACAAAAGAACAAAAAACTTTAGAACAAAATAGAGAGTGTAGTACTTGGAGAAATTCCACAATTATTGTATTGGGAATTTTTATTTCCATAAATATGGTTGGAACCAAATTATTTCCCACAATATTGCATATTACTGTTCAAATCAGTACACTGGGGGAGTGCACCCCATTTTTGAACAGTGTTTTTGGAAAAAATAATAAAAAATACTCCCCAAGGAGTTCAACCCGTCTTTAAATAGTTTCCAAAAAAAAATTGAAATCCAAGTGAGGATTTCAACCGGCCTTTTAATAGTGTTTAAAAAAAATGGCCTGCCTGCACACAGCAGGCTTTCTCGTGGGTGGGGTGGGGGTGCAGAGGCATGGCATGCATGCTCGGTGTTGTGTGTTTTTTTCTGATTGGATAAGTGGTAGGTGGGTTGTGTGGTTAAAATTTAAAGTAATTGGGGTTAAATAGGGGTTGAAGGTTGATATTTTTGTGTGGTGAAATTTTGGAGAAGGTAGATTAAAGAAGAAGAAGAAGAAGAAGATTTAGTGGATATTGTGAAAGTATTTTATTTTAGAAAATTATTTGAAGTAGTTTTAATTGATTTGTAATGTAAGAATATTTTTTTGTAGTTACGGATTTTTATTATTTTTCTGTTAAATATTTTGAATCTTATATTGTTATCTATTTTTAAAATTTTGTAGTTGCTTGAATTTATTATATTTCAAATTATTGTGTTAAATAGGTGGTTGAAGAGAAGAAAATTTGTGAAGAGATTAAAGAAAGGGAGATTTGAAGAAGTATAGTAAGTATGGCAAAATTTTAAGTTGATGTTTCATTTTTTTTATAATTTGTGAAGAGGGAGGTACGTTCTTGAATTTTGTTTTTTTTTTATTTTTAACTTTGAATATTGTAATACCCAAAAATTTACTAATTTGATTAAGTGTCATTTATTACTAAGATAATAGCTTAAAAGCTAACTTAGTGACTAAAATGCGAAAGTTGGGATTTCTTTAATTATGGGTTTTGGAAAGGAAATTTCTAAGTTTTAAAGGTCTCATGTGATAGATAGAGAATTGAATAAGTTATTCTTAAAGTTTGGTTGAATTCCAAGGAAAATTGGAATGGGAATTGGAATTTAAAAAGTAGTGACCAAAATGTAAATTTTGGAAATTTTATGCCTAAAGTATAAACTTTGGAAAAGTTTGGGGGACTAAAGTTGTAATTTCCCAAAAATTAAGGGTTTTTATTTCATAAATAAACAGATCACCTAAGGGTGTGAATCGAATGTGGAATTATTGGTTCGATCTAATACTTCTATTATTGGGAAAATCGCAGTTAAAGTTTAAGTGGAATTCGGATACCCGGACCGAACTGGAAAATTTTGAAAATTTTCCATATGATAGAGAAAGGTTATAAAAGTCATTTCCAAGTGTTGGAAATATTTTTAGTTCGATTCGATTCAAGATGAATCCTACAGTTTATTTCTGAGTAAAGGATTATTTATCGGTATATTGGATCGAATAGAAATTTCGGAGACTGATCCAAAAGCTATGGAAAAGTCATAAAATGTTATTTTAAAAACATTTTATTATAGTTGGTTGGATTCCAACTAGATTTAGTTGAATTTTTACAAGAATGACAAACAAGTAAATAAAAACTAGTTGGAGGGCAAATTGGTCATTTGGCCCTAATGGCAATTTTGAAATATTTAAAAAGTTATAAGGGCAATTTTGGAAAGAGAAAATGGAAGATTAAATCTTGGCCCTTGATTGATGATAAAATCAATCTCAACCATTGGATAAAAGGGCAAAATTATAATTTCACTATTAAATGAATTTAATATTCATTTAATAGATATATGTGTAAAATAATGGTGAAAAGATGAAGATTTTATTCATCTTTTCCAGCCAAAAATGTGTGGGCTAGGGAAAGAAAGAGAAAAAAATGTCCAAGCTCGATTCAAGCCCCGAAACTCGATTTTCAGGTAATCTCTTCAACTACAAAGTTGTTCTACTCTTCAAGCTCTATCTTTTGATATCAATAATTCATGGAATCCATGCTTGATTGATGAGAATTTACATGAGAAAGAAATTAGGGTTTATGGATCAAATTGGGGCTTTTGAGATTTTATGATTCCATGATTGAATTCAAGGTGAAATCAAGCTAGTATGATGTTAAAATCATGATATTTAGTTGAGATTTAAGTTTTACATGTTTTGATTATTATGAAGATGATTAGGGTTTATGGATTCAAATTTAATTTAGGGTTTGTGATGTTGAAATAATGATCTAGTAAGCTTGAATTGTTGTTTGGAAGTAAAACCCTAAGTTAAATTGTGTAGGGACCATTTCAGCAACTTGAAAAGTTGAAGGACCAAATCTGAATTTTTAGAATTTGGAGTGTATTTGTGTTATTAATGATGTTAGAGATAAGAAAATGAAGTTAGAATGCCAAATTGATGTTGAATTGAATTAGTGACCATTTTGACAATTTGTCAAAGTTAAGTGACCAAATCGAAATTGAAGTTTATATGGGGGTTAAATCTGATTTTTAGTTGTAATGATGGAATTAAGGTAGTAATGTTGAATTGATGACTAAATTGCAAAGTTAAGAAGCATGAATCCTTATCTTTGCATTTTAGTACCTATTTCGGTAAATAAGGAAAATTAGGGAGAATTATTGTGAATAATTATTTGGTGAATAATATGATGAGTTGGTGGTTTAAAGCTAGTGATTGGACTAAATTGAAAAGTAGAGAAGTAAGGAGAAGTTAGTATAAAAGTTGAAGTTGTTTATGGAAGTTGTGTAGAAAAACTGGTTTATGGCAGTAACTTTGAAAATTCACCATAAATTCTACAAAAATGGTTAGCAGGTGAATTTTATACCGATGTAAATATTTATTTGTCTAGTTTCGTTTCCAACAAACGGAAACTGATTTCGAGTTTCGAGTAAAAAGATATGAATTTTTAAGTGGTGAAAGGTCAGAAAACAGTATAGCAGGCTGTTCCGAAATTCAATACTGGAAATTGACTTTGAAAATTCGCCATAAATCGTACAAGTTTAATTTGGGATATTAATTTATATGGTTGAAAAGCTTATTGAATCTAGTTTCTTTCAGAACAAACATAATCGAATTTTGAGTTGTAGATTATTTTATAGAAATATTTCTTTGGAGGTACTGCAAACTGCCAAAAAATGAGAATTGATACACTTTGTATCTAAGGTTGATTAGTAGGCTTGAAAAAGGTTAATGGAAGTTCAAATTGGCCACTAAGGACCATAATGAGTTTGAACAAAACAAGGAAGAAAATAAAATGTTTGGAGATTTTGTATTCGAATGATTATATTGGACAATATGTAACATATTGTTAGATTGGGATCTAACAAATAGTTTACTTATTTGAATTATGAAGTTAAGTTCGAATCAAGGGAGGTTCAAGGTACAATGAAGGAAATGATCGAATAGGACTTAGTGAGACATACTAATACATGGCTCAGGTGAGTGCAATGCATACATAACATTATACATAGATGTTTTATACATCACCGGTAAGACTTGCGATGAGTCTATCTGGTTTATATATTGTCATGATAATTATGTCATTGATCATACATTTGACATACTTTAAATGCATTGATCACTAGTTATTGATGATGATTTACTATTAATGTTATTCGGTTATGAACTGCTTCATGTTAATATAAATTGATATACATTGCCATGGATGAAATATTTGATGATATAAAGCCCAAGTATGATATAGAGGTTCAAAGGTATAGTTGGCTAGCCATAGAGTCATAAACAGCTGTATAAAGATTCTAAGCACTTCAGGTAAAGTGCAAATTTTATAAATACTCATTGAGCAGTATACTCATGCATGGTTTGAGTATACGGACTTATTACGGATGCTAAGCACTTCGGAGTAATTTCATAAAAACTCAATGAGGGATATATTGTATACTCTGGTAAGTATACAGAAGCACTTCGGTGTTAAGCACTCCCGGTAGAGTGTAAATAATATACATACTCAAGAAAGGTTGGGTATGGGGGGATGACTCGTGTACATAGAATCTCTTAATTCGATAACTTGGGCTAAATAAATTGAAAAGAATCGAAAAGAAACGGGAAGATAAGCTTGAAAGCTTCCAAATAGAAATGGAAAAAGGTATGGGTAAGCATTGAAAGCTTATGGATGGAAATGGCAACGGTATTTGTAAAATCTAATCTTATCACTTTGATATACATATTTATTTATGTTAACAAGCATATAATGGTAAGGTGATCATATGCATTGTTAATCATTAATATTGATATTATGACAATTGCACTTGAATTCGAATTATTACCTCACTAAGTAAATACTTAGCGTGTAATTGTTTTACACGTAGGAAAGAAGAAATGGTTGGAGTAAGGAGCATATACAGACATCATCAATCAATAACAGGTACATCAATATCAATAAGATATCTTTTAATACTGTTTAATATTTACTGGTTGGCATGTATATTAAAAGGGTATGTCTGCTCTAATAGAATTGCGTTTTATTTAGTATCTGGATGAATTTTAAATCAAGCAGTTTTTAGGCGGTTTTATTAATTATGTCAAGACAAATTAAATTGATAAGTTGCAGGCTGAAAATAAACTCGATTTGAAGATGAAAATATTATTTTTAAACTATAAGCAAATAACTAGATTTGTAAATAAAAACTGAATACATTGTAATATTTTTAAAGAAACAAAATTTTACTGAATGACAAATGTAAAGGGTTTTACGAATGTTTTGTGATACCTCTGACTCGTATTCAGTGTGGATACGAGAAAAGGGGTTTTACAAATATTGTATTGTTTAATTGAAGGGTTATGCATGCAAATTATTAAATTAGCGACTAGTCTGTAAAAATCTTAAAATTGAAGGGTTATGAAGGCAAATTAGGAAATTAGTGACTAGTTTGTAAAAAAATGGATTTAGTCGTTTAATTTAGTAGTGTAGTTGAATTGAAATTTAAACAAAATTTAAATTTCGTAGAATTTTAACAAATTAAAAAACTAAACTAAAGATATTATAAATTTTTTTTGTAAACTTTAGTTAATTATGCTTATTAGCAAAATATATTTTAATGTAGTAGATTTAGTATCGGGTTGTAATATATTCTTACTTGTCCTGTAGGATAGTTGAGCAAGCTCCTTTATTGCGGTTACAGGATCAACACATAAGTAGTCTGCCGGTTCCTGAGATGGTACAATTTTCTTAATAATATATTTATTTATTATTAGAAATTCAATTATGTTAATAATATAATTACAGGATTTTGAAGATACCTTTAATCATCATGTGACCATGGCCAAAAATAATCCAGACCATCGAGCTATCGAATTTTTGCAACAGTCCTGATTTTATTATGCGACATTCATTCGGGGGTACAAGTTGGTGCCTGGGTTGATTTCCGCTCTGATTGAGCGTTGGAGGCCGAAAACCCATACTTTTCATATGTCGTGTGGGGAATGCACGATCACACTTGAAGACGTGGTCATGCTTATCGGGCTCCCAGTAAACGAGGCACCATTGATCGAGGAACCATTGACCGGGGATGAGTCGATCGACCAGACGAAAGCTACACCTGAAACATTTTGTGCATTTTTCCTTGGGAAGGTGCCAGATAAATCTAATTTAAAAGGAGGTCGTGTGAAATTGAGTTGATTGGAAAGTGAATTTAAGCTCGGTGAATATAGTTCGGTTGTTGCGATTTATAATGCCAGTCGAGCTTATTTTCTTCAACTCATTGGAGGTATACTGATGCCAGATAAATCTGGCAATGTTGTTCATACAGGGTATCTACGTTTTTTGAGGTATTCGTGGGAAGCTGCCGGATGTAGTTGGGGATCAGTCGTACTAGCGTTCTTGTATCATGAGTTGTGCAAGGGCGCTAAAATAGAAAATGGTTATAAGGTTTGGGGTATTGGTGGTTGTTTGTTGTTGCTGCAGGCGTGGGCTTGGCAACGACTTCCGTTCTAGACACCGTTGACTCGAACACCGATACAGTTCCCTTTTATCGTCAGGTAATTATCCAGAGAGTTCAATTTTAAAAATAATTTTATTTATTATTAAAAATATTTTTTCTGGTTTGTATGTAGATGGTGCGAGAAAAAGAGCAGACAGGATTGACGAAGAACAACTTGAAAGTATTTAGAACGGAGATTGATTTGTATTGTCAGGAGCGGGTATGTGGTTAATTGTATTGTTTAAATTATTTTAACAAGTATTGTTTAAAATTTAGTTAGATAGATATTTACAGTATATTATTTAAATTATAGAACTAGGTAGATGTCTTACTATAACTGTATTTGTTTATATTGCAGTTTATTTGGATGCCCTACAACAATTACGAAGATCTCATTTTTGTACCGGATGAGCTGCTAGTGGATTCGAACAAGTGGTGCAGTGTTACATCGTTGATCCATTTTTCGATTGTCGAGTTCCACTTTCTAGAAAGGGTGCTGAGGCAGTTTGGCTTCCACCAGCCCGTTCCGTATCCCCACACTGAGTATGACTATTTGCACGATTTTGATGGATGTGGTAGGGCAGAAGTAAATTGGGAAGCCATACACGTCGAATACATTAATATGTGGAATAACAGAGGTTCGACAATACCGCATTGCATTCCAATGCAAGGGGATGATTTTGATTTTGAGAGGTCAGAGTACCTGATCTATTTTCTTAGTAATGGAATGTCGTACTTAACTTCGGTCAATGAATGGGAAGAATGTCGAATATATAAGAAAAAATTGGTGGTAAGGCTGAATCCTCTAAAAGTGCAGCAGCGGACGCATCTAAAAATCACATTTGGAGTAGAAACCTCGAAGGTTTGCCAACCACTTAGGAACATCCACCAAACCGCTCGCCAGTTATATGGGAAATGGAACCGGCTCCAAGAAATGTACAACCAGAAGTGGGCCTGAGCTCGGCTCCAACTCACGGGTTTGATGATGTTATTTTATACATACCCGAGTTTATTCCTCCATAGTCACCTCGGTACTCGAACTATGGACAGAGCATAGATTTTTAGGAAAATACCAAATGTCCTGAATTCACCAGAGATTATAGGAGGGATTATGGGATGGCAGAGCGGTTACATGGACATGTTCACAACACCGCCTTTGATGCCCTCGGTGACTGAGGAGGTGAACTACACTGAAGAGGCCGCTGAAGAGAAGGATGCTGAAGAAGAGGATCTCGAGGCAAAACAGAAGCCACGACATAAGATTTTTAGGAAACACACTTATTTTTCGACAATATCCGCTCATTGTCAAAAATTACGTAAGAGGATGCAAAAGAAAAATTGATTTTATGTATGTTGTGTAATGAATTATCATGAATTTGGGTTTGTATTTGAAGGTTATTGTTTTTTTTTTCACTATGTTATGTTTTTTTATTATTCATTTTTTAAATATATTAAACTAATTATCATATCATGAATTTGAAAATCTCAAAAGGTTTTTAATGGATTAAAATTTGAAATTGAAATTGAAATTGAAATTGGAGAAATTTAAAAATTAAAATTTAAGAGACTTTAGTTTTTCCATTCTTTTTTACCACATAAATAGGCTAAAAGAAGTAATCATTGCCGATGAAACTCGAAGCTATAAGAATTTAGCAATGGATGAGTTTGAGTACAAACAAACATAATAAATTGGTGACTAGTTGGCACATATCTCGGTTCATTTGGACAGTTTGATTTCGAGTGGCCTTCAGCCCTACATATTGTACATCTCTTTCATTGTCCATTCTCTTTGTGATGGAGATCCATACTGGTATGGATGCGAGTCGATCTAGGTCGGCCAGTTGGAGTTCTATGAAGTATAGGATCCGGTAACTATTTTTCATGCTCTACTACTAAACAGTACATTGAATTCGCGATCGTTGGGAACTCAATTCTATAAATTTGGACCATCTGTTGGAGATCGAAGCATTCGTCAACATAGTTGTATTGGTCAACCCTCGCATACATACATGCTGCAACTGCATGAGCACATGGATATCGCCACACTTGGAACTCTCTACAGTCACACCACCTTTTTCTAAAATCGACTCGAAATACATTTGAGTGGGCTACTTCGTTGTTGCGTCTCGAACCAACAACATCAAAAGTATGACCTTGTTGGTCGAATGCATGAACGGTCAGCGTCGTTGCATTCTTCACATTTTTCTGTATTTTTGTCACAATATCATGAGCCCAACGTTGTCCCCTATTTATTAAGGACTCGATATGCTTCCCTTTAACGGACCAAACCTTAGCCAACCGGTAGTACGTCTTTTTCACCAAGCTTGTTATTGGGAGATGACGTGATCCTTTTAATACTCTATTTATGCACTCGACAAGGTTGGTTGTTGATAAGTGTTCAAAAGTACTATTTTTATTACCCTTTTTACTCATATTATTGTTAGACTTAAGCTCATAATAGTTGCATAATTAGTCATTCATGCATTAATTCATGTTTCTTTCCACCATTGAGCTTGATTACATAACTTGGTGATTTTTGTGGAAAAAGATGCTGCTTTGGTGTGTTTTTGTGTGTGTATGTGCAGGATCACTTGCCAAAGCAATGCCGAAAGCTAGTTGCCGTGGCAATGCATGAAGGATATGCCGAGCTAGTTGCCGTGGCAATGCATGAAGGAGACGCTGAGCCAGTTGCCATGGCATTTGTCGACAAAGACAAAATGCAATAGGGATGTCGAAATTAATGACTTTACAAGACCAAGATGACATGGAGCAAGGCCCAAGCCCAAAGGAATTTGATTGCCATGCAGAGATTAAAGAAGAATTAAATTCCAAGAAGATAGGAGAAGTTCTAATAGGAATAAAATTATAATAAAGAATTATATTCTTTAAAGATAATTTAATTCCAACTCAAACTCCTCCTCAAAGAAGGACTTTGGCCTAGCCCCCTAAAATAGCAAGGAGATTTCGACACAATCCATAGAGAAAAAAGAAAATTTAGACAAGAGAGCATTAGGGGAAATTTCGACTTCTTCTTCTTCTTTGCTTCCATTAGATTCATGGTTTGGGGATTATTCTTTGTATATCTTTTGAACCCAACCATGAACTAACTTGATCGATTGGGGTTATTGTGTTTTGTTGTTGTGAGAAACAATTGGATTTTGTTTAGGTAATAAGAGTTTGCACTTTTCTATTCAAGGTTTACTCATTCTTGGCTTTTATTCTTGTTTGCGAGTGAATTGGGAGAGGATCTCGTAACTTCATCTATTTATCTAATATCGGGAGAGTTAGATTCAAGAAACGAATGAGTATGGTCTTTATTCAATCTATTGATGGTGAAGATTAATCCGGCTTAGGAATAAGTTAAGGATTTCAACGGCTAAGAGGAGCGCAAGATTGGTTGTTGTTCACCCTTGATTCACGCAGGGATGTATTATCAAGGCATGCACAAGTAGCTAGAGTTTCGACTTAGGGATAAGAAGAAACCATTGAAGAACGCTCTGCCGAACCTTGAAGTTGCTGCCCGGACGCCCAACTAGTTGCCCAGCAACCATCGATTAGTTGCCAAGGCAACCCCGTTGTACAAGTTGCCACGGCAACCGAGTTGCCCGCGCACTCTTTTTTACCAAGACGATCCAATCGGCTATCACACCTCAACTCACGATAACCTGGCCTATCTCTCTTTTTTCTTTCATCTATTCTTTTAGTTTATTGCTTTTACTTTTCTCGTTAATTAAAACCTCTATTATTAATTGTGTTTTTATTTTCGGTCAATAACTTAAGCAAAGTGGCCCAAACCAATCCTCGTGGAGACGATACTCGATACTCATATCACTTTATTACTTGCGACGTGTATACTTGCACATTTGCGTAGCACTTATCACACGCAACAAGTTTTTGGCGCCGTTGCCGGGGATTGGCAATTGGTGTTAGTTGTTTTTGTTATTGCATTTTTTCTCTTAGTTTTACTAACTTTTCTTTTTGTTTGTTTTATCAAAAAAAAAAAAATTAGGTGCGCTACAAGTTAAGGAACATCAACATGTTGGGAAACAAAAGACAATCTATTCGAGAGATGATGTTGGAAGATATGAATCAATCCAATCAAGAGTTTCTTGCACCCTTTGATGATTACCTATACCAACCGAGAAAAGCCCAAAGAACTTATCTTTGTGGAAAAATCTTGTGCTATGTGTGGAGAACATCATGAGTTTGAAAATTGCCCTCACATTTTCGGTGCATATAACTACATGGAGGACCATAGAGGGAACCAAAGAGCAAAATTCTTCATGGTATGGTCAAAAAGCTCAAATTTTTTTACCATAACAATTTTGCCAAAAAGAATGATATGCCATGGCAATGTAGTCATTTTCAAGAGCATTCCAATTCCTTGGAGGAAACGTTACTAGCTTCCTTGGCTAGACTTGACGGATCAATTGAAGAGATTCGAGAACTATCAAAATCTATGGATACGAGGATAGATCAGTGGGATGCAACCTTAGGGGATTCAAGATCAATTGGGAGATCCACATATGTCATGGATAACATGCACCAACAATTCATTCCTAGGGATACTGACGTCCCAAGGCAAGAAATCTCTCCGATGTGTGAGGAACAACTAGAACCTCAAAGTCAAGAGGATGCCAATGAGAGAGACTGCCCAACACATGATGAGCTTGAACAACAAATTGCCTCGGCAATGATTGAGGAGCCTGAACAGAGCAATGCCGCGACAACACTCAGTGAAGCTGAGAACAACAATACTACAGCAAATTCTGAGAAACCGAATCCCCAAAAGTTATAACGTTGATGTTGAAGCAGGAATGTGTAGATTGCTCTCATCTACAATTGCCACGGCAATTACTCGACCACATGCAAGATCAACGAGATGATAATACTTTGCCAATGGAATATGAGCAGGTAATAGTTGAACCTTTTGAATTCTTTAAAAACTCACCTCGTCCATTGCAGGTATGTCTTGAGGAACCAAGGTTGGTAGATTTGAAGCCATCGAAATCTCTACTGATGGAGATGTTTGAGAGGCCAAAAGAAAAAGGTGTTTGGATTCATAAAGCTCTTCAGAAAATTGGTTCTTCCCTTGACTTACAGCAAATTTTGGCAACTGATTACCACGACAATTGGCTTGAGCAGCAATTGCCACGACAACAAAGGCTACATCCAACCATGATAGAAGTCGACAAGAATGAGGTAATTGAATGGTTGAGAATGAATATAATTTTTCCTATTAATATATTTGTGCCTTCAGGAATAGTAGCAAGGTGGAGAGTATACATGGACTACAAGCGAACAAAGAAGAAAGACACATCCACCATGGTAACGCAAAAGGGAGTAGTGGCAAGCACATTGGCCAAACTCTTTTTGGGCAATATTATCACCCGATGGAGGGTGCGGATGGACTATAAGAAGTATCGAAAACGGCAACTTTCAACACCGCAGCAACTCCTGATACGCACGCCTCGGCAACCATGGACGCACACGCCTCGGCAACCCCTGACACCTCGGCACCCATGGATGTGCATGCCTCGGCAACCCTCGACGCCACGGTAACTACTGATACATTTATTTTTATTTTTATTTTTTGAACTATTTTGTTCTATTATTTTTGGTTATTTTTTCTCTTTATTTTTTAGGATATATTTTATTTTTCTTCATTATCTTTAGTTTCCAGGTTTTCTTTTCCATAACAAGACTCACAACCACCATGCTAAGGAAATTTACTGCCGACTACTTGCCACAGCAACCACAACAGAAACTAGCGATGCCCAGGCAACAACAATGGCTTCGAAAACTACTGATGCACATGCAAGTAAACCTGCATCGGCAAACATGGACCAAATCAAGGCAATGCTATTCACGCTGTACCAGCCACAAGCATTCAACCACTGACCGGAAATTGAATCAAGCAAACGGCACGAAGGAAACTCATCACTCGAGGTGACGACCTCTCTGACTAACTCATTTCATTTAGTTTCTTTTAAATTTTGTTTCACTTTTACGTGCATTGAGGACAATGTTTCTCTCGAGTTTGAGGGGGTGTTGGTTTCTAGTTAGTTTCATGTTTAGTTGCATTCATCTTTAGCAATCACATATATGTTGCATATGTTACTTGCCATGCCTTTAATTTGATTTAATTGCTTAAGACTTGTTGAATATCCAATAATGAATTTTTGCCACTGCACTTAATTGAAAGAACCTTTAATTTTAGGATTACATGAAAAGAACTTAGAATTTTACTATGATGCTGAATTTTTTTTACACGGTTGTGGGTTGTTGATTCAAAGAAACTTAGTGAACTTAGGTTGCTTAAAATTTGGGTAAATTTAAAATTTAAAATTAAAAGTTAATTTCTTCCTAGAGGTGCCCAAAACTGGCTCTAGTAGTAAATACATTTTCTTGCTAGAGGTGCCCGAAACTGGCTCTAGTAGTTAATGCACATTAAAGAATCGCTAGAGGTGCCCGAAATTGGCTCTAGTCGACTAAAATAAAATGAGAAATAGCTTACTTTGCTAGAGGTGCCCGAAATTGGCTCTAGTGAAAATAAAAATAAATGCCCCGATAATTAAATTGATAAAAGCCTATTGTTCACATAGAATCTTGAAAATCAACTTGTACACAACTACGCACACACATTGTCACGAGCATTATAGTTTGGTTCCGGGTAATTTTTGTGCTATCCGAAAAATTAAAAGGGTGATCATACTTTGTGACACGGTTCCGAGGTTTGAATCCAAGTTTGAAGCATGTCTTTGATGATTAAAGTCTTGGCAGGTAATTGTTAGTTTGCATTGCTTGAGGACAAGCAATAGTTCGAGTTTGGGGGCGTGATAAGTGTTCAAAAGTACTATTTTTATTACCCTTTTTACTCATATTATTGTTAGACTTAAGCTCATAATAGTTGCATAATTAGTCATTCATGCATTAATTCATGTTTCTTTCCACCATTGAGCTTGATTACATAACTTGGTGATTTTTGTGGAAAAAGATGCTGCTTTGGTGTGTTTTTGTGTGTGTATGTGCAGGATCACTTGCCAAAGCAATGCCGAGCTAGTTGCCAGGGCAATGCATGAAGGATATGCCGAGCTAGTTGCCAGGGCAATGCATGAAGGAGACGCCGAGCCAGTTGCCATGGCATTTGTCGACAAAGACAAAATGCAATAGGGATGTCGAAATTAATGACTTTACAAGCCCAAGATGACATGGAGCAAGGCCCAAGCCCAAAGGAATTTGATTGCCATGCAGAGATTAAAGAAGAATTAAATTCCAAGAAGATAGGAGAAGTTCTAATAGGAATAAAATTATAATAAAGAATTATATTCTTTAAAGGTAATTTAATTCCAACTCAAACTCCTCCTCAAAGAAGGACTTTGGCCTAGCCCTATAAATAGCAAGGAGATTTCGACAATCCATAGAGAAAAATAGAGAAATTTCGACAAGAGAGCATTAGGGGAAATTTCGACTTCTTCTTCTTCTTTGCTTCCATTAGATTCATGGTTTGGGGATTATTCTTTGTATATCTTTTGAACCCAACCATGAACTAACTTGATCGATTAGGGTTATTGTGTTTTGTTGTTGTGAGAAACAATTGGATTTTGTTTAGGTAAAGAGTTTGCACTTTTCTATTCAAGGTTTACTCATTCTTGGCTTTTATTCTTGTTTTGCGAGTGAATTGGGAGAGGATCTCGTAACTTCATCTATTTATCTAATATCGGGAGAGTTAGATTCAAGAAACGAATGAGTATGGTCTTTATTCAATCTATTGATGGTGAAGATTAATCCGGCTTAGGAATAAGTTAAGGATTTCAACGGCTAAGAGGAGCGCAAGATTGGTTGTTGTGCACCCTTGATTCACGCAGGGATGTATTATCAAGGCATGCACAAGTAGCTAGAGTTTCGACTTAGGGATAAGAAGAAACCATTGAAGAACGCTCTGCCGAACCTTGAAGTTGCTTCCCAGACGCCCAACTAGTTGCCCAACTAGTTGCCCAGGCAACCATCGATTAGTTGCCAAGGCAACCCCGTTGTGCAAGTTGCCACGGCAACTGAGTTGCCCGTGCACTCTTTTACCAAGACGATCCAATCGGCTATCACACCTCAACTCACGATAACCTGGCCTATCTCTCTCTTTTTCTTTCATCTATTCTTTTAGTTTATTGCTTTTACTTTTCTCGTTAATTAAAACCTCTATTATTAATTGTGTTTTTATTTTCAGTGCAGTAACTTAAGCAAAGTGGCCCAAACCAATCCCTGTGGAGACGATACTCGATACTCATATCACTTTATTACTTGCGACGTGTATACTTGCACATTTGCGTAGCACTTATCACACGCAACAGTTGTCATTTGGTCGTACCGTCTACCACCTTCGTCATACGATTGGGCTCATTTTTCCCTCTCGATATTATTGGCCCAACTCCAAACATTCTCGTCGTATTTTTGTAAATTCGCCATCTTCCTCTCAAATTCTGGCCGTACTAGTTGATATCTTGTGCCATAATATATGTTGTTAGCATCTACAAAATCAAATCACATAATTAGATGACCAAATGTAAAAAAGAAGTTTGAAAAATGATACTTACCCATGCTTAAAATCTCATTGCGAAGGTATGGATTTTTAAACCACTCATAGCTGTTCTTACCGATGTGACGAACACAATATGCATGGTATGCGTGCGGAGGCTTCCAACGACTTCCCCTTCGATTAATTGATGCTTTGATACCTTTCCCTCGATCAGATATTATGCAGACCCCATCTTGTAGGACAACATGCTCACGTAAATTGGTCAAAAAGGAATTCCAAGCTTCCCTCGTCTCTCCCTCAACAATTGAGAATGCAATCGGAATGACATTGCTCTCACCATCTTGTGCAACGGCAATCAACAGTATATGGGAATATCTCTCATACAGCTACGTGCCATCGACTTGGATCATACGTTTACAGTATGGAAAGCCTGCAATGCATGGCTTAAACGCCTAAAACAGTCGATGGAGAAATTTTGTACCTTCAACCAGCTGGCCTTGTCGATTTTATGCATCATTTGCTTTGTACCTCACGACGGTGCATGGGATAAAATGGGTCATTGCTACTAATAAAGTCGGTAGCTCATTGTACGACTTATCGTAATCATCATACACCAAATGCAATGCCTTCTCTCTTGCAAGCCACCTATTCTTGTATTTTATTTGATATTCAAAATATTGCGCAATGGTTGCCTGAATTGCTGAAACGGAAACCTTGGATTCCCTTCGACCAACTTTATCACATAATGGCTTATTACATTCGAGTCCAATTTCATGTGGTCTTGTTCGATGGATGATCGTAAGCACGTGTGATCGTCGTTGTACTTTGTCACCTCCCAACAATCTATCTTCTTACCATACGAAACTCGAATCTTCCAATTACACCCATGTCCATATTTCATACACTTCGCAAAGAAAGTCCTCGGGGTGAATTCTGCAACCACGTAGTCCACATGCTGCATGATGCTATACTCTTTAATTGCCAATATAGCTTCATTCTTTTCATAAAATCGAAGCCCAACAAATAATTCACCATGCTGGCTCGAAGTTAATTGGGGCATATCTGGGAATTGCGGTGACCTCATCGCATCGAAATCAACCTAGTTCATGTGAGCAAGAGGTTCGTAGAATGTAATGTCGCCCACGGTCGGAATAAATTCTCCAACACCAAAATTTGGGGCTTCACCAACGTCATCGGGGAGCAAATCAGGATCCCCAATATCTTCATCTTCGCTCGAATCTTCAAGTGATTCTCCCCATCAACCTCATAGGTTCTGAACATTAACATCAATAATCGGATCAACAGTCGGCCCGTGTGATGTTGCATATGTCGACAACCCACCTTGCTGGAATCCACTATATGTCCCACTTGCCAACATTGAGACAAAACTGCCTCCGCACATATCAAACTCGTTACCGAAACCCATTTGACTAGATTCCTCAACAACGTTTCTGGATGGGCCGGGAATATCACGCACCTCAGCAAACAACTCCACATTTCGAATATCTATAGACTTATGCTCTGCGATCATTATTCCCACATCTGTATTATCTTCGAGAGCTATTGCGGAATATCTGACTGGATTGTGACATGTCAGCGACTGATACTGCAAACCATGAATCTAAGCTCCAATTTTCTCTGATATCTTCTCCTTCAATACTCGAAGAGAAATTTCTTTTTTAAATCTCATCTTCGTAGGCCTTTCAGATTCAAATAAAATATCGACATCAATTTTCACAATTTGTCCATTGTAATGGACAATCGCCACAAAGTTGTTGTTGCTCATTTTCTCTGCATGTTCGGAAAAAAAAATCAAACCGACTTACAATATTCATTGTTCGAACATAACAATTAAATTTCAAACAACATCAAAGTTATACGGATAAAAAATCTAAATATTCAAACCCACTTACAATATTTTCCCCACAACTTTCTTCTTCTGCTCTCTCTTTACTCAATTTTTTTCTCAATCTCTAACAAATTACCTCATCCAACATCAACATAACATATTTAAAGAAAAAACAACTACATTTTTTTCTCTTTCATACCCCTACACGAAATTTAATATTCACTAATAGGTTTTAAATCAAAAAAAATTACACTACCCCTATATAATTTAAAACTAACATACCAATTAAAAAAATTATCTTACCACCCTACACCTGCACCTACACCACTACTTCATCACATCACTGCAACCCTATATCAATTAAAAAATCTACTCACCCATCCAATCAAATAATACAAAAAAATTATCTTACCACCCTACACCTGCACCTACACCACTACTTCGTCACATCACTGCAACCCTATATAATTTAAAAAAAAAATTCTTCTCACCCATCCAATCAGATAATAAAAAAACAAACTCAATACTCCTTCCCGAGGATTACCAATCAGATAAAAAAATAAACCCAATAACCCTAACTATACTTTTATAATAAACATAATTAATTAATTTGAACCTTTGTTAAATTAAATATTATTTTTCCCAACTATACTACATTAATAATTAAAATATTAAAAATTAACCAAAAACAAAAGAAAGAAGAAAAACCCTATTCAAAGGCGGATTGAACTCCTAGGGCCAGGGGGTATTTTTTTAAACACTATTCAAAGGCCGGTTGAAATCCTCACTTGGATTTCAATTTTTGGGAACTATTCAAACACTGGTTGAACTCCTTGGGGGTATTTTTTTATTTTTTCTAAAAGCACTATTCAAAAACGGGGTGCACTCCCCCAATGTACTGATTTGAACAGTAATATACAATATTGTGGGAAATAATTTGGTTCCAACCATATTTTTGGAATTAAAATATTCCAATACAATATTTTTGTAATTCCTCTATTGATAACTTAGCCTTTAATTATATGGTAAACCATTGCAATGGTTAGTTTTGTTTATAATAATTTATTTTTATTTTTCGAGTTAATTTTTTTTAATTATTTACATTACGTTCTATTATTTATATTAAATGTTGTTAGTTTGATGATGTACCAGGTTAGTAAAAGAAGTTGATTTTAAATTTGACCCCTGAACTTTAAATAAATATTAATTTTATTCTGAAACTTTAGATAAAATATCAAATTGACCATTGAATTTTAGATATAATATCAATTTAACACGTGGATCCTATCATAGTCACTCACCATCGACCGTCGCTCACACCATTGCCAATCACCTTCGGACGCCATTGACTGTCGTCGTCGATGACTGTTGGATCTAAAAAATTACAGTTCATTCCTTTTTAGCCTCTTGAACGGGAATTTAATATATGTTTCATCGAAAAGTTATAAAATAAAAATATTATACGTACATCAAGGTCGGTGTCCATCAACATTTTAAGCATTTTATCTAAAGGTTGGGGATAAAATTAGTATTGTATGTAAATTAGTCAAATTAAAAATTAAACTTTTTTATTAACGCGTCACAACATCAAACTAATAACATTTAATATCTCAGAGACCGAAATATTCTAAATGATTGTTGGACAAAAAGGGTTAAATTCGAAATAAATAGATAATAAAGTTAATATTAAACAGGAAAAAGAAAAATAGAAATTACAAGAATAAAAATAAGGTTCGAAATAACCGAAAACAAGATTCGAAATAACCAAAAATTGTGGTTGCTGAGGCCTGCACGAACATAGTTTCCTTAAGACAGATTCGACCGCTCTTCGGTGCTAGAGATCTTCAATCGTCGGCCTCCCAGGATACAACAACAGATGATTATCTTTAAAGCATAACTGAGTAATCACAAACGAACTCGAGCCTTCGACTATCACCAAAATAATGCAGGTTTTCCAAGAGAGAAAAGCTGTTGAAAACTGTTTATTTTCGTTTGTTTTTAAACTGAAGAGAGGCCATGTATTTATAGGGGAAAATTAGGTTAAACCTGACTCAAAAAATATTCAGAAAATCAATTTAAAGTGGTAAAATATGCGCAGGTCCATGTAGGGCCCGACCAGTCTGAACATTCGCATCGCCCACGTCGTACGCGTGCGCCCCAACCCGAATGGGATTGGATTTGCACCCCCCTGAGCGCGAGGCACAGGTTCAACTCAAGTCATTCAATGACCACAAAGTGAGTAAATGTATATAAACACTTCTCGTTCTATTTATCCCATCAATGTGGGATTGGGGGTTTCTATTTCCTTTTCTCAATTCACACCTCCTTACTTTGAGCATCAATTTCTCATTCATTACTCATCCGTTTTGAGCATATGAGATATTGTTGTAAAGGTCTCATGGATTAGAATAAGATCCAATCAAATCCTTATTCAAATATCCACCTTTATCCATTCGAAGTATGGCTTAAAGTTACCATTTTATCATGTTTTTTCAACAATGATAACGTAAATAATAAAAATGTTACTTTTTAAAATCGATGAATAAAAATAAACACTTGTAAAATCAAAAATTTCTTAAATATAAATATAAGTTTTTGTTATGAATAAATTAAAGAGCAAGAATAAAATAGATGAACAATAACAAGATGAGAGAAAGAGAGAGAGAGAGATTTGTATTATATTCTCAAAGTAGGGTTGTGTACAATGCTTTCTCCAAACTCTATATTTTTAGGCATAAGATGGAAACCTTAATTTCAATGGGTATTAAGCCCTAATAATAAAGTACATTAAAGTCTCATTTAATATATGGATATCCACCATAAATAAAGATATTCATAACACTCCCCATTGGATATCCATGAAGATAATGTGTCTCGTTAAAACCTTACTAAGGTAAAAACCCTATGGGAAAAAATTTTCTTAGTGAAGGAAAAATAGTACACACATCTTTGATACGCATAACATGTTGCCTCGTTAAAAACCTTACCAGGAAAGTCCATTGGGACAAAACCTCGATTAAGGAAAAAAGAGTGCAACACGTATTTACTTCCCCTCATGAAAATATCGCATAAGATCTTTGAATCTTCATAATTCAATCTTGTATATAATCTTCAAATGTTGAAGTAGACTATGCACTAATAAATAGATCTTACAAATTACTGCTTGAAAGGATTCATCGAATACTATTTTTTGAAGATCATGAGGGACGAAACTTTGAAGAAATATGTTTCATTTTGTCACATTTGATGTATCCACCTTGATATATAAATTTTGCATATCTCTACACAAGATAGCTTGCATCTTATCTTGTGAAAGCAATTCACATATCTTCTGGATATGTTTAGCCAAACACATATTTTGTCTTTACCTTATGCATAGAAATTATTTACATGGTCTGGAAAGGCATCGAGTTTTGAAAGATCTAAAGGTAATGGTCTCGTAGCACTTAGATAGTATTTCTGGACCAACTAAGATATGATGCTTCCAGATCAATTAATATATATATGTGGTGCTTTTGGCCTAAGAATTTCATCACCCTTTTTCTCAATGGCAGAATAGATCTTTGTTTACATTAAGATACCTAGCAACCATAAGGGTGATCAACGAATATGCGTTATGCATGTAACGTCTCTTTAACATTTTTCTGTGTATGTCGATTGATGCACAAGGATCCCATTGTTAAGGAGGTCTCTTCATGAGTGTCAACGATATTCAAATCATCAACATACACAACAACAACAATGACAAAGCCAGAGACAAACCTCTTAATAAAAAATGCTCGGGGAAATTGAATCATTCTTATAGCCTTCCGCTAATAAGTATTCATTGAGGCGATGATACAATATGCACCCAATTTTCATAAATAGATAAGTTCAATTTGATTGAATAGTGTTCTCGAGAACTTGAATTAACTGCTTTTGTAGTCTAAATCCTTCTAGAAGTTCCATGTAAATATTATTATCAAGAGGCTCATACAAATAGGATGTAACGACATCCATTAGGCGGAAACTAAGTCTTTTATTGCCAGAATAATAAAAATCTTTTGCATCCACCACCTGGGAGTATGTTTCCTCATAATCGATTCTAGGTCTATGTGAGAATCCTTGTACAATCAAACGAGTTTTATATCTCACAATTTCCCTTTTTTTATTTCTCTTTCTCACAAAGACTCATTTATATCTACGGGTTTTACACCTTTCAGCATATGAACTATAGGCCCGAATATTTCTCCTTTCGAAAGAGATTTTAGTTTCGCCTTAATTGCCTCTCTCTATTTTTGCCAATCATTTCTTTGTTTACATTGTCCAATTGACAATAGTTCATGATCCACATCAAAATCTCTAGTGTTATATTGCATAAAATGTATTATCGACGTCGAGTTGATTTCAGTTTCACTTATTACCAGACATGACATAATCTATTGAGATTTCTTTATTATCATGTACCTGAGTCATGCCAATGTCTCTGTTGGAGAGCTTTTAATCTCTTCTAGATATTTTCATAATACGTTGATTCCTCGATCAGACCATCATAAAATATAGCTCTTTTTATTTTTTCGAAGATTTTTATCTTTAGAACCTACTTGTCTACCACGCTGCAGGCATAAGTTAGACTCATTAACAACTAGTGTTTGTGCTTCTGGGACCTCAAATTTAATCAGAGCATTCATAGCTGATATATGTGACTTAGCCACTCTTTTAGGGTCAGCAAAACCATCTGGCAATTGATTTGCTAAGTTTTGTACATGAATTGTCCTTTGAACTTCTAGTTCACATAGACATTGTTGATTACGTGGATCAAAATAAGATAATGATAATTCATTCCAATATATATTTTTTTTCGGCTGTGTATTTTCTCCCCCCTAATGTTGGGAAAACCGACTCATTAAAATGGTAGTCAGTAAATCGAGTTGTAAACAAATTCCTCATATGAAACTCGAGATATTTAATTATCGAAGGAGATTCAAATTCGAAATATATTCCCAACATCCTTTGAGGACTCATCTTTGTGCGTTGTGATGGAGCAATTAGAACATATACCGCACACTTAAAAATTCTAAGATGAGAACTACTTGGTTCCTGAGCAAAAACCATATGTAATGGAGAGAACTTATGATAATTTGTTGACTTGATGCGAATTAGTGATGCTGCATATAAAATGGCATGTCACCAGCATTATCAAGAGTGATTATCTTTAGGGTAATATGGAAAATGTGCTCATAATTTTATCAACTGAGAAAGTAACCTTACAAACGCCAAGTTGCGGGTTGATAACAAGGATACATATGACCATATAGTCGATGCATCGGTTAAAATTGCAAACTATCTAGATGATCTATAAAAAGGGTGTACGAGCCCATATATATCACCATGTATCCATTCCAGAAAATTAATAGATTCATAATCTATCTTAGTTGGTGATGGTTGAATAATTTATTTGCCTTGATTGCAAGCATCACATGAAAAACATTACTTTGAAGAATCTATCAGTTCTTCAAAAAATAACCACATCAAGTATCAATAGCTTTTCACATCATAATTGAACCCGGATGACCTAACTGGTCATGTCAAATAATAAAGTTATCAGTAAACTTTTGGTTTACAATAGCATGAGCTTCAATTTGTACTAATCCTTGTGTAGTACAATCCGGATGATAGTGTATGTAATTTTGTCAAGATTTTCTTATTGCCTTGGTTTATACTCATAATATAGAGATAGTCAGCATCCCCTTGACTAATAGTCACAATATAATATTCATTTCTGTGAATATCTTTAAAATTCAACAAGTTTCTTTGCCATTTTGGCGAGTAACGCATTGTGAATATGGAATAGAGTTATATTTGGCAATAACATATTTTCTCTTTCGTAGCCTTCTATGATATTAGTACTTCCGGATATAGTACTCGCATTATTCGCTTGCATTTTAAATGGGAAAATATGTATAATTATGCACCTTTCAATATGTGCTTTGTTCCATTCACTTCGGGGAATGAAAAATATGTGCTTTGTACCATTCACTTCAGGGAATGAAACATACTAAATATAACACATATCAAATCAATTATCTATCAAAGATAATGTCACAAGAACTTATTACTCTTCTGGAGCATTAATATTTTAGTACTTTGATATATAGTACTCACATTTCCCCCCTTGCATTTAAATGGAAAAAATAGTACTTATGCTTAAGTATAGTATGAGTACTCGCACTGCTGCTAAACATAAATCGCCACAATTCATTGCAAATTTTATTCTGAAAATAATCATATTCTTTAAAGGATAAATTAACATAAAGTAAATTAACATAAATAAATAATAAATAAAACAAATTAACATAAAACAAAATAAATAACGGATCAATTATTCTCTTTAGAGGTTATAAGGGAAATAAAATAAATGACGAATTATTCCCTTCAAGGGTTATGAGGAAATCAACAATATCTAATTGAGTTGGACCAAAAATGCCATAATTATTTTCGCCATTTTCGTAAATAAAATTTGTTTATATTTTCTTTCATTTATCATTCATGATTGTGGATAAAGGTCCATAATGCTTCGGCGTTTGACAAGTATGAGATCAATGGTTTGTACCATCGCGTTGATAACATAAAATTTTTAATATGATCTCTATCATTCTTGTCACCCTTATAATCCCACTTCTTGTGGGTATAAGTATTCTTAAAATGACCATAATGTCTATGTCCATAGTCTTGACCATGACCACAACTACTAATGTGGCATCTATTATAAAATCTCGCATTCACTTCAGGGAATGGAGTGGAGCAGTGGGCCTTTAAAACATTTTTCACGATATTGTGTCTGAGGACAACATTATTTACTTGAAAACTAGAGTAGGTTTTTTTAACATATCCTCGTCAATAATATTTTGACCACATAACTTCAATTTGAAGTAATTCGAAGCATAGCAGAGTTGTACTCGCTTACTGATTTAAAATCTTGCAATCTCAGATGCAACCAACCATATTGAGTTTTAGGTAGAATAACATTTTCTGATGGTCATATCGTTCCTTTAGATTACTTCAAGGAATAAGAGGATATTTCACCGTTAAATATTCAGATTTCAACCCCTCATAGAGGTGACAGCGAAGAAGTATAATGGCTCTGGCCTTATTTTGAGCAGATTATTCCAAAGATTTAATCCTCGTACGCGGCATTGTTAAACCAGTTCACAAGGTCCTTTAGAAACCTTCTTTGAGACCAATAGCCTCACAGAACGGGATGTCCAGCCAATATACTTGGATTAAACCAACAAAACAGCGAACATAAAATTACCATAATATATAACAGTCTTCTTGTATATTATAAATCACCATAAATTATTGCACTTTAAAATCGTAATTTAAAGAATAAAAAATAGAGTTTATCGATATTGATTTTCCTCTCGAGGACAATGGAGACATAGCAATTGACCAAGACAGCTTCTCATAATCTATTTATGTCATGTCTCTTTTCAAGCCATTTAAACACGTATAAAACTCAAAACATGGTTAAAAACATTAATTTCCATCAATAAAATAACATAAACAAAGGCTAAAGAACAAAAGGGAACCTCAATATATTTAAAATCTCATCTTTTGATTCATAAAGTTCGTGGAATATTTAATCGAGAGATGAAAAGAATCCATAATCGAATATAATAAATTCAAAAACAAAAAAAAAGACAAAAAATATCCCTAAAATTAGTTTATGACCTATGATTGGATTATAAAAAAACCTAAAATCAGTAAGGGAATAATATCTCTAACATCGATCCATAAGAAATTTTCATAAATAAATTAAATTGATTTTTCTTACCGTCTCAAGAACACAATAAGCATACCAGACTTTTCAAGCTGAGTTAAATATATAGTAGATGTGATCACCAATATCAAATTGGAATTTTTCCCAAGAATCTTGGTAATGGAGCGAGATCGTGCTGATAACGTGTTGTGAATAAAGTAAATGCAAGAATAAAATAGATGAACAAGAACAAGATGAGAGAAAGAGAGAGAGAGGCTTGTATTATATTCTTAAAGTAGAGTTGTGTATAATGCTTTCTCCAAACTCTATATTTATAGGCATAAGATGGAAACTCTAATTTCATTGGGTATTAAGCACTAATAATAAAGTACATTAAAGTCTCATTTAATATATAAATATCTACTTTAAATAAAGATATTCATAACAGTTTTAAAATTTTAAAGATATATTTGAGTCGTACTTATGTAAATTGTGTATCGTTTAAAGAATGATTTTATTTCGACTAAAAAAAAGGAAGGGATAGTGTTAGATGATTGTTGTGGTTGATGAGTCACCGTTGGAGCCATAATTAATGATGGTGATTAATTAGGTTAAAAAGGAACATCATTGTTGGATTGATGTATTCTAAATCCGTGATAAGACTCGTAGTATCCTCCAAACAATGAATCAAAATAGGAAAATTCTGGAGAATTTACTTAAATATTACACTTATTTTTTCCCTCGTATAGCACAAGTCATTTTATTTCTATAAATATTGTAATTGCTACGTGATTTTAAAGATGATACCACATGAATCCGTTGTTGAACAATGATTCAATTTATCGAATTAAAAAATAGAGATATTGTTTAAAGTCGGAGGCTCTTGCCACCGACTTTCATGTATTACTATTCGTAGTCAGATTCTAATGGTTCCAACTTTACTTTTTTATTCGGAAAAACAAAAATACTATTCAAAGTCAGATTCTAATGGTTTCAACTTTACTTTCACTGTAGAAAGTATAATATTTGTAGAAATAAAATGGCTTGTGCCATACTTGGAGAAAAAGAAAAGTTAAGTGTCATATTTAAGAAAACTCTTCGAAAATTCTATTCATAAAAATAGAAAAATTATTAACACTACATATCAAAATAATGATTTTTAAATAATTATAAAAAATATTAAAAATTCGACATGTAATTAATAATATTTTAAAACATAATTAAAATTTGGATTGAATAGCTTTTCATGTTTTTATTAGTATTCTTAATCTTTAATTTAAAAAATTAGTATTAAAATTTTCAATCTCCCACAAACCCTAGACTCATCTCTAAATCCTTTCTTTTTCGTAACCGTCGATGCCTGATCTGATATCATTATCGCCGGAGATCCCAAACCCTAAATTAATGACAGAAAAAATAATTGCAGTTGAAATCCAAGACTATTGGCAATTTGGCAGCATCGAATATGATAGCCCAATGAAGAAAAATGTAATTGCAGTTAGTACAATTGGCACCATCGAATATGACAGTCCAATGAAGAAAAAAATAATTGTAGTTGAAATCCAAGACTAATAGAAGATTTTAATACCAATATTTTAAATTAAAGATTAAAAAATATTAAATATTAAACACTATTAATTACCAAAGGTTATTGTAATTTTTAATAATTATTTAAAAGTTGTTAAAAAATTAATGGTATATAACAATGTGTAATATTAATGATATATAGCTGTATGTGTCGCCTGTACTAGATTCATTTAATAAAATATAATAATATTTTTATATAAATCTTAATTCTAATCTTATTAGAGAGGAAGAGAAAGGAAAACATAATGATTTTTGGAGGCCACTTTTACCTTAGGCTTAAAGCCACATTAACTCACAAGTTCCCTTTTATGTATTACACAAATATTTATTTAAAACAAAGAGAAAATTCCTTAAAAAAGGCATAGGTAAAGTTTGATTCTTGGTATAGATAAGATGTGTTTGTGGGCCATTAGGGACACTAACTTTGGAAAGGGGACAAAGAAGAAACAAATTACCTTTTCTTCTTTTGTTATTTGCATAAATTTGATTCCTCACAAAATGGACCGAAACTTGATTTTTAAGCTTTGGAATCACTTGGTTTATTACATCAATCAATGTTGGATTTCTAATTCCTAAAGTAAATAATTAAGGAAGGATTTGGATGACATTACTAGCTTATTCTTTATTATAATCTTTTTAGCTTCCCAAAGTGTTACTAAGTTAACCTTTTTCTCATTCTTGGATAAATAAAAAATATTTTTGTATAATTATTGGTATTAACTTGTTGATCAACTAATTGGTATCAAGTACTGTAAAAGTTCATTATAGGAGCGATCATTTCAACTTAGTTTACTTTATTCACAAAGTTATATTTTAACTTCTAACCTTACTTAAGAGACCTAACGTCTCATTCCGCTAAATTAACTTATAGTTGATAAAAAACAATTATTAGTTGTATTTAACAAAAAAAAAAAATTCAACCACCTCTCCATAAAAAAATATCTCACTTTTCCCCAAAATATATAAAATAAAAATAGAATTTCATAGCATATCAGAATGAGATTTGTTTTTGTAAGTTTGTATAATTAGATATAATAAACTACATACAAGCACAAAAATAAAATAAAATCAAATATTTTTAATTGTATAAATATTCATATAAACATACAAATATTGTTATGTATATTAGAATTTTAAATATTTTCAATAATCAAATTAAAAAAAAGCACAAAAAGCCTATAACTATTGGTGGAAAATAAAAGATAGAAATTGAAAGGATGGATGCGTTTGACCAAATGTGTAATCAAGAAGGGTATTATAGTACTTTGAATAACTCCAATAATAGTATACAAGTAACTTGGAAGACAACTCACATTTTTTTTATTTGATGTTAAGGGATTAATAATTCAACACTTTTGGATTTTACAACTTTTACCTTAGCAACTGTCCTTTTATTTCTCTCCCTAACATTTTTTTACATGATTGGCAAAGGCCCTAGTCTTGATATTGGTTATAAATAGCCGACATTTTCTTTATTTTTTTATTTTTAAATTTAATAATTTTGTTTTTATGACATATTTTTTTTACTTTTAGGTACATATTTTATTTATCTTTTGACACATTTTTTTAATCGATTGTTTGGATTTGACGTCTACCCTCGAATTGAATTTGAGTACAAGCTCACAATCACCACTCTTGTTTGCAATTGAATTGCAACAATGACTATGTTGTAAATATGTCTTATTATTGTAATATGTATATATTTTTTTAATGTTGTTTGTTGTTGATTTTTTAATATATATATTTTTATAATCACGTTGATTTTTATCTTTCATAGTCTAGAGATTAACTTTTTTGTGTTTTTAAGAATATGTTCGGATTAAATTTATTTAATTAAGTTGTAAGCTTTATTCTATTTTTGAATCTTTCCTCTTTTAATAAAACTAACATTCTCCTATTCAAAAATAATAATTCATCACTAATCAAAAATAATAATTCATCACATTTAAAAAAAATCTAATTAATAAAAAAACTTTGATGCCATGTAAACTTTAGTTTACACATGATTTTTAATTTTAGGGGTTAGTATTTTAGTTTAGAGTTTAGGTTGTAAGGTTTAGAATTTAAGGTTAGTGCTTAGAATTTAGAGTATAGGGTTTAGCTTTCAAGGGTAAGGTTAGAAATTTAAGATTTAAATTTTATAGTGTAGATATACATACTTGTGTAAAATTAGTTTAACGGTATGTGTATAAAAACTTTAAGGTAAACTACACATATGACCACGTAACTATGGGGTGGTGTTAATTTGATCACTATACTTTCAATTTTGGAAAAATTTACCACATAACTATTTAAGTGGTTTCAGTCAAGCCACCAACCATTAAAAAATAATGGAGAAGCTGACGTGACTGTTAAATAAACTAGTATAATTACATTTTTGATCCTTATTATTTACACAATCTATCAATTTAGTCTTAATTTTAATTTAATAAAATAAATTAATTATTTTTGTGTAAATAACGGGGACCAAATATATAATTATATCAGTTTATTTAACAGCTACTTCAGCCTCTCCCGTTATTTTTTACCAGTTGGTGGCCTGATTGGAATCACTTAAATAGTTCCGCGGTAAATTTATTAAAATTGAAAGTATAGTGGTCAAATTGACATCAACCTCATAACTAAGTGGTCATCTATGTAGTTTACCCAAAATTTCACCGCGCTGATGTGACTCTTTACAAAAAGAATTAAATCAACTCTTTGCTGTCTTATTTCCAATCTCTTAACTCTGAATCATTCCTTAGAACAAGATGACCCCATTGCTTTGATGTTGCAAGTGAATTCATTCTCAAATTGAATAAGGTTTGTTTTTTTCGTGGTTGAATTTTCTGGAGTTCTGGTCTTTTGCTGTTCTTTTGGTTGGAATTTTAGCTGTTTTATACTCTTTCTGATGTTCAAAGTTCTGGGTTTTTTTAATCTTCAAAATCGCTCGCATGTCTCTATTCGCCATGTTTATGGTTGATGTTTGATTCTGTTAAGGAATTGTTTCAAACATTTGGTTGCTTACTGGGTTGTTCGTACTTGTCAGAAACCTTGTTGGAAATGACAGAATCAGAGAAAGAAAAGGAAGATAACGTTTTGATGAAGAAATAAATGACCTTTTTTTGAACTCTTTAATAGTTTTTGATCAGTAAAAAAGAAAAAAAGTGAGAGTTGTTCAGTTCTGGAGTGTGTTGCTAAATATGCCGAACTCTGACCTGAAATCTGGGTTTACAAAAGGGAATCAAAGCTTTAATTTGGAGTAGAAGTCATTTGTGTAGACTGGAATTGAAGTTTTTAGTTGATATTTTGGGCTAAATGTTGTTTGAATATCTTATTAATGTACTTAATTTTGTCTCCTCCTGCTTCAAAGATGTGTTGAAGCTTTAATCTGGGTTTACTGGGTTGTGATTATTGCTATCTGCATTCATTGATACGTTCTATATGGTATAAACCATAGTGTAAATATTTGCTTAGGGTTCCTTCAAATCAACATCGAATGTTATTGTTGTGGCTTGCTGAATCTACAACTTCTATTACAACCTGGTGCTGCCAGCTGAACTTGTTTCAAAATTTTGCAGATCATATTGAGATAGATGGAAAGAATCTGGATTTGGGTGAAGGATCATGGCAATGTTGATTTGTGTCTCATCAGTTTGCAAGCAGCATTTTGCATATAGAGAGAATCCAAGGTTTCTTAAGTTACCACAATGAAAATGCTGAATTCTGGAGTCCGACTAGAATTTTCATTTTAGTTCGAAACAATCCCACCAGGCTTGAATCCTTCGATCGCTCCAACCCTCACGAGGGGACAGAAACTGTCCAAGTAAACCGTCCCCATCCATGCAAGCATTCCCGCAACACTGAAGCTCGGTCATGGCAAGCAGATTGTACCGAAATATAAAGCAAGAAGTCAAACCTGAGCCCTACTGCTATCCTCGACTCTCAACTATTGAGCGCTCTCTCTGCTATAGTGACAGCAGCCACGGATCCCACTTTTCTGTTAAGAATTCCCATGAACATTATTGCACTTTGGAGTCATCTTCTCAAATTGGCAGTTATACCGCCTACGACGCTTCATCAATTTCCGGTTTCTCACCAAATGGAAGCCCAACGTCGAAGCAAGATTCTCGGTCGTATCGATCTGACTTGCATCACTCTCCTGATAATACCAATGGTTCTCCTATTAGTGGTTCCTGCATAACTGATGATGTAAGTGACTTGAGGGATAAGCTGAGAGAGCTGGAGACTGTGATGTTGGGGCCTGATTCTGATGTTATTGACAGCACAACCTCACAAGAGATGGCCATCTGGAGACTTGTAATGGATGCAATCTCCAAAGGGGACTTGAAGCAAGTCCTTGTCTCTTGTGCAAAAGCAATATCGGATAATGATCTCTTGATGGCACAGTGGTTAATGGATGAAGTACGTCGAATGGTGTCTGTTTCCGGTGAGCCAATTCAGAGGTTGGGAGCATACATGTTGGAAGGGCTTGTGGCACGACTAGCCTCCTCTGGGAGCTCAATCTATAAGGCTTTGCGATGCAAAGAACCGGAGAGTGCTGATCTACTATCTTACATGCACATTCTTTACGAGGTTTGCCCCTACTTAAAGTTTGGCTACATGTCTGCAAATGGAGCCATTGCAGAGGCCATGAAGGATGAAGAGAGAGTTCATATTATCGATTTCCAAATAGCTCAGGGGAGTCAGTGGATCACTCTCATCCAAGCATTTGCGGCTAGGCCTGGTGGACCACCCCACATCCGCATAACTGGTATCAATGATTCCACATCTGCATATGCACGCGGAGGAGGCCTAAACATTGTAGGAAATAGGCTGTCCAAGCTTGCAGAGTATTTTAATGTGCCATTTGAATTCCATGCAGCTGCCATGTCTGGTTGTGAGGTTCAGCGGGAACACCTTCAAGTTCGACCAGGAGAGGCTCTAGCCGTAAATTTTGCTTTCATGCTTCACCACATGCCCGATGAGAGTGTCAGCACTGAGAATCAACGTGACCGTCTCTTGAGGCTGGTTAAGAGCCTGTCTCCAAAGGTTGTAACACTTGTTGAGCAGGAATCAAACACAAATACTGCTCCATTCTTCCCGAGGTTCCTGGAGACGTTGAACTATTACACAGCAATGTTCGAATCAATTGATGCAACTCTCCCCCGTGAACATAAAGAGCGGATCAATGTTGAGCAGCAATGCCTGGCGAGGGATGTTGTTAACATCATAGCTTGTGAGGGGCCCGAGAGAGTGGAACGGCATGAACTCTTGGGAAAGTGGAGGTCAAGGTTCAGGATGGCAGGGTTCACCCCTTATCCTTTAAGCTCATTAGTTAATGCCACCATAAAAACACTTCTTGAGAACTATTCTGATAGATACAGGCTTCAAGAGAGAGATGGTGCTCTGTACCTTGGTTGGATGAATAGGAATTTGGTTGCTTCCTGTGCATGGAAGTAATTTACATTTCTGTCTTTATTACAGTCTTTAATATTGTCCTCACAATTGAGAACAGGGGACTTCAATGAGTGTTAGTTTTAGGAGCCTGGGACACTTTGGTACAAAGTCCTAGAGCTTATAAGTGGGCTTCTTATCCCATGTACTTCCTTACAAAATCAGAGACTTATGCTATCTATTTATATTACTTCTAATATATTGGAGGTAATTATATTTGAACATATTTAAATCTATGATTATTAGGAAGTGCTATTCAAAAGTACATTTCAATTGTATTTTTCAAAAGTAATGTCAAACTGGTCTTTAGAAATTATTTTATTTAGATTAAAAATTTAACTTTATTTTTTTGTTTCTTTTTCAATTTTTATGACTTTACTCTAATTAATCTAGATCGATCCACGCTGTATATCTGATTTTGGTAGGTAAGTCTCCTAGCGAGAATTTTTACATACACAAAGACTCAAACTCAGGTCCTGCTTAAGTGATACCAATCGACCATGCGACATTATTCCGTAGTTTATCCCATGATTTTGAAAAAGCCCTCCATAACCGATCTCTTAATGGAGGGAGGGTAAAGTTCAATGTCCTTGTCTCACCATAGGATTCAATTTTGGTAATCAATGAATAGCCCATTTTCAGAATAAAGGCCTTACTGTGAACATATGCATGACGAATGCCAAGCCTGCCACATTTCATTTGATAAGGGCAACTTTGTATAAGGATGACAATTTAATTCGAATTTGACGAATTTTAATTCAACCCGATTTAGTAGAGATAGATTTAAAAAAAAATTTAAGTTAGGATTGGGTCGGATAAAAAAAATGAATCCAAAAAGGGAAAATTGAAAATTATAAAAAAATTTGAAGTGCCTTCAATCTAAAAACAATATATTTGAAACAAACTAATTATAAAAAAAAGAGAGAAATTACCCAAAAACATGCCACGTGGAATATTCTTAGATCGTAGATGGATAAGAAGAAAAAAATTGAATCCAAATAGGGGGAAAAAAGAGAGCAGAAACCGAAACCCATCCCATTTTTTGAGGTCACACACAGACACAGTACAACGACTCGTTTTGAGGGTTTTCATTCAACTGAAAATTGATCGTTGCGTTGAGGGCGGTGCGTCGTTTTGGTCAAAAATCAATCAGGTTAGCGAAAACCACAATTCCCTCTCTCTCTCCGTCGTCGTTTCGTTTCTGATTTCTAATCCCATTCTTATTTAATTTTCCAACATTTAATACGACGAAAGCTTCAGAATCCCCCCAACAAGGATTTTCTCCTTAGATTCTTTCTTTCGTCCCGATGGAAACTTAGGGTTTGGAAATAAGAAATTACATGGGTTTATTTGTAAGCCATGAAAGCTTGTTTTTTCTTCTTCTTTTAATTGCAATTAAGTCCTCAAAATGTAAAATTTATGCATGTTAACGGTAATGGATGATGCTTCTATGATGTTTACTTCATGGAACTCAGCTTGCAAGTTTTGGCCTTCATTTCAGAATTGTTAATTTGGGGTTTAAATTTTGGAATATATAATCAATGGAAGAGATTGGGATAGACCCATGTGCAGCAAATCCTGGACCCATTGATCCTTCAGTACTGTACGATCAAGAAAAGCATGTATCTTCAGCTGTTTGGGATGGCCAGGTTCATTTCTCATTACGCCAGTGTTCCCCCCATACCTCTATTTATTTGCAAATATGGAGTGATTATTTGTATTTCTTGTATGAACAAAATTTGTAGAATTTATCTGTGCAGATGTAGGATTAGAGATTCTTATGTGTACTGTGTAGTTAAGCAAATACTTACTGATTCTCAATGGTGAGAGTTATGGATAGTTAAAAAAAAAGCATGTTTCTTGTGTTGTATTTTCTCTGGCTAGCCACTGGTTCCATAATTAGTGGTTGTTTAGTTGTTAATAGATTCATCTCTCCGATGCTCAGGAATAGTTGTGATCATAAATGTGGAGGGTTTTTGTTAAAACATATATGTTACAGGAGCGTGGTGCACTTAGGTGTCACGAGCATACATCGAAGTTAGGTGAGTGGCGGCTCACCCCAAAACAGATTGAGTTGGTTGAGAAAGCAGGATTTGGGTACTTGAGGAAGATACCTGCCATTAGTTTAGATAATCCGCTCATTTCAGCGTTGGTTGAGAGATGGAGGAGAGAGACGAATACGTTTCATTTCACTGTTGGGGAAATGACTGTGACTCTACAAGATGTTGCCTTCTTGCTGGGATTGGAAATCGATGGGAAATCTGTGATTGGAATAACGTATACCACTTGTGGCACCGTGTGTGAAAAGTATCTAGGGAAAGCGCCGGATTCTACTTATGCGAGTGGTGGGATGGTGAAGCTAAGTTGGTTGAAAGAGTTCTTTTCTCAGTGCCCTGAAAATGCATCGATTGAAGAGATTGAGTACCACACACGTGCTTACCTTTTATATCTTGTGGGAAGCACGATTTTTTCAACTACTACAGGGAATAAGGTCCCTGTCATGTACCTTCCTTTGTTTGAGAATTTTGAAGAAGCTGGGAGATATGCATGGGGTGCAGCTGCGTTAGCGTTCCTGTATAGGGCTCTTGGGAATGCCTCAGTTAAATCGCAAAGCACTATTTGTGGATGTTTGACTCTACTTCAGGTTATTAGCTTTTCTTTTGTTCATTTTTCCGACTTCATTTTGTTTCTTCGATAAGTCTTTTGAAGGACCTGGTGCGGTTCGGCTTTTCTTGACAAAAAGGAGCAGTTCAGATTTCAGAGGATTTATAAATGAAGTTTTTCTTAATGCTGTTTCTGAATAGCCTTTAGTTAATATTCTGCTATTGATAATTAATCTTCTTTCTTAGTGCTGGAGTTACTATCATCTAAATATTGGTCGACCAAAGCTCAACAGGGACCCTATCCACGACCATTTCCCTTTTGTACTTAGGTGGAAGGGAAAGCAGAGTGGTCCAACAACAAACCGTGATGTAGTTTTCTACCGCAAGGCACTAGACTCCCTAGAACCATGTGATGTAAGTTCTTTGTTTTCCTTTCTATTTTTCTTTGTTTATGTTGTTTTTAAATAGAAATTATATTCATACTCCCCATATGTGAAAGAATCAACATCTGACCAAAAGAAATGAAAGAGTTAGAATGATACAGTTGTATTTTGTTGAAAAATAGGTAGAGTGGCTTCCTTACAAATACATGGATAGTACAGTAATCCCAGTGGAAATTAGAAATACTTTGGCATTGGGGAGGTCTAAAACGATGTTAATCTGCTTTGACAAGGCAGAAAGGCACCTCCCTAATCGTGTCCTAAGGCAATATGGCATGCTTCAACATATCCCTGAAGATGTAGAACAATGGGTAAGAAAGAGCCGTGGAGTTGACGGCGGGGTGGACTTGTCTGGGAAAATGGAATCAGAACTTAGTGAATGGGAAGATCGTGCACTCCATATTGTGGAAGGTGATGATGATGCAGATGAAAACGAATACATGGTCTGGTACATGAGAATTACTCGTAAAGTTGTGGGGAGACCTATTTCTCTCTCTTCAGAGTTTCAAAGAACTGTAAGCCTATATTTAACTTGTTTAACTAATGCCCATGTCCTGTTCCTTGTTAATTTCATGTAACACTCTTTTCTTGAACAGATTGGTGGTGTGCGGGAAATTTCTTACTTAGCTGACACTTTCCCTCTGAAAGGACTGCAGCCTGAGCAATTTGAATTAATTACCAGGATTAGATCTATTGCACAAGAATGCTTGCAAGACCAAGTTGGAGGCGCGATTGTAGTGTCACCCCTTGTGGGAACTGAACTTGGGAAAAGGAGTAGGGGGAAGGAGAGGGTAAGAAGAAAGGCTACTGGGAAACGGAAGCGTAGTAACGATCCCTTGGAAGGTCATGGAGTTAGTGAGGACGAGTCTCAATATTGTGGCATGGTTGTCGAGGTAGATCATTTACATCTACAGCATGAAGATAATGAGGTGCATCATCTGCCACATTGTACTACAGTTGTCGTGGGTGAAAATGCACTGCTATTGGAGGAACCTAATAAAGTTGATGACATGCAACTTCGTGATGCAACTGATGGGATTGATGCCTCACAGTTTTGCGACGAAAGTAATGATATCGACAACTCAAATATCCCTCACGCTATTAGTGAAATTGATTTGCAAAATGCCGAAACGGTAGAAAACGTTATTCCGCAGTCGTCTGATTTACCTAATGTGACAAATGATACCAATGGTTCAGAAATTCATAACACAAACAAGATCCCTGATGACTCACAATTATGTAATGCTACTGATGGCATTAATGATCCCCAAACTCAAGTAGCTACTGATGTTAATGAATCAGAAACTCATCATGCAACTGAGAATATCAGTGTGTTGCAACCCTCTTATGTTGCCATTCATAGTGATCAGCAAACGGTAAAAGCCGAAGCAGAGGCTGTTCAACATTTGTCTCATGAAAACACCGAGGATCTTCCGCAGCAGGGTGAGACCAGTGTTGTATAATAAAGTCGAAGCATTAACTTGTGATCTTCTGGAGGTAATTCTCTGACAATGGACTAAATGTTTTTTCCCTAGAAAAATGTATAACTTTTGGTTTGAGCCTGCACTCCTGTCTGCTACTATTGAAACGCATATTCTTTCTTGACAGGACGCCAAAAGCAAACTGGTCTCTGGCCTTGTTTTAGTGGCAAAATTTATTATGCAGAGCACAATAGGTCAAAGTGCCTAGTTTGTTCTAATGACATATTCTGTGGCTTGTAGAATTAGCTCTGATTAATAGAAATAAAGTTTGTTTTTCATTTGAAGATACTTGGGTTTCTAGGCTTCTTCTATTGGAATTGTTATTATGTTTTGTTCCGCGTCGTTTTCAAGTGCGAATCGCATGGCGTGTTCATTTTTGTCTCAATGATTCTTCTATTTCTTCCCTAGGTATCAGCAAGGATGATCTTTGATGTGTTAAGTGATATGTAATCGAAGTAGTTCTTTTTATAGCATACGTACATATGAAAGACTATTGAATGAATGATCTCTTAGCCCATAGGCCATTACCACTAGCTCCTAGCCAGGGGTGTAAATGAAAAGAGCATTCAACGAATTGTTCTTAACTGTTCGTATAAACGAACACAAATAACAAATAAAGGTGTGTTCGGTTCATTTATGTTCACGAATAAGCTCGCTTATCGACTTGTTTATAAGCTCGTTTTTGTCTTTATCATCTAATTAACACGTTATCATCAATCGCATAACATAGCATCACTCTCATGTGTTGGCATATCATCATACTAAAACATCACCATTGATCGTATATATAACACAATTACAAATCTCATCATAATTAAGCGCAACAAAACTCATATAATACACTTCAAATATTGGATTAAATGAAACTAAGACTCTTGTACATAGTAATATAAAACTATATTACAATGTAAACCTTAACTTCCATTTGGAGTCGCCGTGACCTTCTTAGTGATATAATCTCATCGATCTTATCTTAGACTTATTGATAGATCTCTATGTGTGAGAATCAAATCACATGCTACCCTATTCACTTAATGAACTAATCACGAATACAAACAGACATATCAAGTATCTTGATGTCATTTAATCATAATGTGACAACTAGAATCATACTTAGGATTAGGATCAAGATGAACGATAAAGGATTGGTTCATTCTTCCTTTTCATATATCAAGGCGCCATTTTTTATCATGAACCATACCTTGGTGCTAGTATGGGCGAACCACGGCCATGCAAATACTCAGTTATAACCCTTTGCGAACATACTAGAAGGACCAAAGTTATTCTGTTGTGGATTAGACATGCGAACGCTATCCGAATCACGTGCAAAGTCACGCGATTCACGTCAATGACCGAGTCACAACGAATCCAACTCACTAACTCATTTGTCCTCACCCGTCCAACCCCTTAAAAGGAGCCATGCATCCAAAAACAAGGGCAGGTGAAAGGAGAATTCATATCAGATCCCAGGGAACAAACAACTTAAATCCCACATCTCAATCCTCTGAACGACCCAAGAGCCAGTGATCAACACGTGGTACGTGATTTCTTATCATAGTTCTTTTGTACATATTATTAATTTTTGAACACGCATCTCCGCATAAGAACTTATTTATTAGTTTCATTTAGCGGAATAACATAAGTTATAATAAAATTATTTCATGTACGAGGCATATATTATTTGCTTTTATTTATCTAGTTTCATGAAGTGTTACAAAGTGCTTTTTGCACTGGTTTCATATTTTACTATCTTTTGTAATCGTTTTTACTTTTAGCGTATTTCATTTATCAATTTGTAACAAAAGCAAAATATATCACATATCAAGAGTATATACGGGGACGAAGCCAGAAATGAATTACGAGGGAAGCAGACGATTAACTTCAAAACGAATATGGTTTTAAAAAATAATTAAACTATGAAAATTAAGAGAATTTAAGTTTAATTTTATAAATTTTAAAATTAAAAGGTCTTAAAAAGTAATTAAATAAAAAATAAGGGATTAAAACTTAATTTTATTAATTCTAAATGATTGGGTCCTAAAAAGAATAATAAACCAAAAAACTTTGAGAGGACCAAAAATTTAATTGCAATGGTTCAAAATTATTTAAACTTAAAATATAATTAACCCATTAAGTTTGAGGACAATTGTCCTTTCCACCTCACGTAGTACCGTCCTTGAATATACACAATACATTATCATCTCAGGAGCATATCAGGGACATTCATCATATTAGGGTTATTAATTAGCTCATAATAAACTATAATTAGACTAGCTAGCGTAAACAGTTTGACCAAGATAGTGTAAAAGTTCAAGATGCACATTTGTATCGATATCATCGTCTAAGAAACATCATTGGCGGAGCCAAGTTTAAAGAATCGATGTCAGTTGACATCTAAAAATTTAGAGAAAATTTTTTATATGCATTTTATTTGAATATATATATAAATTGATATTATTTTAATAAAAAATTGATATTATTTTTAAAAGTAATTTAGATTATTTAAAGGAAATTAACGGTCCCCATTTAGATTAAAATACAAATTAACACTTAAAATTCAGACATCATAACTTAAATTTTTTGACTCGTCCATGGATATCAACAATCATTGATGACAATAATAATAAATAGTCATATATTAGCTTAACACGACACGACACGACACGTCATTTGGTGACTTAATTCAAAGCATCCTTTCTCACCACCTGGACCAGCATTTTGTTTTCATCTATTTTTGCCGTGTTAATAATGTTGATAATTTATGTTGGACCTAAAAAAATTAGCGGTTAGCTAGAGCTTTGGAGGTTGTCAAAATCCCATTCTTCAATCCTAACATGAAAATCTTCAAAAAGAATTAAAATCTGATCTATTGAGTTGCATAATAAAGAAAACAATGCCATTACGGGACTATAAAAATATGTACAGATAGAAACAAAGCTGCCTCAACCACAAGGCTATAAGTTAAAGCCTTACTTGTTATTAACCTATAAAATAAAGGTACAGCATGTAAATAGTACTTGATTCCCCACAACAACAAATCAACTGGCATTAAAGAAAGCAGTGCACTATTAGCATTGTTCACCCTACCAATATGTACATTAGCATGTTTATGAATCTCAGTTGGGAAAGTAGTTAACAACTAGCATAAGGCATATGATATCACTTAAAACTAGCATACTCTGTCAATTCAGAAAATAATTACTCGCTAGTGTTTTCGCAGAAAGTCCACTCAAAACGCCATCAGGTGGAAACTGAGTCAATCTCGTCATCTTTGAGGTCAGAAAAGAAAGGGTCCTTGAGAAGTTCAGAAGCTGAAGGTCGTGCCCTTGGCTGTGCTATGCATTTCTCAATAAATGCCTTCACTTCTGGATCTGGAACCGTGTTCAAGGCTAAGGGTCTCACGCCAGAGGTGACCTTCTTGTATATTTTGGCAACACTATCACATTCACTATAAGGTATCTCCATTGTCACCATCTCAAGCAGGCACATTCCGAAAGAGTATATGTCAACCATCTCAGTGTAATCTTCCTCGTACAGCTCCGGTGCCATATATTCTGGTGTCCCTATTATAGAATGTGCAGCATGGCTTCTCCCAACTATTGCAGCAAGTCCCAGGTCACCAATTTTCACCTGCGAATAAAATATTTGTCTGTTGGTCTTATCACTAAAAATATTTTGCTTAAAGTTACCATGGTTAACTGGTAAATGAGGAAGAAAAATCCACAGTAATGAAACAATATGAGTCCAACATTGCATGCATTTGATCTCTCATTCCCTCACAACCAGAGCCTAAAGCATAAAGCATGCTCAGCTACATTGAACTGACCATTCGGTGACTCAGCAAGCTGATTCATACTCCCAAACACTTCTTTAGAGCTATCTCAGTCTATTCCTTTATTCAGCCTTATTCTCAGCCACCCTTAGTCTATTCCACCTATTCTCCACCTGACTAACCATCACCTGCTACTGCACTCTACACAAGGGGTCTATACCAATCTTCCTCTCCTCTGTCTCTCAGTACATTCCATTTCACTTGTTTGCAACACTTACTTTCTTCATCAAAGAACCCTCTACATTTATCTAACATTAGATTATAATGCCAAAAGGCTGTCATAAGCTACTAAATATATTTGGCTATAGAATGTAGATAACTTTCCTGCCTTGTATATTCAATTTAAGTCTCGGAAAAGAAGAATAGCTTAGCCGCCTAACTAATCTCGTATGAAGTTATAGTTATAAGGAAATAACATAAGAGCGCAGGTTATGTCTCGTAAAAGTTGGAATACGGTGTTGCATAGTAATAGGGAATAAGCCCACTTACTTGGCCAATGTTCCCGTTGATGAAGATGTTGCTGCAATTTAGATCTCTATGAATGATGCAAGGGTCATGTGTATGAAGATATTCCAACCCCTCAAGTACCTGTTTTGACCACTTCTTCAAGGCCTTAATGGATACATGGCGATGCTTCTTCCTGTAAGTTCTCAAGTTTCCCGATGTGCAGACCTCAGTGATAAAATTTAACGTGTTATGGTCTCGATCCCTCCAAACGCTGTAGCAAACAATGATATACTTGTTTTTCAATGTTCTGAGCAACTGTACCTCAGATTGAAGCCTATAAATAAGCACAGGGTCTTCACTAAACTTAGCCAATTTCACTTGATTCCAAGCCACCTCTATACCTTCCTCCTGATCAAATGCCCTGTAAACCTTCTTCACTGCACCAGCACCAAGCAAATCATTGTAGCGCCCAAAGCGTCCGGTGGGATCGACCTCAACAAATGATTCTCCTTCTCGATCAGACATATTGGTACCAGCAGCCGGCATCTTCAAAGATTAGAAACAATAGATAACATTTACAGAATATACTTGCAATAATTAATATCCAAACAAAGAATTTTCCAGAAACAGTTCAATCTTGACAAAACATAACGTGAGAAAACCTGATCATATTGAAACAAAATCCAATATTAGCAGTAAAATAAAGGGAAAAAAGGTTTATCAGCAACAACAAATATTATTAGCTGGAACAATAGTTGATTGTCAGAGACATGTCGAAGATTAAGGTAATGACCATACTAAAGTATCCAAGCGGTGAAATTTGTACTTTGATTCAGAACTGAGATTGCACTATCAAAACGTACACTATGAATAGGAAGAAAAGTGTTATATTGAAATATTAGTAAAAGATGAGCAATTAAATAGTCTTCGTCACAGAACGTCCTAATATAAACCTAAAGTAGTCATAAGGCGTTTTAGAAGCATACGTAGTATGATGAATAAAAATTAAACTAATCAATTAAATAGAGAATATTAAAACAAAAAAAGGAGAATACAAAGTCAAATGGAGAAAGAAAGATTATCAAAAGAGTATAAATCAAGCAATCAGAGTTGGAAACGGAATTCAAAGGTTTGAATAGTTTCGATGAATCACGGGTACTTCAATCTGATGTTGTACAACGTATTTGATGCGTTCACGTACCGGGTCCCCATTGTTTCATCTCCCTATTGTTTCTTAATCTTCTATTCTCCTTTACTTCTTGTCTTTTTCTTGTTTTTCTTTTTAACTTTTTCTAGTTCACATGATTGAAGTATAAGTATATAAGTATGTGTGAAGCCATGCTCACATGATTTTTTTATGAATTTTTTTTACATTTTTAAAAGACAATTTATTTTATATCTACCGTACCCTATAATTTTGAAAATTGTATGCTTCTCAGTCCTGTTTCTGTATCCATATATGTATCCGTGCAACATAGGTTTCAATTCGTGGTTTAGGACATATCATCCACAGCTGATCCAGGTCATGGAAGCATCTTTAATAATTTCCAACACATTTCTGTTTCCCGATTGATCAAACAAAAAATTGGCAGTATAACAAAAATTTCCAACACGGTGTTTGAGATGCATGTAGCATGCCTAGAGTTATAATAAAAAAGGAAGAAAACTTACCTTCAATAATAAAGAAAAAAGTTATAGAAAGAGAAAGCAAAGGGAGAAAAAAATAAGCAATTAAATTTTCATTATAAAAAAAATCAATATGATTCGATAAACGAAAAAGAAAAATGGCAAGAGCTTGAAGAAAAGGAAATGGATAAAAGAGTATTACTATTTCAATTCGATTTCCAGAATTTTGCTGCAATTAAAGATTTTCTACTACATAACATTCGTTGACCTAAATCCATACTGATAAAAAAAACAGAACAAATTTGAAATATGCGATTAAAGAGTGAAAATCTAAAGAAATGCAAAGTCAAATGGAGAAAGAAAGATTAACAAAAGCGTCGCCAATCACGCAATCAAAGCTGGAAACGGAATTCAAAAAAAAAAAGAGAATGATGCCAAAACATAAACAATAAACGCACGGAAGTAAAAAAAAATAAGAGAAAGAGATTTAAAAATTCAAAGATTACAATAGTTTCGATTCGCGGTCTAGGACTTATCATCCACAACTGATCCAGGCCGTGGAAGCATATTTAATAATTTCCAAAACATTTTTTTCGATTGATCAAACATAAATCTGGCTGCCTAACAAGTAACAAAGAAAATATAAGAAATTTGAATTGCGGAAAAGAGAAAGAAACGGAGAGAAAGTGTGAGAAAATTACCTTCGTCAAGAGTAAAAAAACTATACAAAGAGAAGGCAAAGGTTTGTTTGGGATTAAGAACTGAGCTGAGCCTGAGAAAATAGTTTGCTGAGCAGAGCTGAACTGAGCTTTGAGGTGAGAGAGGGGTATTTATAATGGCCCGCGTTTTACATAAATATGATTTTAAAATCCAGCCAAACGACGACGTTTCGGAGGAGGCTGGCTGCTTTTCGAATCTTTTTTTCTGTTATGGCTTCCAGGAGAACCAGTAATTTTCGCCGCTTTTTTTATTTTCCTTTTTTCCTCACTTCATTTAGAGACACGTAATAAAAATAAATACTGACAAACCGGGGTTTGACATTATTATTAGCTACATAGAATGTTTATTATATTTGTTAATAATTTTTGGGATCTTCAAAGATGTGTTTGGTTACTATAATATTAGATATTTGAATGTGTTTTAATGTTTTATTCGTTAACGTGGATTCCAAAATAAAATATTTGAATCACATTAATAAAAAATAAAAATATTTGAATTATTTATTTTTATATTCATCGTTTATCTTATTTATTAATTGCGAATATCTAGTACGGAAATGATTCTCTCAATTTAATTTGTTGTATTCATAACGTTAAAACTTTAAATTTTTGATTATTTTAAGGACCTAATATCTCATCCATTAGACCAACAAATAGTTAATAAAAGATTTGAATTATTTTCAAGACACGTCAAAATAAAAATTAACGTGGAAAAAATACTTAGCTAACCATATTTATATTAAATATATTAATTTTTTGATGGCTTTCAATATATTAAAAATATTTTAAAATTAATTTTGGCCATTTTCAAACAAATTGAATACAATTCATCTTGTTTCATTAAGCATCGTTAATCTAGTTTAAAATAATCGGATTAATTCAAGTAATATATATCATAATTTAGCGAACCTTGTGTAGCTTAACAGACTAACCAATTAATTTGGTAAGATAAATCGAGACATAACAAAATTTATAGTTTTCGTAAAAGAATTTAAATAAAAATCAGTAAAATTATACTTTTATAAAAGTAGAAACAAAGCAAGAAATTCATTATAGGAGAACAAGCACGTTTGGCCGGTTTGTCAAATTGTTCATCTTTGTACTTTTATATTTTTTTAGGTTATGAATTCTAAACCCATTAAGAGCTCCCATAGAGTTACATTCCTCTCCGCTCTAGATAAGATTAGAATTAAAATTAGAATTATAAAATTTGTAAGAGAAGTACAACTCAAAATTTCCATTTTTATCAAGGCTTAATACTTAAATAAGTGCTCAAACTATCGTGTATACCTTTTTTAGGCGTCTAAACTATTTTTTTGTCCCTTTTAAGTGCCTAAACTATTATATTTTGGTCAAAGTATGTATCCAAACTATTATTTCTTTGTCAAAATAGGTGTCTCGGTTTGACTTTAAAAGGGGTAAAAAATGATAGTTTGGGCACCTAAAATTGGCAAAAATAGTTTGGGCACTTAAAAAGAAAAAAAGTAGTTTGGGGCACTTAAAAGAGGCAAAAAATAATTTAGGCACTTTAAAGGGAAAAACATGATAGTTTGAGCACTTATTTTTACATTAAGCCTTTTGTTAACGAACTTTTTGTTGAGCCCAATAAACACAACCGAAATGCTTGCCAAGTGGTGGGGAATATATATTTTGAGTGTTTGGAGAGGAAGCAAAAAGATAGAAAAATATGGACAAAGATTTAAAGTGGTTCGGCTTTCTCACCAAAGCCTACATCCACTACCTAGCTTCCTACTAAGGATTTCACTAATTCGCTAAAAATTCTTCTCTTTTTCAAGGCTTAAGAGGCAATCTTTTACAACTTAGACTCACAACCCAAGTTTAGCATCCAAAGCTCACAAACTGAGCTTTAGGAACTCTCTCAAACAAGAGAAAACTTAGCAAACTGAAATTCCTCTCTAAAGGTTGATGTTTGCACATTAAAGCACTCACTCAAATCCTAGAACACTTGAGCATACATTGACAATTTGAGCTCACAAGTGTTTGTCTATACAAGGAATGGAAGTTTAAGCACTAAGATAATTTTTGCATCATAATGTTGTTGACTTGAGGTTCATTAGTCTTCCATAGATGCTTGGAGGTCCCTTTTATACTCTCAATTGAGCTTTTAGCCGTTAGAGACCGTTGAGATTGAATTAGAGTCGTTGGGGCCTTTATTTCCTGCAATAATGCAGTTATGAAGTTGTCTGTATCGTTACATGGGTAGCCGTATTGATACAGATTCTTCATGAACTAGCCATTATGCTCTTCACAGCTGATGCGTATCGATACAAGTAGGAGCATATCGGTACGACATGCAGTTTAAAAGACCGTTGGGAAATTGATCGTTGAGGGGGTTTTGGCCGTTAGGGTTTTTGTCATGTATACGTATCGAAATGCTAAGAGGCGTATCAAAACGACCCCTCTCCGTATCGATACGGGCAAGCCTTGTATCGGTACGAGTTTTGGCAGTTTCAAATAAACTGTAGTTGAAACCTTAAGACGTATCGAAACGAGGTATACCGTATCGATACATTTGAGCTGAGAACTTAGGTTTGACTACTTTAAAACATTTCAAAAACACTTCAAAAACTTTTGAAACCTTCTCAAACATATTTTCAAATTGTTTGGACTTAAAATCATTTTTGCAATGTTTTCAATTTAGTCCAAAACTATTTTTCAATTATTATATCAAAACAAATATCCTAACAATCTCCCCCCTTTTGATATAATAAAACCAACTTGAAATTTGTATTATGATTCTCCCCCTTAGTATTTAAAAATTTGAATAAGAGATTTTAAAATTTAAATGTATTAAAGCTCCCCCTTATTCACTTGAAAAATCAATTTTTCAAATAATTTCTCTCCCTTTTTGTTATATCAAAAAGAATTTAAGTAACTTTAAGTTTAAAATAACAATGGAGGTTAAAAATTTTGACATAAATAAGATTTTTGGTTTTAAAATGACTTCCCCTACTCAAGCATCAAACAAATGTTAGTCAAACAATTTATGATAATCTAGTTGAATTAAAGTAAATAAACCAAATTAAAGCAAATAAATTCAACTAAATTTTACTACACACCAAAGGGAGGATGTGAAGTCTTCATTCTTCAAGTGCTTTCCTTGTGTGTATGAAGCTCCCCCTCAATGTTGTACTTTGTTGATCATTCTTCATCACACCTAAAACAAGGCACTCAAGTAATTTTTGGTATCCAAATTTCTTTGGATCCATAAGCATTAGTAGCACATAACTTAGTCCCCTTATGAATCTATTTTTGGGACCCAAATACTTCTAAAACATTTACTGTTTAAAAATCTAGGGGCACTAGATTGTCTAAAATAAAAATTTGATTTTCCTAAATTGTTTTTCTTTTGAAGTTCATTGGAAATCAATGTTGGAGTATGCCCAAAGATCAATCATGAGATGGTTGTAAAAGACATACTTATTTTATCTTGTTTATTAAAATAAAGCCATTATTATTATTTCAGTCTTATTCTGTGTATTTATAAATAAACTAAATTATAATAAAGTCCTTAGAATAATATAGTTATTCTTGAATGTCCTTAGTCAAGAATTATTGTGGGCTTGGACAACAATAATGTATTAAGACTAATATGTAGTTGATTGATGACAAAGTGTTGTCATTGACATGAAAATGTCAAAATCAATACATAAGTATGTGTTAGGGAACAACATACTGGATTGACCCACTATGAGCATGTTTCTTGGATTATTATGTGACAGTCACAATATTGCTTATGGTGATAACTACATGTATGATCTTCAGACTTGAGATCATGATTATTTTAACATCGTGAGTGACATATTTTGATATGGTCAAACGTGTGTCGTAACTAACTACACTATAAAGACTGATATTGGATATGTCATAATCCATGTAGCGAAATATTGTTGATCTAGATAGGATTTGTCCCTCCTACATAATAGGAGTAATATCATAGGCCACTTGATTGAGTGAGACTAGAAAATGCACGACCATGCTCGAATAAATTGATATAGGATATCATAATTATTCGTTTATAATAGTCTACTCAAGATATCAAGAAACATTAGATGAACTATACAAGTGTGACTAATCCATGACTTGTGTTCGATCTATATATGAGGACAAAAGGATGAAATACATAAAAGAAGTTAATCACAAAAAAAATGTTAAATCGAATCACGATTTCATGTAACTTAGGTAGCAATGATGTATTGCTAGATGCCACTCGTTGCTTGTAATATTATAATTGTTCTGGATATTACTGCTAACGTTACATGAACCTACAAGGGTCACACCCTATTATTGAAACGAACAAATATCGATTAGATAGCATGTGTACAAACTTGTTGTACACGTAATTAGTGAGAAACCGATATTGTTATAATTATTGTAATTATGGATAATTTCGTTTATATATATATGTTAATATTTGATAAGTTATTGTAATTATCAAATATTATTAAAGTATATATATATATATATCTAAAAGAAACCTAATTAAAGTAGAATCAGATTTTACATATTTAATTATATTCAGTTAAATATATTGTATATTTAAGAATCCGAATTTAATTAGAATTAGGTTTTTAAATGCTATATAAAGGCATAAGGTCTAGCATCCATTTATTTTCTGTTTTTGAAAAACCTCTCTAATAGTTATAGAAGAGAAAATATTGTTCGTTTCATTCGGGTGGATTGCGTAGAGGTCGGAACGCTATTGTGACGACTCAGATTCGATTTGGTTATTCCGAATTCCCTACGGATTTCCAGATTCTAGATTTATTAAGGTAACGTATCATCCTTCATCACCCCAAATTTGTCCATTTTACATGGATCACTGGTGGATTATGCCAGATAATTTTTCCGCTGTGCCATGGGGTGTACCGACGTTTCCCAACAGTGGTATCAAAGCCACTTGTATGATACGAATTCCGACTTAAATACTTGGATTATGTTTTTGTATGAGATGCATATTTTACTTTTTATATTTTGACATGTATGTGATGTGTTTTTGGCAGAAGAATAATGGCTGTTCAAGAGTGAAAAATCCCTAGAACACGATTATGTTGATAAAAGTTATCAAATCGTGTGGTTTTTCCATAGTAATCGAAGTGCCAAAATTAAAAATGTCGTAGGAACTATTTAGGTAATCTTAATTAACCAGATAAAACATGTGTATGTTTTGGATGATATGCACGGTGTTTGAAAATGCATAGTTATAGCCCAAATAACCTATTTACTTTGGTTTTATATAAATACGGCCTGCATGTCGTGCCTTTCTTTCTTCTATTGTAATTCTATTATCATCCTATTCCCTCGTATATAAAATGAGTTTATGAAAAATTGTAATATTTACGGAGAAAGCGTAGACCAAAGGAGTAGACTGATGGGCCGATCAAAGGTGGATTTGGTGCTTGAGAAGCAAGTTCTATCTTTAGTAACTTTGGTTCTCCCATTGGCTTGGGATGGGCCAGCTTAGTTTTAAGGCCTATAACCATTGCATTTATATTTACTGCTTTACATGTATGTGATACAATGTGTGTTTTTTTAGTGTGATGGTAACTGATTAGATCATAATAGAATGGTGAGATTAATATAACAAAAAAACCCTCCATATTTAATTAAAATTAGTCATCCAATATTACCCCTCGTTAAAACCTCGATCGGTACTATGTAGATTTTGCCAAAGCAAAATACTTAGATCTATCCTGGTTAAACGCGAAGAATAAGCAAGTGATATTCACTGGTAGTAATATTGGTTAAACTAGGTTGTTCTAATAAGATTAGAAACCTAAAGACTAATGATTGTTCAAGAACTTTGGTGATTGAAAAACAATACGAAAGTGCATGTCTAGGATTGGTTCTTTGAAAAACTTGGTATTTAAGTGTGCTCAGTACACCACCTCTCTTACATAAGTTACCTACATGGTGCACTGTTCATTATTGTTCTTTCTATTAGACCATATGAACTTTGTTTTGGAAAAAAAGTTGTTCATCAAATAGGAATTACATGAGATGTAATTAGCAAGTGTTGTTTACCTAAATAATTGAATTCTAGGAGTAAAGCCAACGCTGACTTAGAATAAAATGAAATATGGATCTTTACCCACTAGAAATACTTTTAGCAAGTTTTTCGATTTTGAGGGTTTTTAATAGTGTGAATTTTATTACTTTATAAATATGATAAATAGGTACTTATAAAACATATTTTATCGTTGTAGATTTATGGAAAACACATTATCATTGCGATCCGTCCTTGAGAATGACAAATTAAATGGCTTGAACTTCCTTGACTGGTTCCGCAATTTGAAGATTGTCCTCAAACAAGAACAGAAACTAATAGTCATCGAAGAACTTGTCCCTAAAAAGCCAACAGATGATGCCTCTAAAGATGAATTGGAAGCCTTTGAAAATTACTCAAGTGACATGGTAGATGTCGATTGTTTGATGCTTGCGACCATGACCCCTAAGCTTCAAAAGCAACATTAGGACATGGTTCCCTATGATATGGTTAAAAATATCAAGGAATTATATGAGGGGCAAGCTCGTCAAGAGAGGTATGAGACCTCTAAGGCTTTGTTTCGATGCAAGATGGTTGAGGGAACTCCAGTGGGAACTCATGTTCTCAAAATGATAGGTATATTTAGACCCTGGAAAAGTTGGGCTTCCCTTTAAGTGTTGAATTGACTACTGATGTTATCCTGCAATCATTGCCGGACAGTTTTAATTAGTTTGTTCTTAATTTCAATATGAATGAAATTAACAAATCGTTGCCCCAATTGCTTGGTCTGTTAAGAACAACATGAAAAAAGTTGGTTGCAAACCTATTCTAATGGTCCGAAAATATAACAAAAAAGGAAAGCCCAACACCAAGGCAAAACCAAAGCCCAACAAAGGAAAGACTGTATTGAAACCCAAAGGAGGAGTTGCAAAAGAAGGAAAGTGTTTCATTGCAACAATGCTGGACATTGGAAGAGAAACTGCCTTGTCTATCTTGAGGACATCAAGAAGGCAAGAGAAAATGGACAGTCTGGATCAGGTATTTATGTTATTGATATTAATATATCAATATCTACTTCTTGGGTATTAGATGCCGGTTGTGGTTCTCACATTTGTACTTCTGTACATAGACTAAAAATGAGCAGAAAATTGGCAAATTGAGATGTGGACTTACGAGTTGGAAATGGATCAAGAGTTGCTGCATCAGCCATAGAAACATTTACTTTGTCATTACCTAGTGGACTTGTTTTATATTTAGACGATTATTATTTCGTACCTAGTTTGACTAAAAACATTATTTCAATTTCTTGTTTGGACAAGATTAGTTTTGAGATTATTATTAAAAATAATAGTTGTTCTTTTTCCCTTAATAATTTTTATGGTACGACTCAATTAATCAATGGCCTATATATCTTAGATCAAGACAATTCCATATATATCATAAATACAAAAAGATAAAAAACAAATGACTCTAATCAAACTTATCTCTGGCATTGTCGCTTGGGTCATATAAGTGAGAAACGCATATCAAAACTGCATAAAGATGAATTTTTGGATTCTTTTGTTTTCAAACAATTAGATATTTGTGAACCTTGCTTAATGGAAAAAATGACCAAATTACTGTTTGACTGTAAAAACGAATGAGCAAGTGATTTATTAGGTCTAATACATAGTGATGTATGTGGACCGATAAATACATAATCCAGAGGAGGGTTTCAATACTTCATTACTTTCACTGAAGACTTCAGTAGATATGGGTACGTTTACCTAATGCATCATAAATCTGAAGCCCTTGAAAAGTTCAAGGAATTTAAGAATAAAGTACAAAACCAATTAGGGAAGAGTATCAAAGCTCTTCGATCAGATCGATGAGGAGAATAATTAAGCCTAGAGTTTGATGAACTTCTTAAAGAATGTGGGATTGTCTCACAACTTACACCTCTAGGTACTCCACAACATAATGAAGTCTCTGAAAGGAGAAATCGAACATTATTAGACATGGTTCGGTCAATGATGAGTCATGCTGATCTTTCAACTTCTTTTTGGGGACATGTGCTAGAAACAACTACTTTCACACTAAATCATGTTTCAGCTAAATCGGTTTAAAAGACACCATATGAGATGTGGACTGGGAAACGTTCTAGTATGTCTTTTATAAAAATTTGGGGATGTGAAGTTTATGTTAAACATCAAATGTCTACAAAACTCGAACCTAAATCTCATAAGTGTAATTTTGTAGGGTATCCTAAAGAAACAAAAGGATAATATTTCTTCAATCCATCTGAGAACAAAGTGTTTGTTGCTCGAATGAGAGTCTTCCTCGAAAGAGAATTTATTTTCAGAAAAGGAAGTGAGAGAAATATTGAACTTGAGGAAATTAAAGATCAACCACATATCAATGAACCAGAGATTGAACAACAACAAGTTCCACAAATAGTTGAGGAACATCCAATTATTCTTGAAACACAACCACTGCAAAGGTCTATGAGAGAACGCAATGCGCCTGAGAGATATGGATTTCTTGTCACATTGCATGGAGATGTTCTTCTCATGGACCAAGATGAGCCTAAGACTTATCGGGAAGCAGTGAAGAGCCCAGACTCTGAGAAACGACTAGAAGCCATGAAATTCGAGATGAATTCCATGTCATAAAACCAAGTATGGATTTTGGTTGACCCACCCGAAGGAATTAAGCCCATAGGGTGCAAATGTTTAAATATACAAACATACAAAGGGCGATTAGTCGCTAAGGGATTTCGTCAAATTCATGGTATAGACTATGATGAAACATTTTCCCTTGTTGCTATGTTTAAATCTATCCGGATATTGCTTGCAATAGCTGCATATTATGATTATGAAATATGACAAATGGATGTCAAAATTGCTTTCCTTAATGGAAAATTAGATGAGGATGTGTACATGACACAACCTGAGGGTTTTGTCGATCCAAAAGATGCCCTAAAAGTATGCAAGCTACAAAGATTCATTTATGGGTTAAAGCAAGCTTCTTGAAGTTGGAATCTTCGTTTTAATGAGGCAATCAAAGAGTTTGGTTTCATCAAAAATGAAGATGAGCCATGTGTTTTCAAGAAAACTAGTGGGAGCACTGTTACATTCTTGGTATTGTATGTGGATGACATACTAATAATAGGAAATGACATACCTCCCTTACAGTCTGTAAAGACTTAGTTAGGAAAATATTTTTCTATGAAAGACTTGGGTAAAGCAACATACATATTAGGAGTCAAGATCTAAAGAGATAGATCAAGACGACTTCTAGGACTAAGTCAAAATACAGACATAGATAAAGTACTAAAAAGATTTAGTATGAAAGAATTTAAAAGAGGATTCTTACCTATGAGACATGGTATTTCGCTCTCGAATGAAATGTGTCATTCAACACCTCAAGAGAGAGAGCGCATGAGTAAGGTTCTATATGCTTCGTCCATTGGATCTATCATGTATGCCATGCTATGTACACGTCTGGATGTATCATATGCACTAAGTATGACAAGTTGATACCAAGTAGATCCCGGTGAAGGTCATTGGGTTGCAGTAAAAAATATCCTTAAGTACTTAAGAAGAACTAAGGATACATTCCTTATGTATGGAGGTGAGGAAGAGCTAAGTATAAAAGGTTATACTAATACAATCTTCCAAACTGATAATGATGATTCTCGATCGCAATCGAGTTTTGTGTTTTGCCTTAATGGAGGTGTTGTAAGATTGAAAAGTTCAAATCAAGATACAGTAATAGATTCTACAACAGAAGCCGAGTATATTACAACAAGCGGTGCTGCAAAAGAGGCTGTTTGGATCAAAAAGTTTATATCTGAACTAGGGGTCGTGCCTAGCATATCAAATGCCATAGATTTACGTTGTAACAACAACGAAGCCATCGCACAAGCAAAAGAACCCAGATCTCACCAGTGATCCAAACACATACTTAGGTGTTACCATCTCATTCGTGAAATCATTGATCGAGGAAATGTAGAAATATGCAGAGTACCAACAGATGACAATATTGCCGACCACTAACAAAACCTCTAACACAGTAGAAGCATGAACGTCACACTAAGTCTATTGGTATTAGATACATGAGTGATTGGTCTTAGTGCTAGTGGGAGATTGTTGGAGTATGCCCAACGACCAATCATGAGATGGTTGTAAAAGACATACTTATTTTATCTTGTTTATTAAAATAAAGCAAATATTATTATTTCAGTCTTATTCTGTGTATCTATAAATAAACTAAATTATAATAAAGTCCTTAGAATAATATAATTATTCTTGAATGTCCTTAGTCAAGAATTATTGTGGGCTTGGACAACAATAATGTATTAAGACTAATATGTAGTTGATTGATGACAAAGTGTTGTCATTGACATGAAGATGTCAAAATCAATACATAAGTATGTGTTAGGGAACAACATACTGGATTGACCCACTATGAGCATGTTTCTTGGATTATTATGTGACAGTCACAACATTGCTTATGGTGATAACTACATGTATGATCCTCAAACTTGAGATCATCATTATTTTAACATCATGAGTGACATATTTTGATACGGTCAAACGTGTGTCGTAACTGACTACACTATAAAAACTGATATTGGATATGTCATAATCCATGTAGCGAAATATGGTTGATCAAGATAGGATTTGTCCTTCCTACATAATAGGAGTAATATCATGGGCCACTTGATTGAGAGAGACTAGAAAATGCATGGCCATGCTTGAATAAATTGATATGGGATATCATAATTATTCGTTTATAATAATCTACTCAAGATATCAAGAAACATTAGATGGACTATACAAGTGTGACTAATCCATGACTTGTGTTCGATCTAGATATGATGTCAAAAAGATGAAATACATAAAAGAAGTTAATCACGGAAAAAAGGTTAAATCGAACCACGATTTCATGTAACTTAGGTAGCAATGATGTATTGCTAGATGCCACTCGTTGCTTGTAATATTAGAATTGTTCTGGATATTACTGCTAACGTTACATGAACCTAAAAGGGTCACACCCTATGATTGAAACGAACAAATATCGATTAGATAGCATGTGTACAAACTTGTTGTACACGTAATTAGTGAGAAACCAAAATTGTTATAATTATTGTAATCATGGATAATTTCGTTTATATATATATGTTAATATTAGATAAGTTATTGTAATTATCAAATACTATTAAAGTGTATATATCTCTCTAAAAGAAGCCTAAATAAAGTAGAATCAGATTCTACATATTTAATTATATTCGGTTAAATATATTGTATATTTAAGAATTCGAATTTAATTAGAATTAGGTTTTTAAATGCTATATAAAGGTATAAGGTCTAACAACCATTTATTCCTGTTTTTTGAAAAACCTCTCTAATAGTTAGAGAAGATAAAATATTGTTCGTTTCATTCGGGTAGACTGCGTAGAGGTCGGAATGCTATTGTGACGATTCAGATTTGATTTGGTTATTCTGAATTTCCTACGGATTTCCAGATTCCAGATTTATTAAAGGAACGTTTCATCATTCTTCACCCCAAATTCGTCCCTTGTACATAGATCACTAGTGGATTACGCTAGATAATTTTCCCGCTGTGCCATGGGGTGTACCAATGTTTCCCAACAATCAAATATTTTTCTTTCTTAAGATTATCAACTTTCTTTTGATGACCTTTTTCCATTGTTTGAAACAATTCTTGTAAATTTGAAGCTTTAAGCTCAAAATCTTTGATTTTTGCTTCAAACTCTAAATTTGTTTTTAAAAGCAAATCATTTTCAGTTTTTAATTTTGAAATTAATTTCTTGTTTTTCAAAAATGAAGCCTTAAACTCAAAAACCAATTCGTCATAGGCTTCTTGTAATTCATCAAAGGAATAGGAATTTGATATAGATGAATTAGAAGCTACATTTTCCTCTTGAAGGGCCGTGAAGCATAGATAGGCAACTTCATCTTCATTGGTGGACTCTTCATCACTCAATGTTGCCATGTATGCTTTCTTTGAAGATGAACCCTTTTTGTTAAAGCGAGGTCAATCGAATTTTGTATGCCTTGTCGCCTTTCATTCATGGTTTTTTTGGGATTCTTCATCATCTTCTTCGATTCATGCTTGGATTTTTTTATTTTGCTCTTCATGAATCGGGTGAACCTTTTGAAGAGATGAACCATCTCTTCATCTTCACTTTCCTCATCACTTGATTTTTCATGTTGGCATTTAAAGGATTTGAGAGCAATGACATTAACATCAATGCCTTGCTCTTTGATCTTCTTCTCCTTCTCTCTCTTCAAGGGTTCGGGCATCATCTCATGAGTTAGCAAGGCTCCAATTAGCTCATCAAGCTTGAGCTCCTTCAAGTTCTTGACTTCAATGATAGCCGTCTTCTTGCTCTCTCATGATTTGGGAAGTGAGTAAATTAACTTCTGAACGAGTTTTTCTTTCGAAATCTCCTCTTCAAGGCTTTTTAGTTGGTTGATAATAGGGGAGAATCGGTCAAACATTCTCTTGATGTCTTCATCCAGGTCCATCTTGAAGTTTTCATACTCAAGGTTGAGAAGACCGATCTTGGTCTCTTTTACTTCATTTGTTCCCTCGTATGTGACTTCATGCTTGTCTCATACTTCTTTGGCACTCTCACAAGAAGAAACATCAGCATAAACCTCTGGTCTCAATGCACAAAATAGCACTAACAACGCCTTGGAGTTTAGCTCTATATTCTTATTGTCGTTGGCATTCCAATCTGTCTTCCTTCGTTGAGGCTCAAACGGTTCATCTTCAACAAGGTCCTAAAGTTGATAATCCTTTGCCTTGATGAAATAAATCATCCTATTCTTCCAATAGGTATAATGTTCACCGTTGAAGAATGGTGGCTTGTCGATGGATTACGCCATGAACACCGATTGATAGAATGATTGATCGAGCTTGTTGGGATCACCTCAATAGGATGTTAATCCTCTCGATTGAGCCTCGCTCTGGTACCAATTGTTGAGCCTGATAAACACAACTGAAATGCTTGCCAAGTGGTAGAGAATATACATTTTGGGTGTTTGGAGAGAAAGCAAAAAGATAGAAAAATATGAACTAGAATTTAAAGTGGTTTGGCTTTCTAACCAAAGCCTAAATCCACTTCCTTAGCTTCCTACTAAAGATTTCACCAATTCACTAAGAATTCTTCCCATTTTCAAGGCTTAGGAGGCAACCTTTTACAACCTAGATTCGCAACCCAAGTCTAGCATCCACAGCTCACGAACCGAGCTTTGGAAACTCTCTCAAACAGGAGAAAACTTAGCAAATTGAAATTCCTCTCTAAAGGTTGATGTTTGCACACTAAAGCACTCACCCAAATCCTAGAACACTTGAGCATACATTGACAATTTGAGCTCACAAGTGTTTGTCTATACAAGGAATGGAAGTTTAAGCACTAAGATAATTTTTGCATCATAATGTTGTTGACTTAAGGATCATTAGTCTTCCATAGATGCTTGGAGGTCCCTTTTATACTCTCAATTGAGCTTCTAGCCGTTGGAGACCGTTGGGATTGAATTGGAGTCGTTGGGGCCTTTATTTTCCGCAATAAATACAGTTTTAGAGTTGTCCGTATTGATACACGGGTAGCCGTATCGATACAGATTCTTCATGAACTAGCTGTTATCCTCTTCACAGCTGATGCGCATCGGTACGCGTAGGAGCATATCGGTACGACGTGCAGTTTAGAAGACCGTTGAAAAATTGACTGTTGGGAGTTTTGGCCGTTGGGGATTTTGCCACGTAGGCGAATCGAAATGCTAAGAGGCGTATCAAAATGACCTCTCTCCGTATCGATATGGGCAAGCCCTGTATTAGTACGGGTTTTGGCAGTTTCAAATAGACTATAGCTGAAGTCCTAAGACGTATCGAAACGAGGTATACCGTATCGATACAGTTGAGCTGAAAACTTAGGTTTGGCTTCTTTAAAACATTTCAAAACCTTTTGAAACCTTCTCAAATATATTTTCAAGTTGTTTGGACTTAAAATTATTTTTGCAATATTTTCAATTTAATACAAAACTATTTTTCAATTATTATATCAAAACAAATATCCTAACACTTTTTTTAATTCTATATGAGTTAATTGCACCATACATCCTAAACTATTACCCTCATCTTAAATTGATCCCAAAACTTCTAAACATTTTAGTTTCATCATCGGTTTTATGTCACATATCAGATGGATATACAGCAGAGAAGAGATGAGAAAGTTGTCGGCATCAACCGTTGAAAGCTGGCTTCACTCGTGAAGAAAAAAGATTGGTCACCAAAAAAGAGAGCATGGAACCATCTCAGAAGAAGCCACTTGATTCATTAAAAAATTGAAGAGAGGAAATCTTTGAATTTCATAAAAATCCCGTGCCTGAATCACCATCAGAATCTCAGCGTCATGGGAAATGCAACTGCTGGAATTAATCTTTATTTTCTACATACATCAGAACCTGGCTATGATTCTGGAACTCTGAGTTCCATCAATGTACATATGAGACCACAGGTTCGGCTCCTTTGCCTTTTGCCTTTTAACTCTGTCAAGATCAGAATACAATGCTGATTAGCTTTAGATGTCGGTACAATTACAGACAAGTACCTCACGGGATAAAAATGGAACTCCCCCTCCCCAAATATCTTTTGTTAGGTGTAAAGCGATTAAATGGAAATCTCATACAACTTAGAACTAGTTAACTGCTTAAGTATATTGAATATTATCTCTCTTTGCAACCATTGGTAATCTCATTCATTCGCTTACCGGCTCCGCAGCCGGCCTGATGCCAATTCTGCATCGGTCCAAAGAGGGCAGTGGTTCCTTACAGAGGATTAGAAACCTGAAGGTGACCTGAAACCATCATCTCACTGAATCTGATCCTTAAAACACTTAAAAGTAGCTATAAACAGTCCTCCCAGCTATGCAAAACTTGGGCCAACTCCTATGGCAATTTTTCCAGATGCTCATATAAATCTATACCACACTTCAATTCATCAGATGGGATGCTATTCTAATCTTACATAAGAAAATTATGCTGACAACAGGCACTCTCAGCCCTATACCCTATGCCATAGTTATTAATACTTACTAGAACAATGACCATTCTTCTAATTCCTATATCCAACAATTTAGAGAGCTTAATGGACAGAGAAAAGCAATAAGAATTATGAGACAAAATAGAACACATGTTATATTTGAATCTGTCATATATTTTCATTAAAGAAACAAAGCTAAGATAATGAAAACAAATCTGAAATTGTACATTTAGTCATTTACCCATTGAACACAAAAGGGTTTTCTCAAGTACAAGCGAGACAGTAGTCATAAACCATAATACCATTGATATTTTAAGACAACTATTGCCAGGGGAGATTAGAACCCTCCCTTACAGAAGGTGACCTGGAATTCATGCTACCATCCCTTCCAAACCTTGAAACACTTCGTACGCTTTTAGGAGTAGACACCCCAGGGCTTGCACATCGATAACTGGCACGAAGTGTTTCATCCACTGAAGACGAAGACTTTGCAATTGCACTTCTTACAAACTTCTGGGCAGCAGGGGAAAGTGTACGTACACTTGGACTAGCACTGCCACCTCTATAAGGTGATGGCAACGGTGGCTTCTTAAACATCTTTGACCTCTCTCTCAATTTTCGAGCTGCTTCCCTTGATAAGGAGTGTGCCTTCACATCTCTGGCAGGGGGACAAGGGATCTTAAAATGAGGCCCATCACCACAACCACCGATATCAATTGGTGTATCCTCGGGTTCCAACCTCAAAGGTGTTCCTTCAATTTCACCCCATGTAATAAAGGGGGATTCATCAACACCTGGTGCAGGTGAAGGTGTCCTTACAAAACTATAACCATTCTCTGCTTTCTTCCCAGACTCCACATAAAACTGATTTGGGGTCCTCCTCAAATCCTCCAGATCATACTTTTTGCCCTTATCCTGATCCCTACCCGACATAGGCATTGGAGTCGCACCAGCGACAGGAGTATAAAGCATCTCCATGGATCCATCATCTTTTGGCCTAGAATCCATCACTTTACCATGAAAACGAGTGTTCCCGCGATTGATCTCCGTTGTCAAACCCTTCAATCTTATTGCCCATTCCTCCTCGGTCAACGGGGCCTCACCCCGATCAGCAGGATGATACATCAATAAATTCTTGGCCGTATACTTCCACCCTTCCAGTGTAGCAGTTGGCTGATCAGATGTTCCATATCCATCTGTGATTCTATCCCTCTTTACATCCTCGATTGATTTAACATCCTCTTCATTTTCACCCTGGGTTAAAAATGTATACTTTTCTTTCTTCTTCATGTTAACCTTCTCTAAAATCTTTGAAAAGCTTTCGTTATCCTCACTCGTATACCTCCTAAAAAACTCATCTAAGGACAAATTCGTATCAACCTCATCCTCGCTTTCCCAACAATCACCCTCACCCGATAATCCCCTACCTAAAACACTAGGGGTTTGAGGTGTTTTACCATCAAACTCATCAAAAGGAGTAAAATTCCTCATAAACGTAGAACCAGGGGTTTGAGTTTGACCTCTACCTTCGGAATTTGCGTTATTTACCTTTTTGCCACGGCGTTCGATGATCTTCAATTGGGCATCACGGATTTGAATCGGATCGCCGGTGTTGATGGCTTCGAGCCAATCGATCCGGTCTCGGAGCTTGGAGATGTCGGGGAAGAAATCGCGTTCCACGATCCTCTCGATTGCAGCCACATAGCAGTCTTCGTCGAGGACCCGGGGTCGTTTTTTCCCAAGATTACTTGGGGTAATTGAGGAAGAAGCGCCGTGAGTTTGAAGAGAGTTGCCGGAATGTGGAGACGGTGACGGAGATGAAAAGTGGCGGGGAGAGTGGCCTGGAGATTGAAGCATGGTTTATCAGAAATTAGGGTTTTCAGAGAAAGGGAATTCTATTTTATCGATTTTTATGGTTTTATATCTAAACATTGTATGTTATAATAATCCCATTAAGGGAGGATGCAAGACGTGTATTTTCCCGAAGTTGGGAAATTACAGCACAGGCCAGTCAATTTATAATTTACAATTTAATGGTTATTATTAGGCTTAATTACATGTTTGAGCTCTGAACTTGTTTACTCCTCTCAATTTGACATCTAATTTTTTTTAAGGGTAAACTACCCCAATGCCACTAAATTATTAGTTTGATTCTATTTTGACAACTGGCTATAGATTTTGTCAATTAAACCATTAAACTTTTAAAATGATTTTAATCAAGTTATTGATCGTTAACTTTTTGACGAAAATGAACATGACAAATAAGTAAATTAGTATAATTATATATTTAATTATTTTTAAATTAAAATTAAGACTAAATTGATAAAATACGATGACTAAATACAAGAAAAATAGAAATAAAAGCATATTAAGGCAGCGCAGAATTAAAACTAATTAAAAAATTAAGAGAAAAGATGAGACGAAAAGAACTTGAAGAAGAAAGCGAGAGAAACAAAAGATAATAATGGTCAAGAAAAAGGCTCTTGGTACCTTTGTTAGCGATGAAACCAATTAAAGAAAATAACTTATTTTTGTTTGAACATGTTTTAAATACGAATATTTTTTTAGATTTTTATAATAATAAAAATTATTTAACAGATAATAAATTTGTAAATTATAACAAGAAAATATTAAAATTATTAAAAACGCTATATATTTTTTTACTGAAAATATACAAACTTGTAGAACACTTAAGAAACATGTCTTACGATAAAAAAAATTTAATAACTTACGTGGCAGTAGTAACTAAAGTTTGAACTTTTGTTAAAAAAACGTGATGACAGTAATTAAAACCCGAAGGTTCTCCTAAATAATTTTAAATAAATTTCAATGAGTTTAATTTTAATGCCGATACCAATTATATATCTAACATTAAAAAAAAATTTACATTTATAAATTTGTGTATTAAATTAATTAATGATTTCAAATGAAGTACTCTAGTGTTAACGAGTGTATACAAGTGATTTGGAATAAAAAAATGACTAAATTGATATATATTTTTAAATATTAAGGGTTAAATTGTTTAAATTAAGATTAAATTGATAGAATATATAAGTTTCAAAGATTAAAACTTTTATTATACCAAGCCTTGTTAGACACCCGTTTAAATTTTAACCAAAGAATAATCTAATTGTAATTAAAATTTAATTGAATGACATATTTATAACTTCACCAGTAATCAATTACATATTTGTTGGCAGACGACATTTAATGCCTATTTGCATTTAAACGAGAGAAAACCCATTTGTAACTATAACTTTAGTTGAGTGATCTAATTATAATTATTAATAATTAGGTGCCCTGAATATAATCTTATTAATAATTGAGTGGCCTTCAATGTAGTTTATCTTGAACTAAATAAAATGGTGTATTTTTTAGGCATAATCGTTACATAGGTGCCCAAATTATGCCTTTTTTCCAGTTAGATGCCCAAACTATTTTTAGGCCAAATTGGTGCTTAATGTTTCATTTCGTGACCTATTTAAAGTTCTTCGTTAATTCCCTCCGTTAAAATTTAAAGTTATATAAAAAAATAAATAAAATTACTTAGTTTTTAGAAAATCTCTAAGTTTTCAGATGTCACAAAACAGTCCCCAAATTCTAAAATCCCTAACTCCCCAAAACTTAAATGCCGATTTCGCCGCCGATTGCCACGCCGCCACCCACTACATCAGTCGTCGGAGCATCACGACCATTTCCCCTATACCATCTCCTAGCCGAAAATCGACTGACAACGCGCGAAACGTCGAATTTGTCGAATGATTCCTTCGAACAATTCGCGACGAACGGCGGCAAGACGAACGACGAACGACGTGTGGGTTGTTCGGAGAGGGGAGGGCGCTTCATTTCGTTGCTGACAACGCAGCCAACGCCGACGAGAGTAGTCGGATTTGATAGTTTAGGAATTTAGAAACTATTTTGGGGACATTTGAAAATTTCAGGATATATTTTTATTTTCTTTTATTAATTTATTTATTTTTAATATAATTTTGGATTTTTTAAGAGATAACACATGTATTTTAACGGTAAGAATTAACAGAAAACATTAAATAAATCACATAATAAAACATTAAGTACCTATTTGACGCAAAAAATAATTTAACCACTTAACTAAAAAAAGAGCATAGTTTGGGCACCTATTTGCCTATTAAGCTTTTTTTACCAAAGAAATGGTGTGTTCAGCACTTATGAAAACACAGCTAAACATGCGCCCGTTTTTGTAAACATAATGTTAAAAAATTCATAATACTTCACTGAATAGTTATTTTGACCTTTATTTTTTAAAAAATAATTTAGTTTTTAACGTCTCTTTTAGGGTTAAAATGGCCTTTTTATGAACGAAAATAATTAGTCAACTGATGATAGACAATTTAAAATTATTTGACAGAATGACACATTAAAAGAAGATTTTTTTTATCGTATAAAATTTTATAAAATTATTTTTCGATTGACATGTCATTCTGTAAAGTCAACATATTGCTTGTATGACACTGCTATCACGGCGTGCACTGCCATGTACGTTTATCACATTATTTCAAGCTATTTACTTTTAGTTAACAAACATTTTTTATCCGCAGATGAGCTATTTTGACCCAAAATAAAATATTGTGAGCTAAATTACTTCAAAAAAGAATATGAGTCAAAATGTCTATTCAGTCAAATATTAGAGACATTTTTTGCTGTCTATTAAAATAATTACGAGATGAAATTTAGTGTCAGGTAAACACTTATTTGAACTAAATAATAATAATTTAAGAATTTATCAAGAAAAAAAATACAATTTAAGCACTTTTCTTACCGTTAAGCCAAGTTTATTCGTAATTTTAGAGCTTATCCATGTAAATCAGTAGTTAAAGATTTCTATTTTTGGGTGTATTTACCCGTTGAATATTGTGCGTCAAGGCATCACCTTTCCATATCGTTATGACCCTTGGCTATATAAATACATTTACCCTTCAAAATCATGGAGGTTTGTTTCTTTAATCTTTCTGCAGGGGAAGAAAACCTGCTCGATTCTCCATCCAAAGCCAACCAGAAACCTAAGAACTCGTTTTTGTCTCTTCTTTCATACCTCGTGTCTGACGGTGTATAATTCGACAAAACAGGCCTAGGTTTCACCGAGTTAATTATCGTAACCTTTTGTTAGTTATGAAATGTGTTTCATTTTTGTATGGTTTCCCTAAATACTCGTTCATGCACTTGTTTCTTGCCCAAGTAATTTATACCTAATTCCATATACGGATCAAATTTCATTTTTGCAGGTTCGATGATGTACTGTCGTCGATATGTTCGTCTTTCGTTGTTCATTATCTTGCAATCTCGAATTTGCTTGTCGTTGTCGTGGCTTTCATGGGGAAAGTCACCGGATGTTGAAAAGCAAGTCGGTAATTTGGGAACGAGTGATTTCTCAGCACAATTCTCCGTGAAAGCTGTTGATTATAGCGAGGGGGTTCAAGTCGTAGACAAGGCGAAAGAAAAACTCGATAGCTCGAATTCGTGTTGGCAAAGAGCATACCTACGTGTGTTCGTTACCTGCTCGGTGATCATCGGGGACGACAGCGAAAAACGGAAACGATTCGCTTGGGATCTTAGCAATTGCTTTCGAAACGACTCAGGAAGACCCTATTTCCCTCACTGTCATCCCGAGTCGTCCATGCGACAATGCCTGTCCAAGTTGGATGATGTATCGTATCAGACATATCTTCAATTCTTCCTTGAAACAAACACAATCTGTTATCAGCTTCAGTAAGTTCTATCAATTAATTTTGTTTTATAAATGAATCGGTGTTTGATTCTGTTTTAAACCTACAGGGCAACAGCATTCAGGCTACAAACGGAGAAATTGGTGAATGATTTAAAGAACGCAGCTCGGATTACCGAGGAGAAGATGGACAACATGGAAATGAAAACGGAGCAGTTGTTGCAGAGCTCAGACAACATTCTAAGTTCTCTTACAATAATCGGCCAACAATCGGGACAAATAGCGGAGACGACTAAGAATGTGTCGGACCATATGGATATTGTAGTGGTACATTCGATGGCGGTTTCCAAGCAATCTCAACAGATTGCAGCAATTCAATCGGAACTGAAAACCGGCCAAGAGGAAATGAAAAGCAATTTGGAACACGGGATGGCGATGCTTAGCGATTCGTACAAAAACTTGGGTGAAAGACTTGATTTGATTAAAGAGGAGACTATTGAAGTAGAGAAGAAGATAAGCAAAATGAGTGATGCATTGTCTGAGAAAATGAGTAATGTGCAGAGCAAAGCCGATGATATACGAAAAATGACCGGGAATTCCTTGGAAAACCAAAGGGAACTTTTGGATAAGCAATCCGTAGCTCTCGACGGTCTTCAATCGATTACCGAGTTTCAATCACAAGCATTAGCTGAGAGCAGGTAAGCAGTTTCATAAGCAAAAATCAAGTAAAATATTTACCAAGTATCCTAACATTGCAGGGCGTCGTTGAAAGAGTTGGCTGATTTCGGCCATTCGCAGCAAGAAATGCTTCTTCGGCGACAACAACAGCTTGATCAATCACACGATCATCTGGTTGAGAATTCCAAGTCTATATTAGCAGCTCAGGTTCTTGTTTGAACATTGAACATGCATTTTTGAGCAACATGGTTGGTTTTTTATATTAATATTGAAAACTACGAATGCAGGAAGCTTTTGAGTTCAAGCAAGCCCACATGTTTGCAGCATTGGATAAGCTCTTTAATCTCCACAATGCGATGTTGGTCGAGTCCCGATCGATAAAAGCATTCTTCCTGTATTGCTTATCGATATTCGTAATCTATGTTCTCACCAGTACCAAGCAAACATACCCCGTGAGACCCAGACTTTTTATTGGTATGTATGTACACATCTTTTATCTTTCAGATCGATTCAAATTCGAGGTTTAAGTTCTTTTGTTATTTTCTTACAGGTTTATGTGCTTCATTCGTGATTGAAATTGCGATTCTCCGATATTCAATGAACGATATTGAACAGCAAACATGGCATATTAATCTGCTGAGGCTACTCTATGCTATCCTTGCATCTACGCAACTTCTTTTTGCCATATATTCATATAGGTAAAACTGTCTCAACACGATGTTAATTTAGGATTTTGGCATTGACATAATAAAAAAATGCATACATGGCTTGGTTACAGGGATTACGAAAGGTTAAACCATCAGATGCTGGTAACATTGATTGAGAAGGTTAATGGCATAAGGACTAACTCGGAGTTGTGTTGGTATTCCGATAGTGATGTCGACTGGTCATCGTGGATCGATACCGATTTACCTGACAATGTGGACAATCTCAAGGACCCTGACTACATGCTTCCGTTTGCATCGGAAGAAAGTGAAGGGAATTCGATTATAGTATCCTCAGTTTCCAGGAAATATGATCTCCGACCCCGCTGTTGATCTAAAAGCATCATCAGAATTAGAGTACGGCCTTGGTTTCATGTCGAACGACTGATCTAGGCATTTTTTTATTCATTTAACAACCCAATTTTATAGGCCTAGAGACTCAAAAATATGTTCGTATGGTTAATGGTTTGGCATTGGAGACGAGATTATATCTGCTTAGATTAATTATTGGTTATCCTGTAAGAAAACATACGTAGAAATCCAGATTTAGAATGTGAAATATTGAATTGATTTTAATCCAACATTTATCTTGGTACGTTGCCAATTGGGTTTAACTATATTGACGGTTGACATTCTCTCATCTCTTAAATTGTAGATTTAATAAGAACATATTTTTACTTCCTCCTTCTTTAGGTAAAAAAATCAGTTTAAATACATTAAAAGTCGATGTATTATAATCCAAAATGCACTTTAAATTGAGACTAATGGTAATTTTTTTACACACTAATCAGTTGATCACAAATTCTAAGATAATATCTACGTGTAATTTTTTAATCCTTTAATAACACGCTTTGAAAATAAAAATGTTTAAACTTAAATTTTATTAAACTAATCGTTGAGTTCTAATTGTTCGAAACTTGAGTAATGAGAACTATTGATAAAGTCACGTCAGCATTAAAAATAACTCTTTTTTCCTCTTTTTTCTTACTTTCCCAGGTTTACCCGTGAAATGTTAAGAAGTAAATTCTCCAAATTTATCGGAGCTCGAAAATTCGTAATTCAATTTTAGTTCAAGAAAATTTGAGTATGTAATGATTGTAGTCGGAAAAGCCATAAGTGGAGAAATTTTGAATCTTAACAATCCGAGTCAGAGATTGACCGAGTTCGAGCTCAAACTAAATTCTATTCAAAACTCGAGAAAAACTTGAATTTGTAATTAAATATACATTAAAATATAAGTAATTATTCCGTGCACAATTATTTGTTAATTTTTTTTATAAGTACCTTAATTTTAAAGTTTAAAATTTTATTTAGTGTCTAATGTTTAAAGGTTTTGGTGGATGAGTTTTGAATTTAGGGACGTAGTTAAAATTTAAGGTTCATAAGTTAAAACCTGAATCTTTAATCATATTATCTTAATAACTAAACTCTAACCTCTAAACCTTAAATTCTAATCACAAACCTTAAATTCTAAACTCTCACACTTAAACAATATAATTTTTAAATCCTAAAACGAAAATACTTGTGAAAACTTCTTATTTTTATTACTAATGCATGTGATATTTTTTTAATATATTATATAATAATTAAAATAAAAAGTAGGAGCAGAAACCTAGGCTACAAAAGACGAATACATTTATCCTAGCTGCATCTCCTATTCCTTTCTACCGAGACATTATAAACTAATGGAGATGCCGTGCCTCTCATATGGAAAGCAAGCGCTCTACCATTTAAGTTACATTTCGTATTTATTTTTAAGTAATAATTAATATTATTATAATGTTATTTTTTCATATTTTTATATAATTTTTAAGATAAGACAATTAAAAAAATTATATACATCAATATTTTATTGTTCAATTCAAAATTTTTAAATAGTTTAAAGGTGATTACAAAATAATATTTATTTATAGATGTTTTTAATTTTTTGACAATATACAAATATCTTGCAGACATTGCGATTGAACTCGAGCCTCTTAAGATATCATCATCTACTCATAATTATTATATAATTTTTAAAATATATAAAATATAGAGTGACAAAATCTAATAATAAGTAATGAAATAAGTAAACTTTTCTTCATTGTAAATCAAAACCATATTCAAAGTCCGGCGTGAATCAAGTCGGACCCTTAACTCACATATAGCCGACCTTTTTATGCCGGCATTGAAGTCCATATTTTACACACGAGGAAAATAAATGAATAAAATAACAAATACAATTAAATAAAAGAACGTTGGCTGAGTGAGAATTGAAGGAAAAATGTGAAACCAACCAAAGGTTTATTTAAATTAATTTTATGGGCGGCTCTCACAATCCGTACGTAGTGCACATTAGAAAGAATTCCATTACATGTTGGAGCAGTTGACTCTGTATTTGTTTTTTTATTTTAATTTGTTCATGTCCCACCATTTGTTTGGTCTTCTTTAGTTTTCATGTTAAATATTATATTTGAGAGTAATTTCAATATTAAATACAAAATTGGTTCTTTGTTATTATAATGATTATTTGATTTTGATAACCAAATGAAAGGATTTAGTAATTCTTTTTTTTTTTGAAGGAGATTTAGTAATTCTTAAGTTTACATAAATGCAAAATGCTTAGAAGGTATTATTTGAACATTCCTTTTTTATGGTTGGAATTTGTTTGATCGGAGACCAGCCGACATAAACCCAACCGCATCATTTCTCCTTTCGGTCCTGTCTCGACACTCTAATCTCATTTGCACACTTTTGTAATTTCATTCTTACAACAACATTTTAAGTGTTTTTTCCTTTCCGGATAATATACAATATTAGACTTTAAGATCATTTTGTTTACAAAGAAATCACTACCTGAAAAGAGAAATAATTAGAAATGTTTAAGAATCAGAATTTGATGGAATCTTGAATTCATAATGATAGCAAATTTGGCAATGGAGTATTATTTTTATTCATTTAATATTGTTTTTAAAATAGTCTAAAGTAATTACAATGTAGTATTTATTTATACATATTTTTAATCTTTTGACAATACGCATACACCTTGTAGACATAGCGGTTTGAACATGTATCTTTTAAGATGAATATCATTCGCCTTTTTACCGAAACACTTGTTGGATCATTTAATAAAATTTTATAATTTTTTAATGTCATAAATTACTTGTATTTTTTATCTCTTCAAATAATATTACTTGGACTCAAATCACTAAAGAAAAACAAACCATCTCATATCACAAAAACTACTTATTGAATTCTCATTTGACAAAACTATTATTGATCGGTCGAAGGATGCAACAATAATCTTTTTTATATATGTTTTTGTACGGTAGAGATTTAAACCAGCTTCTCATACAAGAATCCTCTGCCCCTCCAACAAAAATATCTAATTATAAACTTAATTTTAAATTTTAAATACTAAACTTTAAACTATAAACCCTAAATAATACTTTATGTCCCAAATTTCCTAAACACTCATCTTAAATTTTAACTTTAATTTTAAATTTTAAACTTAAAATTTTAGTGTAGAGTATAAATAAAGACAACGAAAAGAGACATAAATTTTTTTTAACACTGTACTATAAACTATTACACTTATTTCAATTCAGAATTATGATTAATTGTGTTGTTAATTTATGTTAAGCTCATTTTCTCTTACTAATTACAACAGATTTGGTTGCCAAATTAACTCGGAGATATTTTTATCTGACATTTCTTAAAGAATTCCACATTTTTTACCGACCTTTGATATTATTTTTGTCTCATAAAATTTATTTATTTTGTATTTAAAAAATTCGATAACTTTTACTAGATATATTTTTTTTATCTTTTTTTAATTTTTCAACAAAACAAACATTTAACTTTTCAATGATAAAATTGTGATTTTTATTATTTTACAACACATCTCTAATACAAACTTTTTCTTTTTAAAACTACGTGAAAAATCAACAAAAAATAAATTTTATAGAACAAAAGAAGTAATAAATTGACACATAGAACGAAAGATGACAATAATAACAGAAGTTTGATTAATCCTGTATAGTTAACGTTAGTATAATCTTTTATAGACTTTTGCATGTAAATGAACTTTTACGGTAGGGCAAGAATAAAATTTGAGAATAAAGCTAACATAAATGTTTGAAAAAGAGTAACGAATTTATTAACGACTCAATTTTTATTTTTTTATATAAAAACAAAGGTTTTTTTTGGGTGAGTTGAAAAGGACAATTGCTCCTCCCACAACCCCCACTCTTCTGTCCTTATTTAACAGTAAAGCAAAAGCATCTGTGGACAAAGCTCAAGGAATCTATTGAGATGCCTGAAAGACAAGGTTTGATTTACTTCTCTTTCTCTCGATCCTGAACAATATTTTGATTAAAATCGAAATTTGAAGTGAGTGGTCTTGAGACAAATAGTTTCGTCTGCCAAAAATAAGACGATGAATAGTTTCTCATTGCTAGCCGTCATCTCATCTTAGTCATTACTACAATAAGATGTATAAATGATAGGAGATGACTAAGAAAGTGGTTATGCAAAAACCACAAACTAACATTTTCTCTAACCTTAAGAACCTCTAATATCCTCATGATTTTCTTACCATTATATATGACTTTCAAGGGTTTTAAACATGTACGAGATGTACGACTATACAAAATCTTAAGAAAAAAAGTTCCCTAAATAAGTTGAATTAATTGTTTATAAGGAAAAAACAAAAAGATTTTAATTTAATAAATTACAAGAAAAAAGTTTACAAAAATGACCTCATAATATTTTTTTTACTAAGATAAAAAAATATTTTTAAACAAACCTTATATATATTTTCGAACAATTTTTACCTAGAAAAGGGAAGGAAAAATTTATTCTTAATGAGTTTAGAATTTACAATTTAAGAGAAAAGAGAAGGTGTCAATTAAAAAATTTTAACCACTCGCTCTCAAAATTATTGACAAAAAAATCTTATACATCTTTATAAATCAAAAAGCATTATTTTAATAAATTGTACATTACCGGTAAATTTTTAAACCGCCTCACTTTCCCACTGTTCCATCAGAGTGAATCGACTTCAACCACTACTTCCATTTCCCCTTTACATTAGTGTGATGACCGTGGATCGCCCCCAAGGAATCAACTACAAGGACTGGGCCTAGAACAAACACTACATACAATCAAAAAATTTCTACCACCTCGACACAACAACATAATCCCTCAACTCAACAATATATAAGCACACCTATTATAACCTCGATCAGTACTATTATAATTGCTACGATTCTTTGCCTTTTGAAATAATACTCTTTTCGTCCTATTAAATTTTGTCTCTTATCGATTTTTTTAAAATTATTTTTTTAAAATTTTAACAATGATTATTTTAAATATTTAAATAATTAAATTATATAAAATATATATTTTAAAACTAATGATTAAAGGCTTATGAAATATAATTTTTATATTTTTATCAATAATAAATTTTAAATGATAATGAGCCAAAATTAAAAAAAAATGTCAATAAGAGATAAATTTAATGAGATAGAAAAAATAAGTAGTTTCATAAAAACAATATCAATTGAAGACGCATATAAGTAAGTTATATGAGATGGTGGGGAAATGTGCAGAAACATAGGAGATGAGATTAACCCGGACATTGGCTAACCGTACAATGAAATTGAAAACCTCGAACAATGTTCATTACTCTACTCAAACTTTATTTATTTTTTAAATTTTATTTTAAGTTCCATTAATTCAATTATTGTGAATAATCATCTGGCAGAGTTTACTATTCAAGCATAATAAAATCAGTATTTAAAGTGATATCTTTGGACATTGATTTGTATTTTCGGTGGGGGAGAAGAAATCATGAAAAGCAGAGTGAATATATTAAGCAATGGTTTTATTTTATTAGACCGAAAACTTGCAATTATAAATGAAACGTTTTACTTCTCCCATAAGAAATTATCTAATTATACATCGTCATGGAAACATTTTACTTTAGTATATTAACCTAAAAGCAATTTTAAATTAATAGGTTGCGCTGACATAACATTCAACAAACGACATGTCATTTAAATAATTTACAATTTAAAAAATATCATCAAATTCAAGAGCCATTTAGTATACTAAACTCTAAACAAAAAAATCTAAAGTTTTAGCTGATGAAAGAACTCGAAATATATGAATCCATGCAGAATATACCTTGCAAACAAAAACATGGCAAGATTCTCCTTCCTTGATTAACCCAAGAGACAAAAGAAAAGCGAAAAACAATTCTATCATTTACTACTTACATATTTGGTTACATCAAGATCGCATAACGCATGCTGTCTCTCACCATAAAATGATTCATCTCCGATATTTGAGCGAACTCGGTCGACACCCAGACTCCATCAACACCATTAACACGGGGTTGAGAGAAGCAAGACACTAGAGAAAGACCGTCCCACGATCCACGTGAGGCTCGATTCGGCATCTCGGCAGCTCCGTTAACACCGTTGTTGTTATTCCCTCCTCCGTACATGTTCTCATCGGCTACTCGAGGGCTTTTCTTCATGCTCCGCAGATTTCGTCGCAAAACCACGATTATACGCCACATCTTCTTTTTGTTTCCGATGTTTCTCGGGATGGTAATGAGAGCTTCGGTTAATTTAAGGAATTTTCAGATTCTTGAACTTGGGGGGTAGATTAATGGAAGACCAACATTTTTTGAAATGAGATTTTGATAATGGAAGGCAGTGGTGGTGGTGTTAGTGCTGGTGTTTATCACAAAGTGTTCCTTTTTAAAGGCCTTTTCTTCCACTTCTTTTTCTATAATTGTGGGGGTCTAGTTAAGGCCAACATGCCGACAAGCCTGCCAGCATTGTATATCAAGCTTTCCATTGAGAAATTCTTCCTTTATAATAATAATTACTACTCCCTTTTTATTAGTAAAGTATTTCATACACCGATAGTAGGAACAAAAAGTTCTCATAAGTATTTTAGTTTTAGGGTTTAGAGATTACATTTAAGGTGTAGTATTTATGTTTATGTTTATGGTTTATGGATCATTGTTAGAATTTAAGGTTTGTGATTATAATTTAGAGATTAGAGGTTATTGTTTAGTTTTTAGGGTAATATAATATGTTAGGGATTTAGGTTTTAACTTATAAAATCTATATTCTAATCTTATTTGATTCTTTTCGAATTGAGGCAAAGACAATGAAATTGTTCTTGCTTTACAGTTCAATGGAGTACGTACGAATTAATAGAATATAAAAGAGAGGTACCAAAATGTATGCTTAGAGACAAAAAGTTAAGCCTAAGAAGATCTTTTATTCAATTGGTGTTGTGTTTGAGTTGAGGCCCAAATTATTGCCTAATTGTATCATATCATTAGAATCATAACAACCATTGGGAAGTTTGGATTCTATCCCTTAGATATTTTCATTTCTAAGTTATGTATTCTCATCAGCATGATTACCATGGTAATGTAATCATAAGTTTTGTTTTCAAAATATTTAGATTCCTGCGATTGAGTATTAGTTCGGTTGACACCATTATTGTTACAATATAAAAGAAAATACAGACTTGACATGTTTAAACATGTAATATTCTCCGATTTATGATTAATATTTTTTAATTTTGATTATCAAAATTTAATAATAATGGCATTCATGATGATAATTGTATGGTTAATTAGAAAATTTAGTTTTAAATGTTGAAGAATCTTTTTTTATGGGGACCCAATTTTGGAGTAGAAGAATCAATTCCCTGTATTAACATCCCTTGATGGAGACCCATCACCCTTGGAGTGATCTTTCTCTTTTATTTCCATTTTATCAGCAACTTGCATATGCAATTATTCATAGTTGCATTATTATAATGTGCATGGGTATGCCCAGAAAGAAACAAAAATATATATTATAATAGTAATAGAAGCCAAAATCATGAGCAGTGCATGAATTTGTTATGAAAAATGGCCTATTCAATTGTGCTTGTTGTAGATGAACCTAATGAATACTCATAACAAAGAAATGGTAGCTAATACAATCAATATTTGTCCCACTTAAGTAAGTCTCGAGTTCGAGGTATTGTGTATACAAAAAATCTCCGCTGAAAGATTTACCTACTAAAATCAAGTGTACGACACATATCAATTTGAATTAGTTAGGACTACCGAGAGGGCAATAATTTTTTTTGTCATACTTGTTAAAAGTAAGTGTACAATATATATTTACAAAATATAGTGAAATAGATAACTTTATAAATATTGTAAAAAAAGGAAAAATAATTTATAAATATTAAAATTTAATTAATTAAATTGATTTTAAAATTACTACATGAGCTAACTTGATATATGGTTAGGTTAGACGGCATTTAATCATAAATATATGTTTCTTTGTCATTTTCATGGCATAATGTGGTCTTAGCCCACAGTTTGTTAGCAAAAGAAGTCCAATTTTCAATGTAAATGGATGACTTTTTATTCCTTGTATATGTATTTAATTTGCTTTTGTTTTTAGTTCAAACAATTTGATTTGCCTTTCTTTTCATTTATATTAATTAATATGCATATTGACAAGAAATTTCTTTTCCCCGAAACAAGAGTAAAATTTCATTGAAGATAAAAAAAAGTTACAATAAAACACACCCAAACATAAAGAGCACTTTGAAGACTATATTCATTAAGAACTTGTATAAAAAAATAAATCATAAAAAATTAAAGAGCATGAATAAAACAAACTTTTAACTTTCTTAAAAACCAAACAACCATCATTAAAGTCTCATTGTGTTTATCCAATCAGATGCTTATGTAATGATGTAGGAAAGGTGATGGACTATTCCAACCTTATAGATTTGTTCCGCTAATAATTTTAATTACATCACCAAATTATCACAAAGAGATCTAACCATATTAGACCGTTGATATTTTCTGATCATAGACATGTGTCATATTGGTCGGTACACGAACATAAAAATACCAAAAAGGTAGATGAAAATCCGCCACAAAGGCATACACAATAATACAAAATGATGTGCGGAATAAATGATTCAAAACAGAAAAGAATTCTTATTAAAAATTAAAATAAAAAAATCACCAACGGTCGACAATAAAATAAATAAACGATAATAGAAAAAAAAGGACAATTGGATTTTTTTCGCAGCTAATTTTCATTTTATTTTTTAAATAATCAGCTCAGTAATTAACCAAAAATTCAAAACCTATACATATTAATTATTGGAGCCTCATTTCATAAATAGAAAAAAACGCGGCATTTATCTTGAGAATTTAAATATTTTTTATTTAATAAAAACAATTTAACATATAAAATTTTGAGATTTACTAATCGGCTAAGTGGGTAAAGATGTTCATATTGTATGAATTCGATTTTTGATATGAAAATGTAATACCTTTATATTTAATTAAAATAAATAAATTTTCTTAAGTAAATAAGAATCAAAATGATCCTAAATTTAAATAAATAGAAATCAAAATGATCCGAACGGGAAATAATCCAAACGAAAAATGATATGATTTTGTGTGTTAAATCTAAATAAAAAAATATAAATTAAAATCAATAAGGTCCAATTATCAGTGCTCATTAAAAATAATATTACTCGTGTATGATTCTTGATTAATGAATTCATATCACATTTTAAAAAAAATAAGGTCCACTGCGGAAAAACTCCACTAAGTAATAATCCAAACCACAAATAATTTCAATATTTTAAAATTAATTTAATTAAAGTTAATTTAATTTATTTTTTTTAAATAGTTTAAAGGTAGTTATAAAATAGTATCTGTTTATACATATTTTTAAATTTTTAATAATATGCAAACGTCTTATAAACATAACTAGTTTAAACTCGTATTTTATAAAATGAGTATCATTTACTTTTTCACTATGAAAAATATTCTTCATATTCACGCTATCTCGTTGATTAAACTTTAAAGCCACCAACCAGAAGGGTCAACATTGTTGTGCTACAGAATTTGGATTTAACCTCTTATATTTCCTAGTATAAGCAATCATATGTCGACTTCTATTTTATTTTATTTTTATTAATTTTTCACGGAATTTTTTATAAAAAATATAAGAGATAATTTAAAATAAGTCAAGTAATAATTTAGTCTTTGAAAAATTAAATTATCCGGTGATAAACTAAAAAAAGTAGAAAATGAAATATAGATTTTAAAAATTATTAAATTTTTAAGAAAACTATTTGAATGTGAAAATTTTAAAAGTCAAAATAAATAATTTTAATGGGACTGAAAAAATATTTGGTTTATGAATTTTAAGTCCTTGTCAAGTTAGTTAATTGAGGAAGCACCTAACCATTGAAGACAACTTGTCTCTTCTAGCTTTGCTATTTTATGAGAAATTATATTATAAGGACGGTTCTCTATATTGTTCATAATCTTAACTAATAAAAATTATATATTTTATTAATTTTTTATATCATTTTTTATCAAATAAATTTTTACTTTATAAAGATTGTTTTTAATTTAATTTAGAGAGATTTTTACTCAATCTTCGTCGAGATTTGCATTTGGATCTCGAATTTTTAGTTTTTAATGCTGTGGCAGCGACATTGACACTGACACGATCAATCCTTAAATCATCTACATACCTATATACGTACGTACATATACATATGCAATTTTATACAAATATCATCTTTTTAATAATTAATTAGAAAAATAACTCTCAAATTTGATTATTTAGAAAAATGACCCTTTTCGGTCCATGTAAGACGAACTCGCTTTTTATATGACGCGAGTTTAAAACTCGGTTTTAATAAAAACGCGAATTTTGTGTTGAGTAAGTTAGTAAGAAAGAAAAATAATAATTTACTGTGTTTTTTTTTACACAAAACTCTTTTTTAATAGGACGTGAGTTTGAAAATGGTTTTTGGTAGGTCGTCAGTTTGTGCTACGTGAATTGAAAATAAGTCATTTTTCTAATAATGAGTCAGCCATGCTCGACGAGTATCACTAACGACGAGCACCGATGAGCATCATTAATTTAATTTATAAAGATTAAAAATTTAAATGACTTATCGTATAATTATAAATTATTTAAAAATTAAAAAATAAATAAATTAAAATATATTATTTTATTTTTAATTTTCTTTTAAACATAAATTAAAATACATATCTACCCTTAATTTACAAAACCTTAATTTTTGTTCATTTGAAATTCAAGTCGTCGTCGTCGCTGTCGTCGCCGCCGCTTCCTACCGTCACCGCCGTTGTCTCTTGTCGTGATGGTGTTAGTCACGATAGTTAAACTCTTCGATCATCATCGTCATGCCACTGGAGTGATGCATGTTTATTCACTCTTTAGCCAAATGTTGCAATCAGGAAGGCCTTGTAAATGCTCATGAACTTGGCAACAAATGCTACAAAATTATCCAAAAAACAAATGAGAAATTTGATTAGCAAAAGCTGGAAACATTGAAAGAATATTGTCAAGAAATATGTCAAAAACCAATAGAAACCTATCAATTTGAATATTTTAGCAGTTAATTATATCCGCCAAACATTAACATCTTGATATCTCTAAGATATTGGTTCAGAATAAGATGAGTGATTTTTATAGCGGCGACGGCGACAGCAACGATGACGGTTTAAATTTTAAATGAACAAAAATTAGGGTCTTGTAATCTAAGGGTAAATAGGTATTTTAATCTATGTTTAAAATACAATAAAAATAAAATAATATATTTTAATTAACCCATCTTTTAATTTTTAAACAATTTATAATTATACGGTGAGTCTTTTAAATTTTTAATCTTTATAAATTGAATTAATAGTGCTCATCGGTGCTCATCATTAGTGGTGTTCATCGATGCTTGTCGAGCGTGACAAAATTTTATTTTTTCTAAATAATCAATTTTGGAGTTATTTTTCTAATTAATTATTAAAAAATGCTTGTATAATAATGCACATATACATATACTTATGCATATATTTAATATTTTTTTAGGAAATTACAAAGAAGGTAAAAGATTTGGTATACAACATCATTAGTAAATTTCTTTAAGAGTTCGGTTATTTGTTTAGTTTCGAAGATTCATCTAAAATTTAAGAGAGTTTAGTAAAACATATTAAATTCAAAAATGTGTTTGGATAAAATGTAGATTCATCTGGACTATCGATCGGACACAGATTTTAACTTTTTAAACCGAAAACTCTGTTTAAATCAACTTATTTTCTAAGTTTATAATATATATTGCATCACTTCAATTTTATGTTATATAATGCATGCCACACAAAATGTTATTACAAATATTATTAGAATTTGATAATTCTGTATGTAATATTCAAATACTTATGTGGTTGCCATGAACGGCGTCTACCAAAGGGAGCTGTATGAGCAACCGTTTAAGGCTTTCGTTTTTTATTTTTATAATTTTACAGATATTTCAAGTAATAATTTAGTAAGTTAGCGATTGTTTCTTATTTTTTTAATTGTATTTATAATATTTTTTAATAAAATAATAAAAATAATATATTTGATAAATTTTAATTATATTTTTATTATTTATTAATTAAATATTAAATTATTTTTTTCAAAATAATTAAACATATTTTTATTTTTTAAGAGTTCATTTTTTATTTTCGCTTAAAACCCAAAGAAATATTTTAGATGACTTGATTGCCACTAGAGATGGATCTAAAGGTGGGTTGGAGGGGGCAGTCGCCCCTAAAAAATTAAAATTTATATATAATTTAGAAATAAAAATTTTCTATATATTTCTAATTAAAATTTTATTTTCGCTCATTTAAAATTTTATAGGTTCGCCCTCCTAACTTGCCACACAACAAGTTTAGTAATCTAAGCATAGACCTATTGTTGATGGGACTTAAATATGTTTTAAAGAAGAAATAAAAATAAATAAATAAAAGATAATCAACTAGTTTATCTTGGAGAGACAATGATTGTAATCTTATCTGCAAAATAAAAATAAAAATAAAAATAAAAATAAAAATAAAAATTTATCTTCACCCAGCTCAGATATTGGATGAAACGCGTTAAGTAGATACAACAATAAAATAAAGTTTTAATTTTGATTTTTTTATTTTCATGGAAAAAGTTTTACTGTTTACAGAAATTAATTAATATTCAAATCAAGAGACCAATAATACCTAATTATTTATTATGTCTTTTGACTGTGGTCAACAACACTAAATTTTATTTTAGAGATTCGGTTTGTGTTTGGTTAGACAGCTTTCCTTTTTCTTATTAATTGTTTTTTCATATTTAATATAGACTAATTGGCACCACAAAAATTAACATATTCAAATAAAAATGGTATATTCCTTTGCTAAACCTGTTCAGAAAATTGAAAATTTTTATTATCAATATATAAAATCAAAATTTTACTATAAATGAAACCATTTTCAATAACTAAAAGTATTGGCAAAGAGATGGGCTGACTGAATTTTTTGGTTTTATGCCGGCCTATAATCCTCTGCTGAGGCTCGGGTGTTTAGTGATGTAAAGTGTTTTTTTGTTTGTTTTGCTACTTTGTTGACGTATGTATAGCGGGAGCAGTTAAAAATTAAGAGTAATTAGTTTAATTTAGTGTGTGATGCTCGATTGTTGTTCTTTGCTTTGACTTGGTTGTGCTTAGCTTGGTTTTATTGGATTTTTCGATATTATCGGGGAGTATTCTTTTCCTCTGCTTAGAGTTTAGGAGTTTTTTAATGAGGCTCCTCGATAATAATATATGTATGATTTTTTATTAATGAAAGCATATTTGATGATAAAAAATATAAAATTAGGTCATTAATTTAAAATTAAATCTAACTTTTAATTTTTAAATTTAAAGATTAGGTAAAAATACACTTACACCTTAATCACCCACTTATTCCCGACCTTTTGTATGCTAAAAGTCAAACTCCTCTACTATCTGTTTACTAAGTAAATTTTGAATAAAAAGTATTTATATTTTTTTATTATTTATCATGCATATTTATTCCTTTTCCTCTATTTTAATCACATAGTAAAAATATAATTATTTTAAAAATTATATTGGAATGATATAAAATTAAATTTTACTTGGGTTAAAGTAAAATTAAATATTTTAACCCCTATTTATTTCAATTATATATCATCCTTGAGATGAATTTATTAAGCTTTATATTTAAAATTAAAGAGTAATTTATTATCTAAAAAAATTTAACGACAATATATTGATTCAAATATAAGTACAAAAAAATCATTTCAAAGTTAATATAAATATAATTAGAATTAAGATTAAGATTAAATATTTCACATGTATTTGCATAATAATTTAAAAAGGAAAAAAATGAAAATATAATTATCATTCATGGTTCTAAAAATAAATTTATATTAATCCAATGGTTTAAGTATGCTTATGAACCTATACTCTTTGGAATTTTTGAAATTTAATCCCTATTCTTTTAATTCTAGAAATTTAATCATTTTACTTGTCTGATTTAAAAATTGAAATCTAATGGGTTAACATTGTTAACTTATTTTAAATTTTAATATGTATTAGTAATTAGTTTTTTTTAAACCAAACCTTTGCATATTAAAACTTCACTTGATCAAATTTAACAAAATTCATTATAAATGTTATCAATTGGAATTTAATTTTCAAATCAAAACAGTGGAAGGTTAAATTTATTAAAAATAGAAAGAGATTAAAATTAAAAGTTCAAAGAATATAAGGACTAGTTGACAATTAACCTACTTGAAAAATATGCGTTATGTGTAAGAGATGCTTATATTATAATATAAGGAAGGATATATTTACGCAATGTAAAAAGTAAAAAAAAAAAAAATTGCACTGACTTTGGACCATTAAGACATGCTTATAATATAATATGAGTTAGTATCCATCAATTTACGCTTATTTAATAGTCTAAAATTAATGTAAAATTAAAAAATTTTACATTGTGTAATCAGAATTTATCTTTTATAATTCAATATATTTTATAATTATTTCTTTTTTATCATCAAATTATATGATTATATAAAAAGAATAATATAGCCAAACATAGTCGTGCCTCATTAAAAAATTTCAAAGCTTAAATAGAAAAAAATACACCATTACTATGTAATGGGACAAAACCAAAAAAAAAGAAAAACGCAAAACGCAAAAAAAAAACCGCAATCAATCCCAAAACCCAACACACGAGAAGAAGAGATGTTTTACAGTCTCCGGTTACTCTTTGCAAAAAGGGCGGGCATAGGTTATCATTTATATTGTTCATCCCTCTCTTTAGGAGTTCCACCTTGAGTCCTTGACATAGGTTAGCGATTAATATTAATTATATTATTATAAAAATATTTTTTTAATATAATTTTAATAATTATTAAATTTAATGTATATATTTATTTTTTTATTTATAAAATTATATTTTGAATATACTTTTATTAATTATTAAATTTACATGAATATACTAATTTATTATTTATGAAATTATTTTTTTAATTTTATTACTTATTCAAATTTATGTTATTTAAAGAATATAATTATCAATGACAAAAAAGTCTATTTTATCCAAATTTCTAACTCAAAAGCTCCTAAAGTTAAAGAGAAGTTTCATCACAATCTGCTATTACAATTATCTGCTTACCAAACATCTAAGTTAGCGGATTTGACTGATCAAACCTCTAAAAATACTTTAAACCTTTAATTTTAACTCAAAAAACTGTTTACCAAACATGACATATGCCTTTTAGGATTAAATTGGATTTTGTTACTAACATTGATTAATTCATTCATTCTCATCTAAATCTTAAATTATAAAATCCAACTATAAACTCTAAAGTTCAAAATCTAATTTTTAATATCTAAATAAGAAATGTGACAACCTTAAAACACTACTTGTGAAAATGTTCACTATCACTTAGTATCAATTTTATAATTTTAAAAAATATACATATAATTTTCTAAAATGATAAAAATAATATCTAGAGTATTTAACAAGGTTTAAAAGAGAGAGAACCAGAGAAAGAAGATCCAGTTACATGGTGTAAAACTCATTTAGTAATTCATGACCATTGGATGAGTGAAATGAATGGATGAGATTAACAGTAAAAAAGTGAAGATTATCACTTGGGAAAAAAGATAAAGAAAGAATCTTAGCCATTTATTTCCATCATCCAACGGTCCAAAAATAGTGTAAAACTTATTGAGTTTTACACAATGTAAGTGGATCCTAACCTATGTATATATGAGTTAAGATCCACTTACACAATGTAAAAGTTTTTAAGTTTTATACATTTTTTGGACCGTTGGATGGGGGAAATAAATGATTGAGATTAACTTCTTATTTTTTTCCAGGTGATAATCTTCACATATTCTACCGTTAATCACAACCATCCGTTTCACCCATTCAACAATCCAAAAAACATGTAAAACTTAAAAACTTTTACAATGTGTAACAGGATCCTTTCCCTATATATATATATAACTTGAAAAATTTTACACATTTTTTAGACAGTTGGATGAGTGTAAATGGATGGATGAGATTAACAATAGAAAATGTGAAGATTATCACTTAGAAAAAAAGGAAATAATCTTAGCCATTTATTATCATCATCCAACGGTCCAAAAAATGTGTAAAGTAATTGAATTTTACACCATATAAATGGATCTTAACCCTATATATATGCAAAGAAAGGGAGAGAGAGGGAGGATCCTCTTACATCATGTAAAACTTGAAAGTTTTATACTGTTTTTGGACCGTTAAATGAATGTAAATGAAAAATTGAAATTAGCAGTATAAAACGAGAAGATTATCGCAAGAAAAATTATATAGAAATAATCTTAGCTATTTATTTACCCTAATCCAACTTTAAAAAACAATGTAAAAGTAATTGGGTTTACACAGCGTAAGTAGATCATAACTCATATATACACACTATATATAAGAAAAATACTTTGATATACATGCTGTGTAAACTAAAGTTTATAAAAACTTATTAGATTTAGGGTTTAGAGTTTATGATGTTAGGTTGTATAGTATAGAATTTAGGAGTAGGGTTTAGATTTTAGGGTTTTAAGTTTAGTAATTTGGATTTTAAAGAAGGGTTGTATAATTTTTTTACACAACTTGTGTATAAAAATATAATTCATATATATTTGTCAAGATCCACTTATGTTGTGTAAAACTATTTAATTTTATATAATTATATTGAATTGGAGTCATTGGATTTACTAAGTTTAATTATTAAGATTAAAACTTTAAAATCGAGAATAATTTATTTTTTTCTATAAAGTTCTTTTTATTTTCTATTGTTAGTTTCAACGAATGTGTTGAAAGGCGTAAAATTTAAGAAAATATTACATTATGTCAATGAATATAACTATATATTGTAACAGAGGAAAATAAATTAAGTTTGGTTAATGTCCGGACAATAATTTTCTGTGGCATTTTGTTGTCCTTTCGATGCCTAATATTAAAATTTTAAATTTTAAACATCAAATTTAAAATTTAAATCATAAACGCTAAATATTAAAATATACCCAGCCTTAAATTTTTTAAACTTTTATTTTAAATTTTAATCTTAAACCTTAATATTAAATTATAAACTTAAATTTTTAACGTTGTACATAAAAAATAAAAAAAAGACAAGGATTTTTAGTAATTAGCGGCTCTTATTCAGTCGTTCGAAATCATATAGAACTCTGAAATGTCCAATCATATACAGACAATTGCTTAGTATTTGTCTCCGTAGTAATCTGATTTTGTTTATAGCAAATTTGTACCATTTTACTTTTTTAGAGTATATTTTTTATTAAATAAAAATATTATATTTTTATATTAAAATTTAAATTTATACAAAATAAGATAATATTAATATCTTTAATTATTATGTCAATTAATTGATCTCTTTTTAAAAAATATTTGTATCACTTTCATTCTATTAGAATTTATATATTTATAAAAGAAATTGTTAAGTTCTTTTATATCAATAAAAAATTGTTAAGTTAATAATTAATTCTACATAAATTTTGATATCTATACATTCATATTATTATTATTATTATTATCGTTATTATTATAATATTTTAATACATAAGTGGTGTAAAAAAATATTTCACAACATTCTTTAAAAAATTAAAATCTAAATTACTAGAGATCCATTAATTGGCATAGTGGCTAAGGATGCTCATATTGTCCCATCTTGTATGGGTTCAAATCCCGGTATGAGAATGTAATATCTCTCTATTTAATCAAAAAATAAATCTAAATTACTAAATCTAAATCTAAAATTGTAAACCTTAAGTCTATACCATAAATCCTAATCTCTACTACCTAAAGTTTTAAAGTCTAAACCCTAAACTCTAACCTAAACCATAAAATTGAAAGTTTACACAAGATTGTGTATTAAAATATTTTCATTATCGTATTTTTTCTGTATTGAATTCGTGCCGTGTGTAAAGCTATATACTCAACATATAGTTTTGTTGTTTGTTATTACGACCGAATTGGTCATTGTCAATATGTAATATTCTATTGAATTTCAATTTTGTTTCCATCTCCAAGCCATCTCGAATAATACGAACCTAATCTTCTATTAAATCTCTCCACACTACTTCACGAAGATGAAATTATAGAAAAGAAGAATAAAAAAAAGAAAACAATTAGCCAAATGGACCGTCTTCCTCACGAGCTTGTCCTTGAGATACTATCAAGGCTTCCAATCCGAAGCTTAGTGCAATCGCAGTGCGTGTGTCGAGCATGGCGTGTCGTAATACAAGACAAAGTGCTCGTCAACAGGCATTCCAAGCGCATGTCCGACAACGATCCGACCTTCGTTCTACAAATCAGCGATCAAGCCATCCAAAACAATCTTTATTTCGGAGATCTCTCGAGCGATCCGGACGATGGAAACGTGACGATGATCACAAAGAAGCTTCCTATGCCACCCTTGCTAAACTTCCATTTGGTGAGCTCTTGTCATGGATTGCTATGCTTGCGTGCCACTCACCCCACCTTTGGTCTCATCTGTATTTATAATCCCTTTACAAGGAACTATATAGAGTTGCCAGAGCTGGTAACAGAGCACCCTAGTCATCATTTGAGGTTTGTGGGATTTGGTTTCGATCCGACCGCAAAGAAACATAAGGTTGTCGAAGTATCATATAAATTAGACATGTCTTGTAATGCTTTTTGTGGCCGTTTTGTTCGATCTGACACGCGTCGAGCTTTGCACCATCCTCAGATTGTTGCAGCACCATCTTCTTCTTCGATTGAATCCGAGGTTAATATTTTGAGTGTCGGTAGCCCCACATGGAGATATTTGGGGAAATTTCCATTCCATATCATGTTGCAACAATCTCAGGTTTTGGTCAATGGGAAACTTCATTGGATTACTTATACTACAAGAAACAATGCTGCTAAGCCTATTATGTCATTTGACTTGGCTACTGAACAATTCAAGGAGGTCCCTAGGCCGGATTCCGTCGGTCCAGACAGGCATATTCATGAACTTGTCGTTCTACGAGGTTGCTTGTCGGCGGTTTCATTTAATAACGAGATTAAAGAATTGGAGATTTGGATTATGGAGGAGTATGATGTGAAGGAGTCTTGGGTCAAAGAATTTAGCATCGGAGCTTACGTACCGAAACCATTGCAACCGAATGAACAGCGTGAAACACTGAATAGTTCGATATTTTATCTGCCTAAAAAACACATGCGAGTGTTGTGCATGTTGAGTAGTGGAAGGATCTTGTTGGAGTACAACCATAAAACACTTGTTCTCTACGATCCTCATTACAGGACATTGAACGATCTTCAAGTTACCTTTGAAGGGATTCCCAGGTATTTCAGAGCAATAGTTCATGTTTCAAGCCTCAATTGGATCGATACCTAAAGGTGTTTTTTTTTTTCCTTTCAAATTCTTAATTTTAAGTAGATTATGCACACTCGATGTGGGTGAAAAACAATAATGTGTAAAAAGTTAATTTAATGGTTATTAAATAAATATTGATTACAATATGGATAATGGCAAACAAACGGTGGTAAATCAAAAGAAGAATAAACAAGAACACTCAGATTCATCTTTTTAATCGTATTTTACATTTTATTTTTATTTTTATTAAACCCTTTTCTTTCATGATTGTTAGAAATTTATATGCGTAAAAGTATAAATAATGCGAGACTAGTAAAGAATAAGATGCGAAAGAGTCCGCTAGGACCATAGAGATCATAAGAGTACAAAATACATATTTAGGTGTTGCGTTTTTCATGTGAACTGGTATCCTAGTTATGTTGGGTAAAATAGGGATGTCAATTGGGCGGGGTGGGTGCGAAGAATGCTTTTTTCGTATTCATTTATGTCAAAAAATTTGACTCTTATCCCCGCCTTACAACCCGCTACGAATGTAAAATTTAAGATCATCCCTGCCCCGTTACCTGCAAGGTTAAAACACTCCCACCCCCACCACTCACATGGTTTTTAGACCCACCTAATCCCTTTTATACGTGTCCTATGATCCACTTCATATAATATATTTATAAGTATTAATTAAATAAATTTACACCAAATTTGTTATGAAAAAAATAAGAAATATATGCCATTTAGACTCCCACTACATGTGATATTATTTCAACTATCACAATTTAACAAATAATCATAATAAGTTTTTGAAACCTTTAATTGGTAAATTAAAATATAAATTTAATACGAATTTAAAAAATTTAAAAAACAAAGTACTTACAAAATTCTAAATAAAAACAATGTCTCAAATACATCATAAATGTCTTTAAATGAAAATTTTTTAAATATCAATCAATACATGTCACTCACGTAACTTGGTTGCTTCGATATCACATTCATCTTTTAATTCTTCTATCAGTTGTGAGCATGATATCTTTTGAACGTCACCTGAACCAACATATGTAAACTTCCTTCGAGTAACTTGCACTTCTATTTAACAAATAAGTTTAATGTAAAAATATATTATAAATAAATTTAAAATAAAAAATAATAAGTTACTTTTAATATCAGCCCAAATTTAATTTTGAGTACACATTAAAGCCTCAACAGTTTCCGGTAGAAGTCGACTGCGATAAGGATCAAGTATTTGACCACTAGTGCTAAAACCAGATTCCGAAGGGACTCTAAAAACAAGAATGCTTAAAATATTCCTAGCTATTTGTTGAAGAATGAGATATGTGCTTCTATTTGTCTTCCACCAGGTGAGGATATCAAAATCATCACAAAGTGGTACATTAGAAGCTTCTAAATATTTCTCCAAATCTAATTTTTCTTAACTGTGACTTTTATCTTGCTTTATAAATTGTGCAAATTCTTGCATGTACGCATCTTCTCCAATGTGACCAGTATCACCAGGCGCCTGAAAACTAGTAGCTTGAATCCCATTATTTTTAGACCCGTATTTATTCACCAACTAACGAAGAAAAGTACTGATTCTACTAACCTCTCTCTCAGCTTCATCATGATCAAATATCTTTTTGAAATAAAAGCGAACAAGGGCCATTTTGTATTTTGGATCAAGTATTGTTGCTACACTCATTAGTCCATTAACACCATTCCAGTATTTGTCTAGCATTACTTGTGCCATTTTCCTTATATAATCATAAGGAGACGAAAACCAACTAGATATAGCAAGTCTAAGAGTACAAATTTTGAGAAAATAAATATTGACAGTGGGAAATCTTGAAGCTGAGAAATCAAAGGTGGTAGTACTAAATACTTTCATTTTCTCACATATTTTCTCTACTTTTTCACAATCTTCACTAATTGGTGGATTCTTATAAAGATTATCCCGACCACTCAAAACAACAAACACTGGCCTATACTTTATAGCAATTGCAAGCATTTCAAAAGTAGAATTCCACCAAGTCTTGCAATCAAGTGATAATTTTTTTGTATTCAGGAACTAATTGTTTAGCTACTTGCTCAAATTTTTGGATTCTTTTATCAGAAGCAGTCCAAAACACAACACTATCCCTGATTCTTTTATCAGAAGCAATCCAAATTTTTATATGTTCTTTCAAATGGGTTGTTCCAGCTCTTCTTCTGCTAGCAAAAATCCTGTAACAATGATTGTACTCGGCTTTTATGGCACACTGACTCTCTTTCTTGTGAAATTGGTCTAAACTGATGATGTATGTCTACTAGTTAAAGGTAGAATAGAAGGATCATTTGAAGCATTATCTAGAGGACTTTTGTCATCATCCAATGAAATTGAAGTGCAATTCGTCAAATTTGATGCTTTTGAGGGAGTGAGAGCATTACCAACTACATCAGCCATTTACCTGGAATATTTGTGAAGCCATAATAGTTTGTACAACTCAAAAGTTTAGACTAAAAAAATACTAAAATCTATTTTAAATAATTGAAAAACAACACAATTAACATGTCAAATAATATTTCAATTGTTGTAAAAAATAAACAATATAGAAAGACAAAATAAAATCAAAAAGCTTTAGAAAATAAGAACAAACACCTACAAAATCTAAATAACATGCAATATTAAAATTTTCAAATTAAAATAAGTAGAAAATAACATACAGTGAAATTTGAGGATAAAAAGACAAATCTTGCTTCACTTGAATTGTAATTTTTTTGATTTAATTGTTTCTTGATGGACGACAATTATATATATATATATATAACTTTTTATAAAATTTTAAGATATGTTAAGACAAATTACCTTGAATTTGATTCTGATCCAAACTGATATTTTTAAGAATACTTATATATTTAATTGATCAATTCAAACTCAATTATATATATAACCTTTCATAACTATCCTAAGACAACTCAATATGAATCACCTTAAATTTGACTTAAATCTAAACTGATATTTTTAAAATATTTATATATTTGATATGATTAATCTCAACCTAATTATATTTTTTTAAAAATATTTTTACTAATATTTATAATAACATGTTATAAAATCTATTGGGATGGGTGAGGATGATGCGGGGCTGGTAGGGATGGAGCGTGGTGGGTGGGGATGAGAAGGGTATAAAGTCATATTCACGACTGCCCCTCCACCCATGGCGAATCTAGATTTTATCTCCATCCCCGCTCTGCGACCTGCAAAATCTGTAACCATCCCTTCCCAATTGAATGCGAAGTGGGACGAATGCCCGCAAAACCCGCCTCACTGACATCCCTAGATAGAAATTGTCGTTGTTTAGTTGTAGTGGGATGTGCTAGATATTCCTTGGGTTTAGTCATTGTTCCTTTTTGTGATGTATTTTTCCTTCTATTTGGGAATAGAAATATCATTGATGAGGCACACAACGTAAGTTAAAAGCTTGTATGATTTTAAATCATAATCAATAAAATTATATTGCCAAGCAAAAAATGATATCTCATATATCTCATAACTCAATATATGTATCTCAAACACTCTTCCAACGTTCTTACAATACTCACGTCTACAATATAGTCGTAATAGTTGCAACATCCCTACAATATGTTGGACAAAAACAAGGTTAATTTGAAATAATTAAAATGATAAATCGAATAAAGTAATTGAAATAAACGAAATAAACCCAATCCTATTTAATTCAAAATACCGTTACGAAATAACCAGAAAGTAATGGTTGAGGCCTGCAAGAAAGCAGTTTCCTTAAGACAGATTTGACCGCTCTTCAGTGCTAGAGATCTTCGGTTGTCGGTCTCCCAGGATACAACAACAGATGATTATCTTCAGCAGCACAACTGAGTAATCACGAACGAACTCAAGCCTTCGACTATCACCAAAATAATGCATGTTTTCTGAGAGAGAAAGCTATTGAAAATTGTTTAGTTTTCGCGTGTTTTAAAACTAAAGAGATGTCATGTATTTATAGGAGAAAATTAGGTTAAACGTTACTCATAAATATTCCAATTTTGTCCTCTATCGGATATTTGTGTGAATTGCAAGTATAAATTCAAATCCAAAAATATCCCTTTAATTTCGAGATAATATGCTTGTCACAAAAGGAAACAATTAATTCAAAGTGGTAAAATATCCGCAAGTCTATTCAAGGCCCGATCGATCTGGACATTCGCGTCGCCCACGTTGTGCGGGTGCGCCCCAACCCGAATGAGATTGGATTCGCACCCCCCTGCGCGCGAGGCACAGGTTCAACTCAAGTCATTCAATGACCACAAAGTGAGTAAGTGTATATAAACACATCCCATTCCATTTATCCCATCAATGTGGGATTGGGGTTTACCATTTCCTTTTCTCAATTCACATCTCCTTACTTTGAACATCAATTTCTCATTTATTACTCATCCATTTTGAGCATATGAGATACTGTTGTAAAAGTCTCATGGATTAAAATAAGATCCAATAGAATCCTTATTCGAATCTCCACCTTTACCCATTCGAAATATGGCTCAAAGTTACCATTTTATCACATTTTTAAACAATCCTCCACATGAATGAAATTGATGCATTTTATCAAAACATTTTGACTCGATGTGGCGATAGTTTCTACGATTGATAGTTGCATATGATAGGTAGGTTTCCTCCTTTGAACCTTCTTTTTTGAAAGTATATTTACTTTACTGGCTATCTAGTATACGTGATGTCCTTGAATTATTCAACCGTTTGTGTAAACGATGATATACTCCACACAACTACCTTTCAGACACGAGTTTTGTTCTCATGGTTATGTCCATATGGCCATGGACATCGCCTGGTTCTGCAAGAGTTTGAGAGAATTATGCCCAAATAGTCTCCTTGAAGCGATCCCACTTCACTCTCACATAGGTGACTTATGTTGCTTGGCTCACCAAAGCACACAATGGTCATTAAAAACGTTGCTTAGCCTGTTCCGTTTTTAGTCACTATTTACATCATAGGAATGAAATTGGGAGAGAAACCCCCACAGTAACCGTACATGGTCTATGCAATTAGGTTGTCCCTTTGAACCTAGATCTTGGGATCTCCAGTCAACTAGGTAGGATTTTCCTTCACATAGCGCCTTAAATTTCCATGGGCTTTAGTCTCATTCCTTTCGATGTTTTTTCAGCTTGATCTCGATTTAACTCTTTGGTTAGTGGATCCACAACGTTATCCTTTGATTTTATATAATCAATAGAGATAACTCCAATTGAGATTAGTTGTGTAACTGAGTTCTGGCTATACTAGAATCATCATTGCCAAATTTCTCAAGAATTTGTCCACATGGTGTGACAATATGAGACTTTTATGTGACCGTTTAATTTTAATGTCCAAAAATCATGTCGTCTAGTCTCATATTTAACATGAAATTGGTACGTTTTACCATTTCTTTGTTATATATAACAATGAGCGTGTCATCAACATAGGATCATGTATCCTAATGCACACTTTTTTCACACTTTTATTTGTCATCATGACAATATTTTTCGTTTCAACCCTTTGTTGAATGTATGGATAATTTTCCTTTACTTTGGTAATGGAATATTACATTTGCAAGACACCCCCACATTTTATGTAGTTGTATGAAGGTTTTATTTTCTTCCATGACTCATATGGTGTCTTGTCTCATTGAGAAGAACTAAATAGTTGATAGAACAACTCCCCCCACATGTTATGCACATTTTGAAGTTTCAATTCTTATCTTCAAAATCATTGTACCCTTTGATGTTGCAACGTTACTCACATAGAGTTTCTCCCAGATTAATCGATGTATTAATTTTGGATTTCAACATCCTACTTATAGAGAATAATTTCTCTATAGCATCTTTGTTTTTAAGCAAAACACTGATTTGTTCTATCATGAAGGTAACAATTTTTTCCTTCAAACAATCGTTCGCCATATCAATTATTATGACCAAATTTGTCACAACATTGATCTCGTTTGGAAGTCTATAGTCCACGGACTTGTTCTCTATCTTATGGCATTGGAAGCATTTCCCATTTAGCTTCTTGAACATACTGCTTTTTGTTCTCATGGAACATTTTCCTACGGTTTGTTTTTCCTGAAGTCCGTGTTGACTTCTATTACATTTGCCATGATAATATTTGCCTTTTGCATTATTTACCTTAATGATAATTGAAGGTGGTAATCATATTTACCTTATCCTCTCTACATTATAGGATGATCATCCTTCAGATCTTTGACCAAGTTTTTAATGGTCAAATATACATCTTTAGTTGTCACGTTTTGAAATTCTTTCCAATGAATTTCACTAATTTTCTGTTGTGTCACATAGTCACACTCCAAAAACAAAATTATGAGTCTGTTAAACATTAAGAATTTAGTCAGAGACTAAAACCCAGAAACAAAAACATAATTTCTTACTTTTGTTTGACAATAGGATTTTAGTAAACTAAAACCCTAAAACAAAAGTTCACATGATCTTAAATAGAAAGAACAATAATGAACACTAATTTCAAATTGTCTTTCAATCATTCGTTTATGAATTCTATTCTTGAATTCATTCCAAGTACGAGTGATTAACTAAAATCACCGCCTTTGATTCACAACAACTTGGAACCTTTCATTTATGGTCCAATCGACCCTCACAATTCTTTAGCCATTTTTAAACACTGTGCACTTCATAGCATGCATCAGAATAGGCTCTAATAATTTAATTTTGACAAAATAAATCTACCGATTTATCTCCAAAATTGAATCATTCTAGATTCCCACGAATATAACCTCAATGGTTTATTTTCTTTACAGAGTTAGAATCATCCATGATTCCTTTGAAATAAATTCAAAGATTTGTTTTCCTTAATAAGTTAGAATCAATACATGACTTCTAGCATAGAAATAAATTCAATGATTTATTTCCTTTGTTATATCTTCTGTTCAACGTTGGGATAGCACTAAAACCCAAACAGAGATATCAAGGCAACTCGATCAAAGGAAGATAATCCTTTGATTTAATTTCGTTGATTATTGTTTGGAAGATCAAGTAAATCCGTTAAAACGACATGAATTAATTCCCGAAACGAATTATTTACAATATCTTTGTTTTCAAAACAAATTCAAGAAATATCTCATGATTATCCTACACTTTCTCATGGAAAATTATTGGTTGAAATAATAATCTAAAGTGTTTCGAAACACAGATAACCTTGCCTTAAGCCTTTTACTCACATGATAAAGGTTTTACAATACATACAAACATGTATTTTACATATGATTTTAATCCTTTCTATAAGCGAAGGTATTAAATCAAACGTGTATCCTCATGATACATACCAATAAATCGAAATTCAATTTCGTTTATTTCTAATTTTGTTTTTCCACAAAATCCGTAACCTCAATTACTCTCAATGATAATTTTTTTAAAACAGATTTGTCCCGTTTATTTTGAGATCTATGCAAACCCGTTAAAACGACATGAAAATTCTTGAAACATATTTGTTTGCTTTCTCAGAACCGTAATTATTTCGAATTGCCTAAGATTTGATAATGATAATTTGTCTTAAGATTGTTGGACAAAAACAAGGTTAATATGAAATAATTAAAATAATAAATCGAATAAAGTAACTGAAATAAACAAAATAAACTCAATCCTAATTAATTCAAAATACCGTTACGAAATAACCAGAAAGTAATGGCTGAGGCCTATAGGAAATCAGTTTCCTTAAGACAGATTCGACCGCTCTTCGGTGCTGGAGATCTTCGGTCGTCGGTCTCCCAAGATACAACAACATATGATTATCTTCAGTAGCACAACTAAGTAATCATGAACGAACTCGAGCCTTCGACTATCACCAAAATAATGCAAGTTTTCTGAGAGAGAAAGCTGTTGAAAATTGTGTGTTTTTCGTGTGTTTTAAAACTGAAGAAATGCCATGTATTTACAGGGGAAATTAGGTTAAACATGACTCATAAATATTCTGATTTTGTCCTCTATCGGATATTTGCGTGAACTGCAAGCATAAATTCAAATCCAAAAATATCCCTTTAATTTCGGGATAATATGTTGTCACAAAAGGAAAAAAATTAATTTAAAGTGGTCAAATATCCACAAGTCCATTCAGGGCCCAACCGATCCGGACATTCGCGTCGCTCACGCCGTACGGGTGTGCCCCAACCCAAATAGGATTAGATTCGCACCCCCTGCGTGCAAGGCACATGTTCAACTCAAGTCATTCAATGACTACAAAATGAGTAATTGTATATAAACACTTCTCATTCCATTTATTCCATCAATGTGGGATTGGGGTTTTCCATTTCCTTTTCTCAATTCACATATCCTTACTTTGAGCATCAATTTCTCATTCATTACTCATCCGTTTTGAGCATATGAGATGCCGTTGTAAAGGTCTCATAGAGTAGAATAAGATCCACTCGAATACTTATTCGAATCTTTACCTTTACTCATTCAAAATATGGCTGAAAGTTACCATTTTATCATGTTTTTCCAACACAATACTCTAAAATATGAAGTCAAATACTTTATCACACAAAAAAACTTATTTCATAAGAGTTATTATTGATATAAATATTTAGGTATTGAATAAACATAATTACCAAATATTATTCGACCACTAAAATCACAATAAAATTCAACTTAACTAACAATTAGAATTTGAGTCAACATGTAACACTTAGGGGTGCTTATCCTTAGTAAAATATTTTTCAGACTCGTGCTCTTTAAAAAAAATTCGTCGCCTGACTTGACTTGTGAGTCATTGCTCGTTAAGCTTGTCAGAATATTTACCTTATTTTTAATATATGTAAAATCCATTAATACTATATAGAGCTTAATATAAACATAAATTAACAAAATTAAAAAATGATCAAAATAGTGTATGAAATAATTTCAAAATCTAAATTCCAAAGTGACAATCCATAAATACACTAAACTAGCATATTATAGAAAATTAACAAGTTGTTCGCGAACTTATCTAGTCGAGTTAAGTTTTATTTGGTTCAACTCGTTAACAAGCATTTCAGCTGTCTGGTTGACAATGACCCAACCTTTATCTTACAAATCAGGGATCAACCCGACCAAAACCTGCTTTACTTGGGAGATTTCTCGAGCCACGGAAACGTGATGATTATAACAAAGAAGCTTACCATGCCACCATTGCCAACTTTCCATCTGGTGAGTTCATGTAATGGATTGTTATGCTTTCATGGCACTCACCGAAGCTTTGGACTGATCTGTGTTTACAATCCTTTCACCAGGGATTATATGGAGTTGCCGAAGCTAATAGCAAAACACCCTAGCCATCATGTAGGGGTGTTGGGGTTAATGAAGCATAATCTTCTCTTTTGAATTTCAATTGTTGTTATCTTATCGTTAGTTATTCTTGATTTAAATTCTTTATTTTCAAATTTATTTATCTTTATCTCCTTTGTTGATAATGTAAATCGGTTGGGGTTCTTCCTATATAAAATCTTCAACCATGTTCAATAAATTTAATTCACTTTCTACATTACTTCTTTATGGTAATCAGAGCCTAACGTTCTTACGAACAATTTTTTTCCCTTCTTTTTACACCACAAATGGCTCCTTCCATTGTCAACGCAGATAACTCAACACCCACAACCATTACTGTTCAATTTAATCCCCTTGCCCAACTTCCAATAAAACTCACTGGCAGCCAAAACTTCACCATTTGGAAAGCTCAAATTGAAATGTTAATGCATGGTCACAACCTATTTGGTTATCTTGATGGCACAACAACCACACCACCTACAACACTCACTTCTGAAAATCAAACCACTCCAAACCCAGCTTACCAAACTTGGTTTTGTCAAGACAAACTAATTCAAAATGCCATTTTAGTTTTCATTAAACCTACTCTTGCCTATACCGTAGCAATCGCATCTAATGCTCATAATGCATGGCAATCACTACATACGGCTTTTGCCAATAAATCCCAAATTCGGATTCTTAGCCTTCAAGATAAACTTGCACATGTCACCAAATATGTACGACCTATCGTTGATTACCTTCATGAAATTCGTTCGATTGCCGATGAGCTTGCCACTGCAGGTGAACCGATCTTCAACACTCGCCTTATTGTTCAGATACTACAAGGTCTTGGTCCTGAGTATAAACATATCTCTGCTGCTATCAGATCTCGTGAAACCCCAATAACTTATGAGGAGCTTTATGAAAAACTCCTCGATCATGAAATCTTTCTACAACATGAAGATAACAAGAACATATTGGTAAAACCTGTTAGTGCCAATGTTTCTCAAAACTCATCATTCACACCATCACGCTATGATAGTAATCGTCGACAGAATCCTAACAACCACTACAATGGGCACACCCAACCTTGGCGGCCTCGACGTAATACTCAACAACAACAATGGTCTACCAACATTGTGTACTGCCAACTATGCAGTAGACATGGTCATTCCGCTCGTGTATGTCGTACCATGTCTCACAATCATATTCAAGCAATAGCCAATTTTGCCGATCGCTCTCAAAGTTCTCAAGCACCTTGGATAATAGATATTGGTGCCACTCATCATATGACATCTGATGTTCAAAGTCTGAGCACTGCACAAGACTACCATGGTTCTGAAGAAATCATCATGGGCAATGGTAACACTGTTCCGATTTCGCACACTAGTAATGTTACACTACATACATCAACTAGAAAATTTCAACTTCACCAAACACTTTGCTCACCTATCATTAAAACCAATATTCTCTATGTCCCTCATTTCTGTCTTGATAATAACACCTCTATTGAATTTTTTCCTTTCTCTTATCTTGTGAAGAATCTGACTACGGGAGCGCCACTGTTTCACGGACAGACTAGAGACGGACTATACCAATGGTTGCCAAGCAGTATCCCTAATACACCAAAATGCAATATTGCTGTCCCATATCACCTTTGGCATCAACGTTTGGGTCACCCGCATCATCGCACCCTCAATAAAACTTTAAATTTGTTTTCGATTCCAATTTCTGATTCTCAAAAACAAATTATTTGTCATTCTTGTCAATCTAATAAAAGTCACCAGCAACCTTTTTCAAAAACCTCTTTGCGAAGTAAAAATCCTTTACATTTAATTTACAGTGACTTATGGGGACCATCTCCTATTTTATCTATTGACAGCAAAAGATATTATGTTTTATTTCTTGACAAATTTTCCAAATATATGTGGTTGTTTACCTTAAAAACAAAAAAAATGAAGTTTTACACACTTTTAAAACATTGCATCCCTTACTTGAGCGTTAGTTCGAAAATTAAAATTATGTCATTATATACTGATTGTGGTGGAGAATTTCAAAGTCTTCAAACTTATCTTCACTCTCATGGTATAGAAAACTTGATATCTACTCCATACACACCACAAAGGGTAGCCTTAGTTGAAAGACGACATAGACATATTCTTGAAACTGCTTGCACATTATTACATCAAGCATATTTACCATCACTGTTTTGGACTTATGCATGTCATCAAGCTATTTATTTAATTAATCGAATGTCCAACCCCACTCTACAACATCACTCTCCCTTTGAAATTTTATTTCAAAAATCACCAAATATTGAGTCCATTAAAGTGTTTGGTTGTCTTTGCTTCCCTTGGATTAAACCATATGTCAAAAATAAGCTTCAACCATGTTCTACACCATGCGTCTACCTGGGTTTTTCAAATAAATTTTATAGTCATCAATGTTTTGATCCATATACATCCAAAATCTATCTCTCACGCGATGTTCAATTTTTTGAACATAATTTTCCCTTCTCAGATATTTTTTCAAAATTTAAAGAACCTAATACCTCATGGGATGCAATCTCATTTAAAGACATTCCAGCAACTTATCCTACTGTTGATCCTATTCATATTTCTTCTTCATATCTCCCACCATCACGCATACAACTGCCAACTCGATCATTGGCTTCAGTCTCAACACCTCACGTGCGCAGCGACACCCCTCCTCAGTCAGGTACTCTTTCTCCTTCCCTAACCCTACTCGACATAATACCACTGTATCCACTTCTCCACAATCAACCTCATTCAATACCATACATACTACCGCATCTCCAGTTCTCACTTACAAACGCCATCACCAACACCAACCTCTTTTATTATCTTATCTTCACCCTTCTCCTTCTACTACTACACTAATAATTCCCTCTTCTTACATTTCAACATCCCCACCTTTCCCTACCACCACAAACTCTTGTCACCCAATGATCACTCGATCAAAAACCAATAGCCTCAAACCTCGCCAATATTAAACCACCATCACAAAAACTGACTTTATACCTCGTTCACATAAACAAGCCAAGCTAATTCCCCACTGGAACTCAGCCATGCAAACTGAACTTGATGCCCTTGTGCGTAATCAGACTTGGAACTTGGTCCCATATGATTCCTCCAAGAACGTGGTAGACTGTAAATGGTTATTCCGTATAAAACATAATCCAGATAGTTCTATTGAAAGGTAAAAAGCCCGTCTTGTTGCTAAAGGGTTTACTCAACGTCCTGGACTTGATTATCATAGCACTTTCAGTCCTGTGGTGAAACTTCCACTGTGCGTCTTGTTTTGACCATTGCTATGCAACATAGCTGGTCGATTAATCAATTGGATATCAATAATGCATTTTTACAGGGTCACCTTGTAGAGGATGTATATATGCGGCAACCACGTGGATTTAAGGATGTTAGTTTACCAACACATGTATGCAAGTTGAATAAGGCCATTTATGGATTAAAACAAGCACCACGTGCTTGGTATCATGAGCTCAAAACATATCTGCTTTCTGTGGGGTTTGTGCGATCTCACTCTGATTCTTCTTTATTTATTCTTCACAGCTCTAAATGCACAATTTATATATTGGTGTATGTTGACGACATAATTCTAACTGGCAATATTCCCGAAAGAGTTCGTCGTATTATTGATGCTATTTCAAACAGATTTTCTTTAAAAGACATGGGTTATCTTCGTTACTTCCTTGGCGTTGAGGTACTGGCACATTCTGATGGTCTTTCTTATATCAGTATAAATATATTCATGATCTGTTACAAGAAGTTAACATGGGCAATTGCAAGGGTGTGGCCACTCCGGTGACAACTTCTACTATTTTTGAACCCTCTTCTGACGATGCTTCAGTTGATGGTTCTCTTTATCGTCGCATCATAGGCAAGTTACACTATTTGGCATTTACTCGTCCAGACATTGTCTTTTCTGTCAATCGTATTTCTCAGGCCATGCACCAACCTACCATGTCTCATTGGGTGGCTCTTAAACGTATTCTTTGGTATCTTCAACATATTGCTACCTTCGGCCTTCGAATTTCTCGTCATATGGATCATCGTTTAATTGCATACTATGACTCTGATTGGGCTGGTGATCCAACTGATCGCACATCTACTACTGGTTATGTTGTCTACCTAGGCTCTACTCCTATTTCTTGGTCTTCAAAAAAACAACGTTCTGTTTCACGCTCTTCTACCGAAGTAGAATATCGTGTCGTTGCTGCAACTGTCTCTGAGATCAATTGGCTCACCAACTTGCTATCTGAATTGCGAGTTCCAATTTCGAGCATTCCGAAAATCTTCTGTGATAATGTTAGTACCACTTATATTTGTGCCAATCCAGTCTTTCATAGTCGGATGAAACATGTTGCTATTGATTTTCATTTTGTTCATGAACAAGTTGAGAAAGGCGTTCTTGAAGTTTCACATCTTCATGCCCTAGACCAAGTTGTCGATCTATTAACCAAGCCATTACCTCAAGCTACATTTCATCGTCAATTTCTCAAGTTGGGTGTTGTTAACTCCACTTCCAACTTGCGAGGGCGTAATGAAGCATAATCTTCTGCATTTATCTTCTCTTTTGAATTTCAATTGTTGTTATCTTATCGTTAATTATTCTTGATTTAAATTCTTTATTTTCAAATTTATTTAGCTTTATCTCCTTTGTTGATAATGTAAATCGGTTGGGGTTCTTCTTATATAAACCCTTCAATCATGTTCAATAAATTCAATTCACTTTCTACATTACTTCTTTAGGGGTTTGGTTTCGATGTTACGACAGAGAAGTATAAGGTTGTTGAGGTATTATATAAAGGAATAACACGTAGATCTTCTTCTTCTTCAATTGAATCTGCAGTTCATATTTTGAGTGTTGATAGCCCCACATGGAGAAATTTGGGAATCTTTCCATTCCATTTCATGTGGCAAAAGTCTCAGGTTTAGGCTAACGGGAAACTTCATTGGATTTCTTATCCCAACAAAAACAATGCTACTAATCTTATAATGTCCTTTGACTTGGCAAACGAACAGTTCCAGGAGGTCCTTTTGCCTGATTCCATGATCAATTTGGCTAGGCAATTTCATAAACTCGTGGTTTTACGAGGTTGCCTGTCGGCTGTTTCTTTTGATGACGATAATGAAGAATTGGAGATTTGGGTTATGAAGGAGTACAGTGTGAGAGAGTCTTGGGTCAAAGAATTTAGCATTGGATCTTACGTACCGAGAATGTTGTAGCCGAATGATGAGCATGAATAGTTGAATAGTTCGATGTATTATTCGCCTAAAATATGCATGCGAGTCCTAAGCCTGTTGAGGAGTACCGGAGGGATCTTACTGAACTACAGAAGTAAAGCAGTTGTTGTCTACGATCCTCATTGCAGGAAATTCCAGGATCTTCATCTTACGTTTGAAGGAATTCCGAGGTGTTTCAAAGCAGTCGTTCATGTTGCACCCCTCAATTGGATCGATACGTTCGTCAATACCTAAAGGCTAAACCTTTTTTCTTTCCTTCCCGATGAGATTGATATTTTAGTTCTATTTGATGTTATTTGAAACACATCTCAAGTTTGTATAATCTATTCATGCACTTATTCTTATAAGAAGACATCGAATGTTAATGTAGATAAAAGGTTCGATACAACCACCGGGGATCCAGTTTGATGACTTTAAAAATAATGGGTAAACTACATAAATAGCCACTATACTATGGATTTAGAGTTTAGGATTTAGGCTAAACCTTAAACCCCAAACCCCAAACCTTGAACACTAATTTCACATATATAATCATCAAATTAATTTCACATATATAACTCTAAACCCCAAACCCTGAATACTAATTTCACATATATAATCATTTAATTCGATGATTATATATGTTAAATTAAAAGAATAAATGTAGAAAACAATAAGAATATATATTACATTTAGTGATTTAAAGCACAAAATTGTGCTTGGTGTGGTGGTTAAGCCATTGCCTTTGCACCTGATATGCCCGAGTTTGATTCCCACCATACCCACGTGTGGGTGATTTTGTTTTTCCCCTTCTAACACCACCTGATTGAAGGAGAAAAATAAATTTATAAAATCAAATATAAATAATTAAAGTCTTCCAATAAGATGTTAACACGTGTCATCGCCTAATTAAATAAGTAATTTATTTTATTAATTTAAAATTAGAACTAAATTGAAAGAATATGTAAATAGCAGGGATTAAATATGTAATTATACAAAAAAAAATTAACTGCCACATTAGCCTTTACGTATTTTAACGATTGGTGGTCACATTGAGTCCAATTTAATAGTTCAGTAGTTTAATTACTGTAAATAAAAATATAGTGGTTAAATTGAGTCCAAATCTATAGTATAGTGGCCATTTATGTAATTTACCCAAAAATAATTCACAATCTTTAAAACTAAAAATTAACACTCATGGTTTGTTCTCATCCACTTAAAAATTCTCTTTAATATATTTCAACATTACGATATAAATTTTCTAACATTGTCTATGAATACAACCGATCATGTTAGTGGGCTTTTTTAATCTGAATGGGAAATACACTTATTAAACATTTAAGCGTGAGAATTTCAGATCTTAGCTTGGTTAAGCTTGTATACATAGGCACGATCCGAGACCATTTTGGTCCGACAAACGGTCACACATTTAGTTTTTTTTAATAGTCTGAGGTAATTATAATGTAGTAAATGTTTAGATTTTTTTTAGCCTATTGACAAATTGCACACCCTGCGGGCAAAAATGTTCTAACCCTAAATTTGCTAACAACTTCCTATACCATTCGTTACCAGTAACCTAATTGTAAGAAACATGTATATTTCGTTACATGCGTATTATTTTCACATAAAAAATTATGTTTACAATTGTATATTTGTATAAATTTTTGACAAATTCAAGCTCAAATCATATTTTAATTATCTGTTTGTACGTCGCATTCGTTTCTTATGTAAAATTACTTGGCAAAATATGCTTTCATTTCCTGTTTATATTTATTACGACCGAATTGGTTGTTGTCAATATGTAATATTCTATCGAATTTCAACTTCGTTTCCATCGCCAAGCCATCTTGAATAATACAACCGTATATTTTATTAAATCTCTCCACAAGAACAAGATAGTAGAGAGGGGAAAAAACACTAAGCCAAGGAGGTCCCCAAGCCTGGTTGCATCGGTTCCGACAGGAAATTTAATGAACTCGTGGTTCTGAGAGGTTGCCTGTCGGAGGTTTCTTTTGGTGATGATATTGGAGAATTGTGCAAGGTTGACGGATTATTTAGTAAATTGGCAAGAGAATTTATTAAAATTAGAGTAAATACTTAGGATGTGTGATTCGTTAAAAATCTCCCTAAACCTAACGGAGGAAAAGATTACAAATACACCCAAGATCGACATGAACAAAGATCGGCCACAAAGCAAGAGTTAAACTATCCAAAACTATGATGGCAAACAAACAAGGCTTATACCACACAATGATTAACTCGTAGCACACTAGACCACAAATTACAATGTTTACGCACCTAACAGACACAACCAGTTTCAGACACAATTGCATCGCCAAAAGAAGCAGGGCGGAATAACCAAAACTACCTTGCTAGTCAACACAGAAATTCAGCTATAGTCAACAAAGAAATTCAAAGATAGAGCAACTCGACAATTATCTTACCACCACGCCTTGAACAACACAGTCCTATTCAGCCCATCTTTTGCCAACCAATCGACCATTTCATTGTAAATATCTCGGAACATGACGGAGCTAACTTGCCCTACCTTCTTAGAGAGTCTATCTATATCCAGGAACAAGGGTCAGAAGCTCCAAGGATGATGAAGGGGATTTGAGATCTACCTCAAAGCTATCTTCGAATCAGACTCGATCACTAAGATGGCGATGCCGATCCAACCTGCCTCGATGAAGGTCTCTAATGCTATTTTAATTGCTGCAACCTCAGCAAAGTCAGACTCGAGGCCTTCCACAGGGATTGAGAAAATCGCCCTCAACACTCCTTCCTCTGTACGAAGGACCCATCCGCAACCTGCACATCCCTCTTTGGCTGAGCCGTCCACTTTAAACTTCACCACTCCTGAAGACGGCGGCACCCACGTCTCAACATTCTTAGGTTTATCAATTACACATCCCAAAGGGTTGTTCCACCATTCTTCAAGGTTTTCGATCAACAATCCCTTAATAGCTTTCAACCACGACAAAGACCTTAATTTTGAGATGAATAGCAAATCTTTCAGTGTAGTCTCTTTGTTGTTAAAGACCAAATCATTACAGGCTAGCCATATACTCCATAATGCACCAGCTATTGAAATTAACCATATACTTTTCACATTGCCTGTAAATTGAACATTAAAGCAATAATTAAAGAAGCCCAACACGTCTAAGGGATCTCCCCAACTAACTCCCCACCACTGACAGAACTGTTGTCAAAATCTAGAAATGAAATCGCATTCCACGAACAGATGGTTAGAATCCTCTCACTCCATTCTACACCACCTACAAAGGCATTCAACTTCCAACAAATTTACTCCCCGACTTTTAAGAAACAACTTTGTTGGAATCTTATCGAGGTGTAACATCCACATAAAAAATTTTACTTTAGGGGGTACTTTAACATTCCACAGGCTCTCAAAGTTAAATATCGGATCCTCCACCTCCGCGTTCACTATCAATTACGATAATTTTTTCACCGAGAAATTCCTTCCCTTGTCATGGATCCGAATAATCTTGTCTTGGACCCCCGGAACAACCTTAACTTTGCAATTAGCAACTCCAAGTCAGCCACCAAGCGTTTCTCATGATCTAGCAGGGGTCGAGAGAACATATTATCCCAATTTACACCTATCAGACCACCATTCTTACTTAAATCAGCCACAAACATACCTTTATTAGTAGCTAATCTATACAATCTCTTGAACGTATCACGCAGAGCCTTATCACCACACCAAATGTCCTCCCAAAATAACACCGAACTCCCATCTCCCACCAGCCACCTAAAGGAATCAATATTCATTCATCTGCCTACTTCAAGCTTTCCCCAATTTTTCACGTTTTCTCGCCACACTATTTACATTTTCTTGAGTCCAGATGTATTTAGCAATTTACCGAAAGGAGGAGGACCATATTTTGAATTGATAACTTTTCTCCTAAGAGCCTTATTTTCGACGAGAAACGCCAACCCTATTTTGCAAGTAACACACTATTTTTTAGCATTCAAACTAACGACACCTGCACCACCTTTTTGTCGAGGCAAACACACCCTACTCCAACTTACTCTAGCAATCTTTGCTTTACCATTCGAATACCCCCAAAGAAACCCCCTTCTAATTTTTTTCTATCTTATGGATGACTGTACTAGGGACCTCAAAGAATGACATGTAATAAAGAGGAAGTGAGGATAAAATGAAATTAATTAATGTCACTCTTCCTGCGAAAGAAAGTTTACTACACCTCCACCCGGATAGCTTTGAATGAAATCTATCAATGATCAGATCCCATGTCACCACTTTTCTTGGGTCTGCCCCCAACGGAATGCCCAAGTACATAAATGGGAGCTTTCCAATCTTACATCAACAACACCCTACCAACCGATTAACTATTTCATCTTCAATCCCAATCCCCACAATGCAGGATTTTCCAAAGTTAATACTTAAGCCCAATTCTTCTGACATTTGTTAAGCACTTCACCTTCGGTTTCAAGAAGAGGATTGTATCGTCCGCAAACTACAAGTGAGTGAAGGACTGGTTTGGAATGATTCCACCAATGCCACTAATTTTTTTGCAATCGCCTGCTTTCTCAAATAAAAGGTGTAAGGCCTCGGTTACTAATATGAAGAGGAATGGGGATAATGGATCCCCTTTCTTAAGACCCCTTTACATTCAAAATTCATTAGTGGGCGCTCCATTCACAAGCACCGACACTTTAGCCGAAGAAATGCACTCCTTAATCTAGTTTCACCATTTAATTCCAAACCCCAACCTCTCCTAGATCATCTCCAAGAAGTCCCACCTTACACAATCTTAAGCTTTGGAGAAATCCAGCTTCACGACAACACCCCTGAGTTACTGCAACTCTTTTCCATCGAGTGTATTAATTTATTTGCTATTAAGATGCCGTCAAAGATCTGTCTCCCAGCCACAAATGCACACTGAGTCTCACTAATAAGTTTATCCATCACCTTCCTCAATCTTCCTGCTAACACCTTAGACACTATCTTGTATATAGACCCTACCAAACTTATAGGCCTATAATCTGATACTTCAATGGGATTGCTGATTTGTGGAATAAGGGTAATAAACGATGCATTCGTACTTGGAGAGAGTTTACAAATTTTATGGAACACCTCCATCACTCGCAGTAGCTCCCCACTAACTTCATTCTAACACTTCTTGTAGAAAAATAGGTTAAATCCGTCGGGACCCGGAGCTTTCGATTCCTCGCAAGACCATACTGCTTCCTTTATCTCCTCAAGCATAAACTGTTCTTCCAGATTCCTAGCCTCCTCGGGTAAAAGCTGCTTGAATTCCAATCTAAATACAGACCTCCAGGCTCAATTTTTATATTTAAAGTGTTTCCGAAAATGTTCAAAGTGCAACCATTTAAGTTTCTTTGGGTCATTGTGCCATCTACCTCTGAATTTCATCCTACATATCAGCTTCCTCTTGGACCTCACTTTAAATGCCCTCTAAAAGTAGGTAGCGTTTGAATCACCCAGCTGAAGCCAATTTTCCCTTGACTTTTGTTTCCATAATTCTTCTTGTACTCTCAACATCTCCCACAAATCCATTTTGCATTTTCGTAGTTCTTCCTAGTCAACCTGATCACAAGTGCCTTCATTCTCGGCCTCTTCCAATTCATTAATCATATCCTCCAATCGCTTCACTTTTACATCAAAATTCTCACAATGCTCCATATTCCACTTTTTTAACAATTCTTTTAACTTTCGAAGTTTGAAGGAAAAATCAGTCTTACTCCCTGCATTCCCCCCCAATAACTTCCTTAATCAATTTCATGCAATCTTCTTTCCTAAGCCACCCATTATTGAACTTGAATGGCCTAGCCCCCTCAATCCTAATTTCTCGAATATCAGAGCATGGTCTGAAACTGGCCTTTTTAAACCCAATTGCACTAAATCCCTCAATTGTACCATCCATTGCTCATCGAGTAAGAACCTATTAGTCTGCTATTCTTATTTGTAAGACCGAACCAGGTAAATCTTTTTCCAGACAACGACAAATCAACTAACTTACATCTCGAGATGAAATAATTGAACTCATCACAACCGGGGATTAAACTCCCATAGCCACTCCTTTCGCTTTTGTATCTCACAGCAATAAAATCTCAGCCCCACAGCCAATGATCATTATCACCATCTTTCAACGTTGATAGCTCATTCCATAGGTTCTTTTGATCCGCAACTTTGTTTGGCACATAAATACTAACCACAACAGCCCCATACCTGATTATACCCAGCTTCCTCTTAGTAGGATGAATCTCATGTTTATAGTAGCACTTTCCACTTTGAATTTGCTTTTATCCCACAAAATAGCAATTCCCCCAGATTTCCCCACAGCACCCGACACCCTAAAATCGAATTCATCATCAAACCAAAGGTTTCTTGCTTCATCTTTCAGAAAGCTTCCCTTCTTAGTCTCTTGAATCATGGCCATGTCCACCCTATGTTCTCTTAGAATTCTTCTCACTGCTAGAATTTTGCCAACTCCCCCTAAGCCTCTCACGTTCCAGGTTATAATCTTCATTACACACCGCCTCCCGAGCCTCCCAATTCCCAGCACAGCTTCTACTTTTCTTCCAACAATGTTATTTCCCGAACTGCCTCACTCTCTTCTCCTTCTACATGGGCGCCCAATTTTTTTACCTAATTTTAATGCTTTCTTGGATTCCTTTGTTGCTGAACTCCATCTAATTGATAAATCTGTACCTGGTAAGGATCTGCTCGAGTGTTTCGAGGACTCTTGTGATTTCTTTTTTGACTTCACCTTGCGGGAGATTCTAGGGTGAAACTTACAAATCGAGGCTAATTTAAGGTTGTAATCACTCATTTTTACTTGTAAATATATTAATATTGTATGTATATTTATTATATTATATGAATGTTACTAATATAAGGTGGTGTGTGCATGTATAAGCTATGTATACGTATTAGGGGTGTATGTACGTCATGTATGTATCTAGAGTATGAGCGTATTTGATTAATATATAGATGTTATGTTAATTATATGTATGATTATACGTACGTATGCTAGAATATTATATTGATTAATGATTGTATAATATAAGTATACATTTTCGTATGTATATATATTGCTGTTATAATCATATTGGGCTGGTAAAATGAAAAAATTAAATATATTAAACCCAAATAAAAATGAAGTCCAAGTCCAATTACAAATTCAATTACAAGGCCCGGTTGGCCCAAATCTAAATCTTATCTAATTACAATGTGCGGTATCGCGTGGTCCGTTGGATCAAGATCGATCCAACGCCCACGATGCAACCAGAAGTCAAAAATATCGCGGCGCGTGTTCCACACGTATGGACCGCTCGAGTGTGCCACGCGCGTGTGGTCCACGCCACGACGCTTTAATATCCCACGCGCGTAAGATCCACGCGTTCGACTCCTCGATCGCGGAGCTCCACGTGTCAAGATCCGGAGCCGCCTCATCAAATCGAGGCTTCATCCGCCGATCGTTCTTCAAGCCATCTCGACCGTTAGATCGGATCGATCTAACGGCCGAGAACGTCCGCCCATCGGCGAAATGTCCATATCGCCACCGCGCCGATATTCATCCCGTGTTCGAACATGCCCAAGACAACAAGCAAAATTGTCGATTCAGATCTGAAAAAAGCAAGATGCAACTTGCAACAAAACAGAGACAATAATATATATGAAACGAGAACTTTTGTAACGGGGATAAGAACGAGAGTAGTAACAAAAAAAAAAGAGAACAGAGATCTTGTAATACAAAAAAAATCTGAAAGTTGTAAACATCCAAGATAATCAAAAGACAGTCCAGTGGTAAACACTTTTCTCTTTTTCTTACTTGTTTTTTTTACATGCATATACAAAAAAAGACAGAAACAAAAAGAAGAAAGTCATCTTACCATCTCTGTGTGTGGGTCTTCTCTTCCTTAAGTGATAAGCCTTCGGCTTCTCCAAGCCTGATATGGTGAACTAAAGGAGAGGAAGACCCCTGGTAGTTTTATTTTGGTTTAAAAAGTTTTTTTTTCGTTTCGTATTTTCTAGATCTAGGGCGAATAAAAGTATATCCTCTGAATCCATCCTAGGATTCGTGTTGAGGACGAAAAGAGGGTTATTTTGGTGTCTTTTGGAGGCTCGCCGGCACAGGGTAGCGGGGGCCGGCGGCGGAGAATACGGCGGCCGGCCTCCGGATTCTGGGTTTTATAAGAACAAACGAGAGAAAAAGAAGAACACAGGTTATGTAAAAATCAGAAAATGAAACAAATGGTTAAAATTTTGATTTCGGCCTAAAAAGAGGGTTTATATAGTTATTATTATTTTACTAAATGGGTAAGTTACGCACTTAACCATCCCGCGCTTTCAATATTTTCGTTTTTGTCTTGCCGCATGGTACAATTACAATCCCAGTCCCTCTGATATTCCAAAATCTTGTAATCCAGTCCCTAAATTACACCGATTCAGATTTTAAATGGTAAAATTACCCCCTTAACCATCCCGCGTTTTTGAACTTTTCATTTTGGGTCTGCCCCTTGGTCTAATTACAGTTCTTGTCCTTTTAGGTTTTGTTTGTTTCACAATTTCGTCCCTAAATTACATATTATTGCTCTTTAATTTCTGCCACTGACTTTTGTTTTTCTTTCATTTCAGTCCTATATTCCTTGTAAATACTCATGTTCTTATTATAATCGTATAGGTTGATGTATTCTATTATTTTATTTCATGTCCCTCGTATATGACTCGTACTTTATGTTTATATATGTGTGTTAAGCTTATAATATTCATGTATTTTTATCCATTTATTTGTATTAAAACATGTTATGTTCTATCTGACTCGTAAAACAGCATGTTCTTGTATTTTTGTACGTATTGTATGTTTTCTTAACTTTTAGGTTGCGTGTTAGTGTGTCTTCTTTTATCATAATATGTTGTTCCATATACGTTAAAATATGTTTTATTGTTAGCATATATGTCCTTTGGAAATATTTGTCTGTCTATGTACCTAATTTTTCATGTATTGTTGTTCTGACTTGTTAAAGTTGTTTTTATTTATTATTTAGAATAATATGTATATATGCATGTTTTAGTGTAAAATATCATTTATGTTAGTTTAGTATTCTGGTATGTCAATATTTATTATATTTAAATATTTTGCCATGTTTACATTTTTGTCACTAAGATTGCATATGATTTATAACTTGTTAATGCAGTGTCCTTTTATCCAAGCGTAAACGGGGCCAGTATCAAGCGTAGTGATAGTGGTTGGGCGTTTATTCTCGGATAACGGGACCCTTAAAATTAATTTGCAATTATGACCGAATTTTAAAATAATCGTCACTTTAATCCGGAAAATCCAATATTAATAAAGCGGTAATTATTAAAGTACCAATTTTGGGCGGTGTGGGGGTACTAATCCTTCCCTATCCGTAACCGACTCCCGAACCCTGTCTTTTTGAATCTCTGGTTTCATGGTGTCCGGCCTACCTAAGTGGCCGGTGGCGACTCCATTTTTTAATGAGGTTTTTTTAAAACCCTACGGAATAAATATTTTATATCCAAAAGAATCACAAACACCTTTCAAACACCTTTCAAAAACCCTCATTTTTTTAGCGATAAAAAAAGAGACATCGCTACAAAGGTTGATCGGTTTTTTAGGTTATAGGTTTATACATAAATCTTTACGAGTTATGTACATAAATGATTATAGAAATTATAAAAAATTATGTATATAAATAAAATATTACGATGTAAGAATTTATGTACATACATAGTTGCTTACAATAAAACATAAATCCTTACACACTTGGTAAAGATTTCAGTAGGTACCTAAATTCTTAAGCTTTATACGTAACTTATTACAAATATTGTAATGAAAGAAGTAGGTACCGAATTCTTTACAATTGGACACCAAAGTCAAAAGTAGCTCAACTAAGTGTAAAGATTTATGTACATACATAGTTTCTTACAAAAAAAAACTAATTACTTACACTCTTGGTAAGGATTTTAGTAGCTACCTAAATTCTTAAGCTTTATACGTAACTTATTACAACTTTTGTAAGGAAAAAAGTAGGTACTGAATTCTTTACACTTGGACACCAAAGCCAAAAGTAGCTCAACTAAGAGTAAGAATTTATGTACATACATAGTTGCTTACAAGAAAACCTAATCCCTTACACTCTTGGTAAGGATTTCAGTAGGTGCCTAAATTCTTAAGCTTTATACGTAACTTATTACAATTATTGTAATGAAAGAAGTAGGTACCGAATTCTTTACACTTGGACACCAAAGCCAAAAGTAGCTCAACTAAGTGTAAGAATTTATATACATACATAGTTTCTTACAAAAAAAAACCTAATTCCTTACACTCTTAGTAAGGATTTCAGTAGGTACCTAAATTATTAAGCTTTATACGTAACTTATTACAACTTGTGTAAGGAAAGAAGTAGGTACCTAATTCTTTACACTGGGACACCAAAGCCAAAAGTAGCTCAACTACGTGTAAGAATTTATGTACATACATAATTGCTTACAAGAAAACCTAATCACTTACACTCTTGGTAAGGATTTCAGTAGGTACCTAAACTCTTAAGCTTTATATGTAACTTTTTACAACTATTGTAACGAAAGAAGTAGGTACCAAATTCTTTACACTTGGACACCAAAAGCAAAAGTTTCTCACCAATTCTGTATATGTAGTATCGGAACCATTTACGTTGGTTTCGAAACCAATTTGGCAGTGTTGAGAAGTTTGATATTTTGGGTTTAAGGTACCGAATTCTTTACACTTAAACACCAAAGACAAAAGTAGCTTAACTAAGTATAAGAATTTATGTACATACATAGTTGCTTACAAGAAAACCTAATTCCTTACACTCTTGGTAAGGATTTCAGTAGGTACCTAAATTCTTAAGCTTTATACGTAACTTATTACAAATTTTGTAATGAAAGAAGTAGGTACCGAATTCTTTACACTTGAACACCAAAGCCAAAAGTAGCTTAACTAAGTGTAAGAATTGCTGTACTTACATAGTTTCTTACAAGAAAACCTAATTTCTTACACTCTTGGTAAGGATTTCAATAGGTACCTAAATTTTTAAGCTTTATACGTAACTTATTACAAATTTTGTAATGAAAGAAGTAGGTACCGAATTCTTTAAACTTGAACACCAAAGCCAAAAGTAGCCCAATTAAGTGTAAGAATTTATGTACATACATAGTTGCACACAAAAAAACCTAATTCCTCACACTCTTGGTAAGGATTTCAGTAGGTAACTAAATTCTTAAACTTTATACGTAACTTATTACAACTTTTGTAAGGATAGAAGTAGGTACCTAATTTATTACACTTGGACACCAAAGCCAAAAGTGGCTCAACTAAGTGTAAGAATTTATGTACATTCATAGTTGCTTACAAGAAAACCTAATCCCTTACACTCTTGGTAAGGATTTCAGTAAGTTCCTAAATTCTTAAGCTTTATACATAACTTATTACAACTATTGTAATGAAAGAAGTAGGTACAGAATTCTTTACACTTGGACAGCAAAGCCAAAAGTAGCTCAACTAAGTGTAAGAATTTGTGTACATACATAGTTTCTTACAAAAAAAAACCTAATTTCTTACACTCTTGGTAAGGATTTCAATAGGTACCTAAATTCTTAAGCTTTATACGTAACTTATTACAACTTTTATAAGGGAAAAAAATAGGTACCGAATTCTTTACACTTGGACACCAAAGCCAAAAGTAGCAAAACTAAGTGTAAGAATTTATGTACATACATAGTTACTTACAAGAAAACGTAATCCCTTACACTCTTGGTAAGGATTTCAGTAGGTACCTAAACTCGTAAGCTTTATACGTAACTTTTTACAACTATTGTAACGAAAGAAGTAGGTACCGAATTCTTTACACTTGGACACCAAAAGCAAAAGTTGCTCACCAATTCTGTATACGTGGTATCGAAACCATTTACGTTGGTTTCAAAACCAGTTTGGCAATCTTAAAAAGTTTGATATTTTGGGCTTAAGGTACTGAATTCTTTACACTTGAACACCAAAGGCAAAAGTAGCTTAACTAAGTGTAAGAATTTATGTACATACATAGTTGCTTACAAGAAAACCTAATTCCTTACACTCTTGGTAAGGATTTCAGTAGGTACCTAAATTCTTAAGCTTTATACGTAACTTATTACAAATTTTGTAATAAAAGAAGTAGGTACCGAATTCTTTACACTTGAACACCAAAGCCAAAAGTAGCTTAACTAAGTGTAAGAATTTATGTACATACATAGTTGCTTACAAGAAAACCTAATTTCTTACACTCTTGGTAAGGATTTCAGTAGGTACCTAAATTCTTAAGCTTTATACGTAACTTATTACAAATTTTGTAATAAAAGAAGTAGGTACCGAATTCTTTACACTTGAACACCAAAGCCAAAAGTAGCCCAACTAAGTGTAAGAATTTATGTACATACATAGTTGCTTACAAGAAAACCTAATTCCTTACACTCTTGATAAGGATTTCAGTAGGTACCTAAATTCTTAAGCTTTATACGTAACTTATTACATTTTTTGTAATGAAAGAAGTAGGTACCATATTCTTTACACTTGGACACCAAAGCCAAAAATAGCTTAACTAAGTGTAAGAATTTATGTACATACATAGTTGCTTACAAGAAAACCTAATTTCTTACACTCTTGGTAAGGATTTCAGTAGGTGCCTAAATTCTAAAGCTTTATACTCAACTTATTACAAATTTTGTAATGATAGAAATAGGTACCGAATTCTTTACACTTGAACACCAAATCCAAAAGTAGCTCAACTAAGTGTAATAATTTATGTACATACATAGTTGCTTACAAGAAAACCTAATTTCTTACACTCTTGGTAAGGATTTCAGTAGGTACCTAAATTCTTAAGCTTTATACGTAACTTATTACAATTTCTGTAATGAAAGAAGTAGGTACTGAATTCTTTACACTTGAACACCAAAGCCAAAAGTAGCTTAACTAAGTATAAGAATTTATGTACATACATAGTTGTTTACAAGAAAACCTAATTTCTTACACTCTTGGTAAGGATTTCAGTAGGTACCTAAATTCTTAAGCTTTATATATAACTTATTAAAACTATTGTAATGAAAGAATTAGGTATCGAATTCTTTACACTTGGACACCAAAGCCAAAAGTAGCTCAACTAAGTGTAAGAATTTATGTACATACATAGTTTCTTACAAAAAAAAAACCTAATTCCTTACACTCTTGGTAAGGATTTCAGTAGGTACCCAAATTCTTAAGCTTTATACGTAACTTATTACAAATTTTGTAATGAAAGAAGTAGGTATTGAATTCTTTACACGTGAACACCAAAGCCAAAAGTGGCTTAACTAAGTGTAAGAATTTATGTACAGGCATAGTTGCTTATAAGAAAACCTAATTTGTTACACTCTTGGTAAGGATTTTAGTAGGTACCTAAATTCTTAAGCTTTATACGTAACTTATTACAACTTTTGTAATGAAAGAAGTAGGTACCGAATTCTTTACACTTGAACACCAAAGCCAAAAGTAGCTTAACTAAGTGTATGAATTTATGTACATACATAGTTGCTTACAAGAAAACCTAATTTCTTACACTATTGGTAAGGATTTCAGTAGGTACCTAAATTCTTAAGCTTTATACGTAACTTATTACAAATTTTGTAATGAAAGAAGTAGGTACTGAATTCTTTAAACTTGAACACCAAAGCCAAAAGTAGCTTAACTAAGTGTAAGAATTTATGTATATACATAGTTGCTTATAAGAAAACCTAATTTCTTACACTCTTGATAAGGATTTTAATATGTACCTAAATTTTTAAGCTTTATACGTAACTTATTACAACTTTTGTAATGAAAGATGTATGTACTGAATTCTTTACACTTGAACACCAAAGCCAAAAGTAGCTTAACTAAGTGTAAGAATTTATGTACATACATAGTTGCTTACAAGAAAACCTAATTTCTTACACTTCTGGTAAGGATTTCAGTAGGTATCTAAATTCTTAAGCTTTATACGTAACTTATTACAAACTTTGTAATGAAAGAAGTAGGTACCGAATTCTTTACACTTGAACACCAAAGCCAAAAGTAGCTTAACTAAGTGTAAGAATTTTTGTACTACGGAGTTGCTTATAAGAAAACCTATTTGCTTACACTCTTGGTAAGGATTTCAGTAGGTACCTAAATTCTTAAGCTTTATACGTAACTTATTACAACTTTTGTAATGAAAGAAGTAGGTACCGAATTCTTTACACTTGAACACCAAAGCCAAAAGTAGCTTAACGAAGTGTAAGAATTTATGTACATACATAGTTGCTTACAAGAAAACCTAACTTCTTACGCTCTTGGTAAGGATTTCAGTAGGTACCTAAATTTTTAAGCTTTATATGTAACTTATTACAAATTTTGTAATGAAAGAAGTAGGTACCGAATTCTTTACACTTGTACACCAAAGCCAAAAGTAGCTTAACCAAATGTAAGAATTTATGTACATACATAGTTGCTTACAAGAAAACCTAATTCCTTACACTCTTGGTAAAGATTTCAGTAGGTACCTAAATTCTTAAGCTTTAGACGTAACTTATTACAAATTTTGTAATGAACGAAGTAAGTACCGAATTCTTTACACTTGGACACCAAAGGCAAAAGTAGCTCAAATAAGTGTAAGAATTTATGTACATACATAGTTTCTTAGAAAAAAACCTAATTCCTTACACTCTTGGTAAGGATTTCAGTAGGTACCTAAATTCTTAAGCTTTATACGTAACTTGTTACAATTTTTGTAATGAAAAAAGTAGGTACCGAATTTTTTACCCTATTACTAAGGTTACCGGTTCACCGGGTATATTTTTTTTATTAAACAAAGCCTTATATTTACCTTAAATTAACCGGTTTTCTTTTAGACAAATCCTCACCTTGCTTTTACGGATCGCCCGATCTCTTTTTTTCGCTCCAAATCAGACAAGGCTTTATCTTGAAACTCCAACAGAGATGTGTACCTTCTCTCTTTCTTTTTGTAGCAATCTGAAACCAACTCAGGTAATAGAACCATATTGTTCTCTTCCTCGCTTTGTTTGCTGTCCAACTCAAGGTTGGAGGAGTCTGACGATTTATTTTCTGAAGGATTTCTCTTATTTCTTTCATCCACTGCTGCGGCCCAAGAAGTACTTTATCCTTGTTAGAGCTATTTGTTGTTTCACACCGTATCAGTTTTAGGCCGATACAGGACACATCATCCAAGGCCCGAGATGAGAGAACTTCTAATTCTTTTTCAGGTGATACACCCGCCGGAGCTTATCCATGGGCGGCACCACCACATTAACCCTGTTCAAATTATGAGACAAAATCTCTTGCCCTTCTATCTGAGCGTCTTTCATGCTCTGTTGGGCACCATAATTACAACTTTTATTCAGTGGGGCCAAGATGTTGTTTCTCTTTGGACTCTCTACGTCAACCGAATCTAGAGTCATCTCCCTACTTGTATGCTTGACGTTTTCGTTACCAATGTCTCCTTCATTTAAAGCGTCATCATTATCCACCACTACTTGGACGTTGTTTGTTTCCCTCACCGCGAAATGACCGGAGAATTGGGGACGGACAGATCATGAGACCTTTTTGCATCACTTTCGCTTTCCATTTTACTGTCGCCATTATCCGAATCCAATCTTTCTTCCAGCTTATTATTAATTGTTGAATTATTAGAAAACCCTAGTTCCAAAACTCTAACATTGAAGACCATGCTACCTACGCTTATGCCTATCGTCTCCTCAATACACCTCCTATGACTGGTAGAAATTAAAATGGTGACCTTCTCGCAGTCCAAGGTATGTTCAGCGTTTTCTCCACACGCTTTAAAGGACCCCTAGATTTTTGCTACCCTTTTGAGAGTCGTCAAGTTCCAACATTATATATAACGGCAAACCTGCAATTTCGGGCCAGGTCGCCCTATCCACTGTTAAAGATTTCGACCAGGGATTAACATCCACAAAGATTTCTTTTAGATAAGATCAGTCTTCCAATCTTATGAATAGATCTTCATCTTCAATGGTGATTAGAAAAGTTTTTCCACCTAGACGCTGGATCTTAACTTCCCCTAATCCCATTTCTGAAGCCTCAGCTAAATGTTTCTTACGCTGCAAATTGTAGATGTTACCCCTACAAGGCACCTCCTCAACGTCCAAATCTCCTCATTCTGTACATGGCCATCAATCCTCGTCGACCACTCTCCCGAGGGCATACCATTTGTCTTGCTTGTCTCACCAGGCTCATTGTGTGTCCCTTGCTACTTTTCCATCCTCATTCTCGACCTCACAACTTCCGCTTTTCTCCAACCTGGCTGGACTTTTCTTCTCCTTGCATACGCCACCCTCAATCTATTGTCGTACATAATTGACCCATACATTTTCTCGATTAGTTTCAATACCTCATCGCCATTTTTTAGTCTCACAAATCCGAATCTTTTCCCCTCTCTACTTAGTCTATTCGCAATATACACGTCTACAACTTCCCCATGCCTTGCAAACGCGAACCATAAGCCCTTCTAGTGTAAGTCCCTTGGTAGATTTTCCACAAATAACGATACTGTCGGACGAACTCACCGTTGCTGCGCTCATGTTTGCCCACCTTCATGCTCTCCTGCTTGCTCTCTTGTCTTTTCAGCTTCCATACTCTTTTGTGTAATTTCTCAACTTCTACGATTATTTAGTAAATTAATAAAAAGATATTGACCATATATAAAGAATAAAAGTCTTTTGACCTTTTTGATGCTCTTATTTATGCTCCATACTAAAAATTAGAGGTGGCAATCGGGTCGTTCGAATCGAGATCGGTTTGGGTCACTATGGTCGGGTTGATTTTCGGTTCGGGATGCTTTCAGTTTCGGTTCGAGTCGGATTTGGTCTTATTCAAATTTAGTTTGGGTCTATATTATTTCAGGTCGGGTCGGGTATTGAATCAGGTCAATATTGGATCAGTTGATTTTTGGGTCGTGTCAATATCATATTGGTTGACTTTTCAGGTCAGGTCAATATCAGATCGATTGATTTTTAGATCGGATCAATATCGGGTCGGTTGCTTTTCGATTCAGTCAATATCAGATCAACCACTTTTTTATTTGAGCCAATATACTAAGATAGTCTTTTAAAGGAGAAAAAATTATATTAAACCATTAAAGTATTACTAAATGTAGTTGTTAATTAGTAATATCATACAAAATGAGAATAAAACATACATATTTAAGCAAATTAAATTCGGGTTGCTTTCGGTTCGGGTTACTTTCAGTTATTTTCGATTTTAGTTAATTTCGGTTCGGGTTGATTTTTAGTTTAACTAAATTCAGACGATTTTGGTTCGAGTCAATTTTGGTTCAGATTCGGGTCAAGTTTAGACCATCATGTTCGGGTCTATATCGAGTCTCGGGTCGGGTAAATCGGTTCGGATCTTGGGTTTTGGGTCACCAAGTCTACTAAAAATTAGAATTAAAGTTTAAGGTTTGGAATTAGGGTTAGGGTTTAAGGAATTGTGAGTATGTGTATTTTTTAGTGTTTAGGGTTTGAGAATTAGAATGTAAGATTGAAACTTAAAATTTTATTTTTTTTAATATTTTGATATAAAAAAGAGCACCGAAGAGGGACAAAAATTTTGTTCCCATATAAACTCTTTTCCCTAAAAAGTTGGGTACATTAATTAGCATGTATACGTATTTCAATCATTTATTGGCTTCTCATTAAAAACGTTAACCTCTGAAATTATACGAATGGATGATCGGTAAATTTAGTTATTAGATGCAAAGAGTGATTGCTTAATTAATTTCATTAAAGTTGAATTCAAATGAATGCTTTCTTAATATTTACATGTATTTAACAAGTAATTAATCGGGAGGTTGTCATTTGAATACCAACCTAATTTAAATAGAATTATTTTCAAATCTTAAAATAGTTGAAAATATTTATAATTATTAAACATATTTATATGCATTCGAGTCAAGAAGTTAACAACCTATTGTTAGGTATGCATGGATCGTCTATGTTGCACTGATACAAATATAGATACAAGTGTGAGTACGAAAACGAGGATAAAAAATGGCAATTCTAGAATTATAGGGTACGAGTACAGAAAAAGTACGTCAAATATAAAATAAAATTTAAATACTAAAAAATGCAAAAAATAAAAAATCGTAAAAAAATTATGTGAGTATACAGTTAAATTATATGAGCAAGAAAAAGTCAGAAAAGAAGAAAAAAATAGAAAAAAAATGGAAGAATAGAAGAAAAAGAAAAATGAGAAAAAAATATTTGCAGGTATCTAAGCCGTATTTAATATGTCCTCGATACAAAGTCGTATCGAATACGTAATACAATTTTAAATTAAAGTGTCCGTACTTCATAGGGAACCGTTGATGATGTTGTGCCCTTTGAAATTGAAGAATATTATATGATAGTAAGCATTTTGTAGCTCTTTATAAGAGCAACAATAGGATGTGAGAAGGGGGCTATGGTGACCAGAGACAGTGGATAGAGGAGAGGAGATAAAGAGATCAGTGGTTATGGATTTTAGAAAAATACAGAGAAAATGTAATATTCTGATTTTCTTATTAAACTGATATATCTAATTGTGTTTGACCCATTACTTATGTTTGACTTATATAACCCAAATATAATAGCTAACCCAACATACCTAACAGACTAGTAACCAACAAACTAATTAACAAACTCAATACCAACTAATAACAGTTCTAACATAGGATCTCTTCAAAGCTGATGTTGAGTTCTTCATGTGACTTGTTTGGACCATGGTTCTAATGGTGCTTTTTGGTGTGTTTTTAGGCGTACGATGCCATTTGATTAGGGTTGCTTTGGTTTTGGTAGTAAATTATATCTGGTACTTTATACCTTCTCTAATAATAAAATTTTAAATGATTACTGAGGTCAAGGTTTGTTCTTTTAATGTCAAACTAATTTACAAATTGAACGAATTCCATACTTTATTCTTTCTCAACAACCCTAATTAAATGACATCGTAAGCCTAAAAACACACCAAAAAGCACCACCGGAACAATGGTCCAAACAAGTCAACATGAGCTTTGAAGAAATCCTACTCTTGTTCTTACAAAGAGATACAAAATGCTTACTATCATATAATCTATCAGCATCAAATGCAACAAGCAAACTGCGTTTTCTAATAAAAACATACAAAAGCAAAAGCACTAATTAAAACGACATGTTTGGGGCCCTGAAACCATCTATTGGCCACACAAAAATGCCCCCAATGCATATAGTTTAGCCATTTGCAAACTATCATTGGTAGGTCATTTCCATGCCCAGTCCCATGGTCCCAAGTCTCATCCACCATAATACTACGACATCCTTATTCAACTACATAGAAACTAATTGACTTCGACATGCAAACTTAGCTAATTGATCCCACCGGGGCAGCTTATTACTCGGTCTTCTCATCTTGAGCTTCTGCTGGTTTTTCTTCTTCCTCAGCAACTTCCTCTTTGGGTGCTTCCACCGGGGCAGCTTCGGCTTCGACTTTGACTTCTGCTGCTGCTTCGGTCGACTCTTTAGTTTCTTTGGTTTCAACGGTTGGTTCACTAGTCTCCTCGGGAACTGGCTCAGCAACTGTTTCCTTAGGAGCCTCTTCTTCATTTTTCTCTACTTCTGGCTCCTCGGTCACGGCCTTGGGCTCCTCTTCGACCACCTCCTTGGATTCAACCTCAACCGGGGCTTCAGGTTCAGGTTCTTCGGGTGCTGCCTCCTTTGGTTCTTCAGCAACAGGTTCTGCTGCTTCAGCTATTTCGACCACCTCATTTGTTGTAGATTTTTCAACCTTGACAGGTTCCTCAGTTTTCTTCTCCTCATGGAGTGCAGTTTGAACTGATACAACCTACACAATCAAATATGAATATATGAAAAACGGTATACTAATAAACAACTAGTAACCAATACAATTAAGAGTCCAATACCTCTGCTGTAGCCATCGAATTCCGAAGGAAATTTAATCAGAAACTGACCAAAAAGAGATTTGGAAGAAACAGGAAGATGATTAAAGGCGAATAGAGAAGAGAAGGCTTTAGGTTAATGCATAGATGGTGAGAAGAGAGTGGGTTATATAGAGGCGAAAAAGTTGATGGGAGAGAAGGGTAGTGGGTGGCATTGAAGAATCTTGGGACTGATTACAAGGTGAAAATTAGCTTGTTTGGCCATCATGATTAAGCTAATGTTTAATTTAAACTTTCAATTGGAAAGGCCAAATAATGGAGTCCATTTTTTCAGCTCAGCCATAATCTCTTCTTTTTGGTATTGTGAAAGTGTGCTTTGTGCAGTCGGCCTTGGAGGTGACCTGATATCATCCTTCCATGTTCTTAGTGCTTCACTATTCATTTACCCTATGTTATTGTTAACTCTACCAACGCAAATATCTTGCAAATTTGATTTCAATAAATATTTATATTTTTACTAGTGATAGATGAAGTTTTCCCATGGTTTGAAAATTAATTCTATTGAACCCAATGATACATGAAGAGTAAGCCACGTAAACAGGGATGGAGCCATGATTCAAGATTACGGTAAAACATAAATGTTTAAAAGAAGTCAAATTAAAAAATAAACTATTTTTTAAGAAAAAATATATAGGAGGATAAAGGTGAAAAAATAATTATTAGGGGTGGACAATTGCCCTTTCCTGCCCCCATGTAGTTTCGCCCCTGCATGTAAAGATGGTTCTGTCTAAGTCCAAATAAGAACCTTATTATATATAGACACAAAATTTAACTGGTAATTAAACTACATATTATTGTAATTTAGTGGTTAAAACTATTTGATAATTAAGTTTGTTTAACATGTAAATATTTATATTAGGTGTAAGTATTATGAAATAAAGTTTACTTGTGATCAAGAATTTGGCTCTAAAAATATATGATATATTTTAACCTTTATAATTATAGGAGATACTTATTTTGGAGAAGTGTAATTAATTTTGTAATATCTACAACTATTATAATTATGTTGTAGACATAAGTTTTATAGGAATATCGAAACTGGTTTTGTGAGATATATATGTATATACTTTAACATATAAGTTTGTGTTTACACAAGTCTTTTAATTTTAGGGTTTAGGGTTTTAGGTTAGGGATTTAATGTGTATGATGTATAAGTTAAGGTTTATGGTTAGAACTTAGAGTTTATGGTTTAAGGTTTAGGTTTTAGAGTGCTAGGGTTTGAGATTTAAATTTTAAATTTTATAAAACGGTTGTGTAAATTTTTTCTACACAGCTTGTGTATCAAAATATCACTCGTAATTTTACACGTTTTTGTCTTTGTGATATAGATAATTCATGTATTTGTGCTATTTGTAATATCTATGTTTACAATGAACTATTGTTTCTCTCATCCGTAAAAGTAGATAAAGTTGAACTATGTTAAAATCTTCTCTTGTGTATGTCTTATTCTACATTAATATCGTTTTGATTATTTTTCCGCCTACAAATTCTTAACAAACTTTGCATTAGCAAATTTTTTGAGAGCTCTAGAAAAATTCGAACTCTATTGTCAAGTCGAACAACATCAATTTTAAAGGTCAGCTTAGTTCGACTATCTTAATATCTAATTTGAGTAACTCATGAGACTTATAACGCCTTGAGTTTGAGTATTAAAAGAATTTTTATTTTTAATTAGATTCATTTTTTAGAAATTCATAACTTAATTGAATTTAAAAATATATAAGTTAAAAATTTTGAGTAAAATTTCATATTTCATGAATTGAATGAGACCCTTTTCCATTGCACAAAAGCAGGTGTGTAATTTAATAGTAGCCAATATAATTTAGAGGAGCGATTGATGCGCAGAGAGGGCAGTTGTGCTGATGTGGAAAGTTGGACCGACCATTGTCCCCCACACATTCAAAAAGATGAAACCAATGGTTGCAAGCAATTGTAATATTAATTCACTTGAAAGAAATGAGTCAGATTTCGGTGTGCCAGGTTACAAGGACCATGACTTTGTGCCCTCTGTTTTGGGTTCAATTGTCCAAAAGTGGAAAACCTTTCCACATCCGATAGGGTAACAATGGACCCCTCATTTACGATTGTTGGTACTGCTGCTGAGTCACGCTTGACAATCTGTCGAGTAGACTGCTGAGTTGGACTGATTTTCTACGAATTTAGCATATTTTCAAGTCAGTACTTGATTTTTCTATATACTTAAATTTGACCCCAAAAAAACCCAACCTTGCTTACTTTGATATTTAATGATATCAATGCTTTAGTCACGCTAACAATTTGATTGATTATTGAAATATCAAGTTATTTTATGTATAAATTTGAAATTGATATAAAAATAATTTTATATTTTAACGTTTATAATTTCTGTCATTTTGACTTTAATCTTATTTTAAGGATTAATTTAGCTCTCAAATTATATATTTTTGTCAAATTACTTGTCTAACTTGTATGTTAAAAAACAGTTAAAATTTTAACAGTGATAACCCTTAATCTATCATATATTTACATATAAAATATAATTTCATTTTAATACAAAATAATTAAAAATATTTAAAATCAATTAAAATTAAAAGCAGAAACAAAACGTGAAGAAGAATTGAAAGTCTTTGATGGGTTTTTAGTCCCCTGTCACTGTTCGTCCTTAAGAGTTGAAGTGGGCTCCAAGATAGCTAAATGGATGCCACCCTTCCTGGGTGGTTTATTAATGTCGACGAATTTGAAAAGACGGGGTTCGCAAGCTGTGGAGGTCGGACTCGGAGGGATCTTAAAGAGAGAGAGAGAGAGAGAGAGAGAGAGATTCTAGCAGCTTTCCCATGGCTTTTATCTATTGTTGGTTCAAAGATTGCAGAAATTTTAGCTATCAAAATTGTTTTGAATGTGTTTTCTGATTCGAATGCGTTTACTAAGATTTTCATCATCATCATCGAATCATATTCGAGTAATCGTGTCCTGCATGTTCGACAAAAATACCAGACAATCGTCTTTGTCAAACATTTTAAAGGATATTAAGTGTTGTTTGAATAGTATAGGACAAATAAAGTCTGTTTGGGTTCCAAGGCAGTGTAATGAAATCCTTGATGTTTTTGCAAATACTGGTTTGAGGTGACCCTCGATGTTCAAGACTTGATGGTGACATTTTTCGAGGAATCTTCTCTCCTTCTGCTGCTTTTCTTATTCTTTATTGCACTGCAATCTTTCTTTTGTCAAAGTGATTTAAGTTTTAACGAAAATATTTAATTCAAAGAGAGAATTATTTCCAATATTTGTTTCTGCTTTTAATTTTAATTGATTTTACATATTTTATTTAAATTTAAATTATAAATAATTATATCTTATTTTAAAATGAAATTATATTTTATGCGTAAACATATCATAGGTTAGATGTCATGTAATTTAAAAAGTATTGTTACATGTATATGTCATGTTATCGTTGTTAAATTTTTAACAGTTTAATCAACATATTAGTTAAAAAATGAGTAAATTGACATAAAGAATTAGGTTGAGGGCTAAATTTATCCTTAAAATAAGATGGCTAAAATGACTGAAATTATAAACGTTAAGGACTAAAATTATCCTTATACCTTCAAAATTTTATTTCATGTTCATATATTAATTTATTCTCAAAAAATTTAAGTACCAAGTTGAGAAAATTTTAAAAATCGTATATTAATTTTTGAAGTAAGCCTCTATTATAAGTACACTTTATTTATTATAGGTACCACTTTAAGAGCCATTGTCAAATTCAAGTACTAAAATGGTCCAAAAAATTATATACTAATTAGAAGAGGAAAATACTAAGTGCAAGAATCAATTGCATATTAAACATTGTAATTACACGCCGATTCAATTACGAACTTATAATCAAAAAAATCTAGTCGCCATTGCTCTCTTTTTTTGTTCTATCAAAATACCTAACAGCGCGGCTCTTTCTTTTTTTTAAACATAAGCGGCAACACCGATTTTAATACTGATCGTCGATTGTCGGGATCTATCGTTTTGTTTTTAGTTTTCAATAAATTATTATGCTCTTATGGCACGATTTTACTCTACCTTTTGGTACGATTTTACTCTGTCTTTTGACACGCTTTTTCTTTTTTGTTTTGATTTTCTATTAGAGTTGGATCTGACGACGCCACGACTGATCAAGATAGCGCTCTTTTTATTATGTTGTTGATCTTCCTGTCTCGGATCCTCGAACTGGATTTGGATACGGGATTACATCTACCGTTCTTTTGCGATTGAGTTGTGGTAATGACTTTTTTGTCAACGTATGTTCATTGTAATATGCATTTTTATGTTGTTTGTTGATGGTTTTACCTATCATCGTTGCTTTTGGTGATGTGTGTATCCTTCTTTGTTTCGAGTCTTTGGGTTAGGTTCTTACTTTTTCCTTGTATGGTCCTCTTTGTCTGTATTTTTAAGTTTTGTTTACTAGGAATATGTCTGGTTTTAGGTGTTTTGTTTACTAAGTTGTAAACTTTCATTGTAATTTTGGATATTTCCTCGTTTAATAAAATTAGTGGATTTCAATTCAAAAAAAATTACAACCTTATAAGTTACATTATTCGATTTTTTTTATATAATTCATACTTGTTTTATGATTAATGTTCAAAACTTGTAACTACCTTTTTATTTAATAATATCTGAGCAACTTTAAAAAATATATTATTTGAGCAAAGTACATTTGGTCGGTTGGGCAAGTTGCTCATTTTTGTTCTCTCATATTCTCTTAGGTCATAAATTTTAGACCCACCAAGAGCACTCTTTTTCATTCCCCTAAATAGGGATGTAAAAAGCTGACCCAACCTGCAAAACTGATTGAACCGACTTGAGTCAGAGCTGCTTGTGACCCGAGGTGGTGGTGATCCGAAATCGATTCGAGTCTGAAATGGTGTTGACCTGAACCTGAGTTGGACCTAGAACTTTTGCATCTGAACTCGACCTGCACCCGACCTGAGAACGACCTGAACTCGAATTTAACTGATAATGTGATAATCGAATCCGACCTCATATGAACCTGAACCTGAGATTAACTTGGTAAATAGCTGATATTACTCGACCTGTTATTAACCTGACCTGTTATGAACCTGATTTGTAATTGACTCAACTTGTAAATGACCTGACTTGTTATTGAAATGATCTGATATTTACCTGACTTGGTATTTATCTGACTTGTAATAACTAATAAGTTACAATTGATGAATTTGTGAGATTATGAATTTATTATATTATAGTATGACAAAATACATCTCACAATTTAAGGTACATGATTAACTATGATCATTAAATTAACATGTTTACTTTTTATATTTATAAATTATAGTATATAAAAATATTTAAAATTTTTATTAAATATCTAAATATTGTCAACATAATTCCTTAAGCTTTATGATTTATGGTTTAATATTAACAGTTTATGGTTTAGTTTAGTGTTATTGGTTTATGAGATTAATTTTAATTCTTTAAGATTTATGTTTTAGTTTAGGGTTATTGGTTTATGTGATTAACTTGGACTCCTTAAAGTTTAAGGTTTAGTATCAATGGTTTATGATTTAGCTTATGGTTATTGGTTAATGAGATTAATTTTAATTCCTTAAGGTTTATGGTTTTGGGTTTAGTATTAATGACTTATGGTTTAGAATAGGGTTATTGATTTACAAGATTAGTTTCGATTCAACTTGCTAATTTATGCATTTGAATTTGGTTAAATATTTAAATCAAAGCTTCATATGTACAATTGAACTAAATTAAAGTTTTAACTTTCATATGTACAATTACATATTTACATTCAAATAAAAAAATTGTGTATAATTATATTAAATAAAAATTTATATGGTTTAATAATAATGTTCAAATTGAATTAACTTATTAAACTTAGGATCTAATTGAGCTAAATTAAAACTTAGAAGCATAAATCATGGACATAATTAAAAGAATTCTAAAACTAAATGTGGAATTTCAATTAAATTAATTTAAATTAGGACACAATTGAATTAAATTAAAACCTAAAAGTGAAAATTTGGGACTTAAATGAAAAACATCTAAAGTTGGAAGGGCTAAAAACAATTTATCCTAACCTAAAACCCACGCGAGTGTGAAACTTTCCCTCCCACCGTTTCACTTTAATTAAAATCATGAAAAAATAATTGGGGTTTAAAAGGAATTAAGCTCGTAATTTTTAGGTTCTTTCCCTCCAAAATTCAAATAGAATCTTTTTAAATTTGATTCAATAATTAATTGCCCATTTGGCATTTGCCTCCTAAATTTTTTGTTTAGTGATTAATTACTTTTTAGGTCCTCATTTGTTTAAAATTTTTCATTTTAGTCTTAACATTCACTTTTAAATTTTAGTTTAATTCAATTTAGTCATAATTATATATTTTTTAAATTGTAAAATATTTCGGTATCCTAAATATTTTGGTTCATATTAGTTCCTAAAATTTTATTTTTATCTTAAATTTACCCACAATTACCATACCGAAGTCTATTTGTACACGGTAAGACCCAACTTGAACTTTAACCGAAATTGATATTCCTCGACCTGAATTTTATCTGTCAACGACGTGGCCCGACCTAAAGTCCATCCGAACCTGAATTAACCCGTTAATTAATTGATTCGGACCCGAACCGTTTTGGCCTGAACTAAAACTTACCCGACCTGAAATTAACCCGACCCGAACCCGAACTCAATCTTATTTGAAATCAACCTGATAATGACTTGAATCAGAGTCGACCCGAACCCGACCTGATCCGAGTTGAACTATTAAATTAATCTAACATAACCCGTATCTGATTTTCTCTGACCTAATATGACCTGACTTGAAACTTGAATGATTACCTGATTTCACGTCCTTATCCCTAAAGTCTTCTTCCCTTCTCTTCTAAGTAAGATTAGAATTAAAATTAAATTTAAAATTTGTCAAAAAATAATAATATCTCTAAAATTACTACCATAATCGATTTTAATCACTATAATATATATATATATATGAATAAACATCCAATTTTTTCAATAATTTTATCCATATTAAAATATAAAATCAAATGAAAAAAATATCGGATACAAACATATTATCAATAGATATTGTGTACCACAATTTGTCAAAAAGTGCTAGACTCGCACCGCCCCTATAATGAGTGTTGGCTTCCTTTTAGGTTCGAGGCTTTTAATTTTTACCGCATCTACATTTGAAAAGAGAAACAAAGGTTGTGTATGTTCTTTAAAAAGGCATAAAGCCAAAATTACTTTCCACTGTTTGAACTGTATAATTACTCTGATTTTTTTTAAAGTATTTTAGCTCTAATATTGTAATTTTGGTCAAAATAATTATGTTTGGATGAAAATTACTAATTGACTAACGATCCACGATTTTTGCTGATTAAGACCATCCATGTGAATTGAATTACTTAATATAACATATTTATGTGTAATTAGGTGATAACATGACATTATAAAAATATTTATAAATTTAACTATAACTAATAAGATATGATTGTTTTAAAACGAAAAAAGAAATAAAACCTTTAGAATTGATGTTGCTAGAAATCAATTTCAATTCTGGTGGATGGAATGATTAACACGTAACCACCCAGCTAAGCTATTAATTTGTGTTATTATCAACTTCAACAATCTTTAGAGCATGTGGTTAAAGCTCTCAGTTGACACTTTCTCCTTATTTTAGATCGTGGGTTCAAGGTCCAGTAGAAGCAAAGTTCTCCTTCCCCTTCTTCTAGATAGAATTGTTCAAAAAAAGTAAAGCTAATACCTGAGCAAGCACATTTGCCCACTTGGTCAAGCTGTTCGTCTTTGATCTCGCGTATTCCTTTAGGTCATGAGTTCTAGACCCACCAGGAGCACTCTATTTCCTTCCCCTGTAGTCCTCTTCTCCTTCCCTTCTAGGTAGGGATGGCAGATAGGTAGTGGGTAGGTGATGGATTTGAGACCCTACCCGCACTGTATCCGCCCGCCTACTAACTACCCACCATATGAATTTTGAACCATTTATGTTTAGACTTTGATTATGCCTTTTATTATGGTGCTTTATGTACTAAGATCTTGGTTTGTTTTGAAATCTACGTTAATCCTTAAGTTTGTAGACTTTGAACTCAATTAATTTAGTTTGAAAAAATGATGGTTTATGATCGAGCTTGAATTAATCAGGTTATAAATTTGTAATGTGTGGTTAAGTAGAATTTATAAGGGTGTAAACATGCTTTAGTTAAGTTAGCTATAGTAAGAAGAATTTACACCGGGAAAATGTGTTTTAGTTAAGTTAGCTATTGTTAGTTTAGTTAGTTGTAGTTAAATTTATGTTGGTGTAAATGTATTATATGTATGCACTTGATCAATCAATAAAGTATGTGAAGTTTTGCTCTTCTTTTCAAAAGTCTATGGTTTATTTTTTACATAATTCAATATTAGTGGTTGCTTGCAGGCGGGTACAAGCGGGTACGAGTTGAGTGGCGGGTGTCCAGTTGAGTAGTGGGTGTGGGGATGGATTTGAAAATGTACATGCGTGGGCGGATGTGGATTTAAAATTTGTACCCGCCGTGAATGGCGAGTAGGTAGTGGATATGAAAATTTTAAGTGGGTACGGGTATGAGGGAGGGGGTGTCCGCACCCGCCCCATCCGTTTGTCCTCTCTACTTCTAGGTAGGATTATAATTAGAATTAGAATTTGTCAAAAAATAAAGCTATTAACTTGTGTTAAAGCTCTTGGTTGACACACTCACATCTGCCTTAGGTTGTGGGTTCAAAACTTATTTGGAGCAAATTCCCTCTTCCCCTCCCCTAATTAAAAATTATTCAAAAAAAAGAGTAAAGAAATAAATTTTTTAAGGAAAATCAAACCATGTCTGGTGGAGACAAAAATCATATGTCATTTTCGGTGCCTCTTTCTATGCCTCAATACTAAAAGATTAAATTATAAGCTCTAACCCTAAATTCTAAAACTTAAATTCTAAACCATAAATCCTAATAAATACACAATGCCTCAATTTCCTAAACTCTAACCTTAAACATTAACTATAAACCATAAACCTAATATTTTAATGCGGAAGCATGTACAGTGGCACCGAACAACGCCTTGCAAACATAATTCATTTAAACCAAACTAACTACCTATTTTATTTCATGTTTACCAAACACTAAATTTAATTAATTTAAACTGTGTTTATAACTAATCAAACATAATTAAAATATATTTATAACATGGAGTTTGATTTTTTTTCAAATATAATATATTTGAAATATTATATTACACATAAATATAAAAATTGAACCAAAAACTATATTCACCGACGTCTTGAATGGCAAGAAACGTTAAGTAGAAGTTGCAATGATATAGGTGTTAGAAACTTGGGAACAGGAGAGGATTGGGAGCAGTTGAATGATTTGGAGTGGATTCCAAAAGCAACATGTTTGCTAACTCAAAACTTCGTACGCTAGCAGTCATCGTGCCTCGACATTTGTTCTAAAAGAATTGTCCCAACGCTGAGCCTTTGGTTCCTCAGCACCATTCTCTTCAAACTCGGTTAATTTGTTCCTTTTCGCCTTGTTGATCACTGCTGTGAGCAACCCTTTGAGATGGCAACTCTCAGATCGTCTTTTAGGATAAAAATGTAGGGCTCAGATTGTATGTTTCCCGAGATCTGGTTTTCATCTCCTCTAAATCTGTCTCATTTTAAATGCATGACTCCTTATAAAAGGCTAAATGAAACGAGAATATGTATCAATCGAAAAAAATAATTATATTAGTGAGTTGAATTTATTGTAACTCGAATATTGACGCGAATTATATAATTATACACGTAATTTATGTAACTTTTGCATGTCAAGTCTGCAACGGAATGACTTTAACCCTATTAATTCGTGAAAAGTAGTAACAGGATATTCACACGACCGTAATTCGCCGATACTAACACGCCTTCATCTTCTCGATAATTCACCGCTTGGAGGGTGGAGGGCGCCCCCTAGCTCACGTGGGACGTTGCTGCCGCTGCTTAAAAGGAACTAAAAAAAAGTGTCTCGCAGGACACCGACCACGTGCCCTGATGTTCATCTCATGTCATTATACTTTGAATTATTTTTATGGGTTAATAATATTATATATGAAATTGTATCTCTCATTTTTAGTACGTAAATAAATTTTCTTAGTTGATACATGAATTTTTAGAATTTGAATTCGAATTCCCTATTCAATTTTTTTGTCAAAAATATGTTGAATTAAAAACTTTAAAAATCCAAAAATTATAATTTTTAAAAAATAGCAAATTTTAATAAAAATATCATATTTATTAGATGTAATATTTCTTTTGTTTTACATTTTGTTTTAAGGAAAATATTTTAATACACAAGCCTTTTAATTTAGGTTGAGAGATTTAGGTTGTAATTTAGAAGTTTAGGTTGTAGGGGTAGAATTTAAGGTTTATGATTAGAATTTAGAGTTTAGGGTTTAGTGTTTAAGGTTTAGGTTTTAGGGTGTTAGTACTAAAGATTTATGTTTTAGATTTTATAACTTAAATATGAAGGGTTGTGTAATTTTTTTTACATAGTTTGTGTATCAAAATACAACTCTTATTTTAAAAAAATATTTTAAAATATATTGAGTTTATATTTATTAGATAGCCTTAAAGGCCCATTTGCCCCCTAAACTATGCACTTTTTCTCGAACAGCCCCATAAAGTATTTTTCAGGGCATTTTTGCCCCTTAAACTAAAAATCGTGATCTCATATACCCCTCCGTTAACTTTCGTTAAAAAATTTTTTACGTGCCAATCAAAATACGCAACGTGTCATTTTATTAACAAAAAATAAGCCGACTTAAATAAAAGAGGTGAATTGCACATTAGCTACGCAAAATTTTATTTTTTGTTCATTTTAGTCCCTTAATTGAAATTATTAATTAAAATGAAAATGGGGGAAATGTTTCCTCACTTATATAACCAAACTGAAAACATATCTCCCTCTGAAAATTTTATAAACAAAGAAATGAAGAAAACAAAAAATCTTTCTCCACTTCCAAAATTGCATCAGAATCAATATTTTTTTATTTTATTTATTCTTCAACTCTTATGGAGTATTAAGTAATAAAATGTATAGATAAAAATAAAGGTTTTAGAGATGGCATTCAAAGCAATTACACGTTGTGGGAGTGAAAGAATAAAAATCAAAGGGTCTGTGTGGAATATTGCAATTGATTTCATAGCAACAAGGAGACGGTGAGCAAACGCCTTGAGCTCCGCCGCAGCATGTACAAACGACGCATATCTGAAAACTGCCCACCTTTCTCCTCTTCTCGTTCAACAATATCATCGTCTTCACCGTTTCCCCATTCACCAATGGTACCATTTCTGAAGACCCATTTACCTGTAATTCAACAAACCCAACTCTAAATCCCCAAAACAAAGGGAAAAACGGAAATGTATCTATGCATTCAAAGCAAGATTTGTTTTTTGGTAACTTACTCGTGCCATGCTTGTAGCTTCATTGTAATTGAAAGCGTGAGCTGAAAAGAGGAGAAATAGGAGAAAAGGAGTGACCCCATTAGCAGGTTTCATGTTTGTAGCAGTGGGTTTTTGTTATTGGGACTGATTTGATGAATTGATGGATAGTAAAAAGAAAAAGGAAAGAACAATTCAAATAAGGGACTAAAATGAAAATAAAATAAAATTTTGCGTACCTAATGTGCCATTCACATTTTTTTATTTAAGTCAGCTTACTTTTTTGTTAATAAAATAACATACGGCATGTTTTGATTGACCCATGAATTTTTTTTCTAACAAAAGTTAACGGAATGGACATATGAGATCATAATTTTTAGTTTAAGGGACAAAATTTAGAGAGTTAATAAAATACTTTGAGAGAATTGCTCGAAAAAAGTACATAATTTAGAGAGTAAATAATCTTTTAACCCTATTATATATTTTAAAATATATTTACTATCTTTATATTGTCCTACTATGGTAAGATGAAAGTGTTATGGGATGAGCTGAACAACTGTGATGGAATGAATTGAAAATGAAGCGGAAGAAATTCTCCGGATATTGTTGTGGGAAAAAAGTAATTCTCTAAATATTGCATTGGTGTTTTTATTTTTCAATATATGATATTTGTTATGATGAAAAATAAAATTGGCTTGAATACATACTAATTTTATTGTGTAATTTTTTATTGAAATATATTGAAAACGGTATAAATAGATATCGACTTTACTATTCACCACTGCAACATTCAACTAAATTCACCTTTTTATTGTTCATCAAATTCAAATATGTTGAAATCGGTACAAAAATAAATCGATTTTACTGTTCACCAAATATTTTAATAAAAATTAAAAACGATAAAGCAATATAAATAAAAACTGACTTCACCTTTTACCGTAGATAATGTCACCGATCATAAAATAAAAGGATGAGCACAATATATTGCGTACATTAATTGAAATTACGTGAGGAATAAAATTAATGGATAGTGTGTTTCCTCTCCCCCAAACTTTGCACGCATACTCCACTCACCCTTACAAGCCACTTGTACTCACCAGCTTCACTCTCTGAACTTTGCTCACAATATTAACAAGATGCATAGACTTTATATATGCTAGCTATGTCGGTTAACTTAGATTTTTTTTTTCTTTTACATTATTTAATTACTATGGTAATAACTATGCTTTGGAGTATTTTAGAACAATGGAGATAGGGTAAGAAGTCGGTGGGTTGGGCTTTAACAATAGCGAGACAGGGACAGAGCCAAAATTTGAGGTTGGAAGTTAAATTATAAATGTTTAAAAGTGTGAGACAAATTTATAAATAAATAAAATTTTAAAAAATTTAAATAGGGGACAAAGATGAAAAAAATTGTTCCTAGAGAGAGGGTGAGAAGTCAATTATATAAGAAAGGTAGTGGTCTCAAGAAATAGATTAATTTGCATTTTTATGTCTCCGTTAGAGAGCTTTGTGGCAAGAAAAAACCTATTTTTTTAAGATCAAAACTTAAAGACTCAAGAATTTCAACACATTAATAGATTCAAGCATGTTTCAGCATCTAATATTTTTTATTCTTGATGATTTGACATGATAGATTTTAAGGGGAAAATATACCATACACCGGCGGTGGAAACTTTTAGTTTCCACAAGCGCCTTAATTTTAAGGTTTAGGGTTTAGAGGTTTAGGTGTAAGAATTTGGAATTTAGGGATAGTGGTTAGAATTTAGGGTTTAGGAGTTAGTTTGTAGGGTAATATGGTGAGGATTTATGTTTTAAATTATAACCCTAAATTGTAAATTTCAACCACGATCCCTAAATTCAAAACTCATAAACCTAAACCCCTAAATCATACACCTTAAACTAAGTTCCTAAACCCTAAAACTAAGGCACTTGAGGAAACTTTTAGTTTCCACCGCCGGTTCATCAAATAATTACCTGATTCTGAGTTAGATTTCTATTAATTTATGTTTTGGTTCTAACAAACCTAACATTACTTTTTAAAATATTAAAATATAATTTTTTGAACAATTTTTACGTAGGGAGGAGAGATTGCCCCCACTAAAACTAGAATACAAGACCTAGAGGAAGGGATTAGATGTTAACACGAGTCTTTAACCATCTACTCCAAGTTGGATCGACTATTAAAATATAATTTTAATTACAGCTGTCGGGGCCAAATGATATATTACTCGTTATTTTTATAGGAAAAAACTTAGATACTTGTAAATTAAAGTTTACACGTGTCTTTTAATTTTATGGGTTATAGTTTTAGTTTAGGGTTTAAAGTTTAGGGGTTTAGGTTGTAGGGTTTATAATTTTAAGGTTAGTGATTAGAATTTAAGGTATATAGTTTAAGGTTTAAGGGTTAGGATTAAAAATTTAAGATTTATATTTTATAATATAAGTACAATGATTTATGTAAAATTAATTTGACACAGTCTGTGTATAAAATTTTTACCCATTTTTATATGCATATTTATCTTGTAGCTTTTAAATATTTAATATCCTAAACAAACATTTTAAAGTGGTTTAAAAACTACTTTTTGAAATTGATCCTAATATCGATTACAAATTTACGAGGCTTAATAGGGGGGAAATTGCTCAAATTATAATTTTTCTACGTAGTTGTTTAAAATATTTTTCAGCCTAAAGATGTGTTTAACGTTTTTACCGTTAATATTTTAAGTGTCTAACTGTTAACGGTCGTTTTAAAAAAAAATTGATCAATCAAAACATGACACGTTGCTTTGATTTTAATTTTTTTATATTTTTTATTTCTTTTAACTTAATTTCAAAAAATATCTAAATTTCTCAAAATTCTTAGATCCTCAAATTCGACTACTGTCATCATCGTTCATCACGTTGTCGATGACGAAATGAAGCACGATCCTCTCGCCGCAAGACCAGCAGTTGTCCATCGTATAATCGACCATCATTTACCGCCCATCATATGTTTTTTCATCCTCTCGTCGTTCGGTTGTATTTCGACGTTAGACATGTTAACCGTCGACTTCGACAACAGAAGGATGAAAGAAATGATCGTAGGGGTTCAACGACATAAGTGGTGAGCACAAAGTCGACGATTGGCGGCGGCAACAACTGAAATTGAGATTTGGGACTTAAGAATTTAGGGATTTGAAGACTATTTTGGGGGTTTTCAAAAATTTTAGGATATTTTTTTAAATTTTGAATTTGTTTTAAATAAAATATGCCATGTGTCATGTTTTTATTCGCTAACGAATTTTTTAAAATGGTCGTTAACGGCAAGACGCCTAGAACGGTAACGATGAAAATGTTAGGTACCTACTTGGACAGAAAATACTTTAAGCACTTATCTCAAAAAAGAGGTATAATTTGTAGGGGTATTCAAACGGCTGGTTAAACTAAATTAACCGACCAAGCTGAACTATTTCGGTTAAACAGTCGGCCACCGAACTTTTTTCCAAACAGTGAATGGTTAATTTTTTTTAAATTCAATTATCAGTTAATTCGGTTCGAAATTGATTAATTAACTGAATTACCCGAAATATAACAAAAATTAAATATATTATACATATTAAGCCCATGGCCATTAAAATTCTAAAACCCACTTCTAACCCAAATGAAAAAAATCTAATTTTTAATCTAAAATTCTAATGTTTTTATCGGTAAAAAGACCACAATATTGAGGTTGATTTTTTTTCTCAAAATATGGTCCATGGTAGATTATTTCCAGAACTATGATTGTTTACTGTTCAAGTTAGAAGTCAAATTGACTTCTACTCGACTTTGAACAGTGAAATTCAAAAAAAATAATAAAAAATTCAGGCCATGCACTGTTCAAAGACGAACTGCTCTCTGTCCGACTTCAAACAGTGCTCAGTGCAGGGTGGCAAGTTGCGCAGTGTTTCAGAGTGATTCAGGGTGGCATGCATGCACCAGCCATGCATGCCTCGGGCAGGTAAAAAGGTGGGTTTTTTTTTATTGTAATATTGATTCGATGGTTGGTAGGTGGGTTAGGTGGTTGAGGTTAAATAGGGGTTGAAGATAGGTAGTTTTTGTGATGAAAATTTTGAGAAGATAGAGTGAAGAAAAAGAAGATTTGAGGAATTGTAAGTAGATATAAGATATGTAGTTTATTTTTGTAATATTATTTCAATTCAATAGAATTATTTTTAATGTATGTATGTTTTTGTAGTTATTACGATTTTTTTAGATAAAATTTTGAATTCTATATCGTTTATATTTGTAAAATTTTGAAGTTGAATTTTTATATTTCAATTTTTTGTGTTAAATAGGTGGTTGAAGAGAATAAAATTTGTGAAGAGATTGAGTAAGGAAATGAAGATTTGAAGAAAATATAGTAAGTATGGCAAATAGATGTGTATTATTGTTTACTTGTAAGTTCGTAATTTTTTTAAAAAAAATTGAAGTTGATGTTTGAATTTTTATGTTTGAATATTTTTATTGTTTAATTTATGATTTATTAGATTTATTTATAATGATTTTTTGAAAAAAAATGAGTATATTTGGATTAAAATGAGTATATTAGGAAATTTGAGTATTAATGAGTGAAATATTAATTTTTAGAGGATTTTATAGAATATTGGCAAAATGTGATTGAATTTGTTAGTTATTGAATGTAGTGAATTTTGGATAAACTAGTTATTTAACTCATGCATTATTTATCAATGGCCGTGTTGCTGCTAAATATGCTGACCAGGGAGCATAAGATTATCAGAGAGCTTGGAACTCCAAGCAGAGACCACTTAATTTTTCCTGATCTTAAAGTCAAAGAAAAGATGCGAAAAATGGAGCTATCTTATTGTGGAAATAATTTGGCCTCAGCTAGAAGTGATGTTTCTGAAGTTTTTGCGACTAGAAATCTTTTGAAGAAGCCAAAGCTGGTTCAAAAGACCTATGATATTCACGCTGGAGCTTCTAGTGAAAGAACTGAGAAACTATGTCCCAGACAAGAAATTTCTCCTTTGAGGAAACAAAATACATGTATAACTGGTAGAAAATTCTTGAAGCAGGATGCTAGTGCTGACTTGGATATGTATCTTGCAAGAGGGAAAGACAATCTATCCCAGACAAAAGGTAACTTAAAAGTGAAGTTGCAGTCAAATGAAACTGGCTTTAAAACCAAGAATACCAATCAAAATATGCATGTGATGGAGAAAGCGGAAAGGACTAAGCCTTCAATTGATGAAGAAGTAGATAAAGGGTAATTTGCTTGCCTTTTATAATACGATCCTTAGTAAATACTTTTTCACCTGAAAAATTCAATGCTGAAGTGCTTTTGGTTTTGGATTTACGCATTTTCATTAACAGTATTTTGGCTCTCATCAAAGATGTTGATTCTTCATTTAATGCTGAGGAATTTTTGAAAAGTCAGAAGCAAATCTCTGTTGCAAATGCATGTAGCTTTAGGAGCAAGAGTATTACATTGGGTAGGGTGGAGGCCTCAGTTAAGGTATATATCCTACTTCTTGCTTAGTAAGGCGGATAAACTAGCATGAATTAGCTAGATTCTTTTTCTCGACTTTTATGGAAATTTCTCACATGTTTCAGGCTGTTAGAACTGCATTAGAGAAGTTAGAAAAAGGAGATTCTCTTGAGGATGCAAAAACTGTGTGTGGTCCAGATGTGATCAAGCAGATATTGAAGTGGAAGGTTTAAGTTCTTTTCCCTCTAATTGGTAGCTATTTGTTTCCAGAGCTATGCTTTCGTATTAAGCTTTGATGCTGAAAAATTCTGGGTGCATGTTTTATCATGAGGAAGTTTTAGGTGTTTGTTTCTTATACTGTAAAAAACTTCATTTGGTCGAATTGGGTATCCTTTTTTTTCATTTTGGCCTCAAGATTTTGTTCCTTTATCTTGTGATGCTTATTTGGTCACTTGGCACAAATTACCATTTTCCAAGCAAAATGAAAAAAGGGGTCTCTGATGCTGAGAGCCATGTGTTTTATTATACCTGTGTGATCACTAATTTCACACCTAATATAAATGAATAATTAATGAGCTTATTTACATGCCTAATTGGTTAGCTTAGCATTCTTCAAATAATTTCTTAGTGGGACTTCATTGTCCCGGGTTCTTTCAATTATTGATATTATATTCTTTTAGAGAAACTTATATGCATTTGAAAGAAGTCTCAATCACCTTAGGAAATAGCATTATGGTTGTTAGCTGCTTATCTCTTTTTGCTAAGCGATATCTGTGCATGATGTGAATAAGTTAGAGTATTAAAATGTACAAATATTGTGGATAGCAATGTTTGAACTTACGACGAAAGTTTGTTTGCCAAGTTAAATGCTTATCTATTACATTCTATAGGAGAATCTTGCAGTCTATCTTGGACCTTTTCTCCATGGAAGGCGGTATACATCTTTTGGTCGCCATTTCACTAAAGTGGAGAAGCTTAAAGAGGTATTATTGCTTACTTTTCTACTTATTTCTAAGCAATTGAATTAGAGTTAGAGTTGGCTTTCTTTTAAGAACTGAACTTCTTGTTAGAAGAATATATGTTGCCTACTAATTGAAGTTTCAGTCATTTTGAAACCATAGTCCAGAAGAAAACAACTCATAACTGTAGACTTAAGAGTAGTCTAAGCTTTTTTAAGTATCCTAAGCTTGCCTAAAGACTTATATTTTACCGACGAGTGTTGTGGAATTAACTTTTAAGTTGATGTTCTTGGGGAATAATCCCAAATAAAACATGATACGGAGAACTTTTCTCTCCCCCCCCCCCTCCCAATTAACTGGAAAGAGAAAAGTTTGACATCCCACAAAATTTGGTTTCAGTTATATGCTTCCGTGTTTTGTCACCTACATGGATAACTAGTCTACTGTTAGCTACCTCTTAGTTTTCACCTACTATGCAAATCTGTTGTGTTTTGGTTCTCTACTTGCTTGCTCCATTAATATCTTGATGTTTGGTTAAAATATAGAGTGGAGCTAAATAGCACTTGCTTATTCTGCAGATTGTTGATAGGCTCCATTGGTATGTACAAGATGGTGATACTGTAAGAGTGTTCTTCATTTGGCTTTAGCTCACTAAATTTTCATTCATAATTGCACATAATGTATGATTTTCTAGTGAAAAAACAGATCACAATGGTCATAATTTTCATTGTTGTTAAAAGCTGGAAAGAAATTCAACTGCTATCTTACACCTTATATTTGCAATTGTAAATGAAATATATTTTTGCACTCTTTTTACATGTATCACCTATAGCAATTCATAGAATTATCACATTTTTTTGTTGTATTTCACATTTTCTTGTTAGCTTCATTACTAGTTTAGATTGCAATGCTCAGTATTCAAAAACTTTGGATTATTTATGCTGGGAGGCATTCTGTAGTTTGAGATAACTTGAGGATATTAATTTATGCTGGAATAAGTTGTGTAAGCATCATGCTTCTGAGAATGTGAAATTGGGAATGCAATGACTTTGATTTGAAATTAGCTTGCCTATTTTCATATTCACACTTGCTATTACTTGGAATTTGGCTACTCATCTAAAGATGGAACCATAGTATTTGGTGAATGATGCCACCTGACTTTAAATTTTAAAATGTTCAGATGGCCCTGAATTGTCATTCCTTTGAACAGGGCTTATTCTGGATATATTTGCTAGTCATAAAAATGGCTTGAAAAGCCTGATCCTCTTTTATTTATTTTTTGTCCCTCCCAAATTATGACTTCGAATTTTTTCTAATTACTAGATTTGCCTTTTATATTTATCATGGTTACTAATTACTAGATTTGCTTTTTATATTTATCATGCTTATGTCAATATGGTCATCCTACTTGCACAATGAACACTACTTGAGCAGATAGTCGACTTCTGCTGTGGTTCCAATGATTTCAGTTGTTTATGGAAAGAGAAGCTAGAGAAAGTTGGGAAGTCCTGCTTATTTAAAAATTATGATCTTTTTCAGCCAAAAAAGTTAGTCTTTCCTTCATCTAAGGTCCTTTTGACTGATAATGCTTTATTGGTTTCTGTTGGTGTTCTTTTTTGTGTGTGATGAATTCTGAAGACTCAGTTGCAACTTCAAGATCTTGATGAATTATGATAATTTTTTGGTGATGAAATATATGTAAATTTTCTTGTCCTTCATGCAGGTCAATATCATTTAGTCCACAAACTAAGTTTTGAAAATATTTTTGTTGGAAGGAAAACCAGCTTCCGTTTTCTTTATCTCCAATCTTTTTCGATCATGTTATAAAAATTTACCTATCAAATTTTGTTTTAATTAAAAATAGTGTATTGTCTGTGATTAAACACCTCTTGTTTATTTTGCATTGGTTTATACGAAAACATAAGTCAAATCTCACAATCCCTGTATTTTCAACTTCATTCTCTAATCTGAATGAGTGTGTTACTCTATCATCTAACCTAATGATTTCAAGCCTTAACAGCCAACAACATTTCCACACTATTGTAGAGTAGTACCAGTTGTAATTTATGTGCTAAAGGAGTTGGGATTGCCCTTGTTTTTAGCATTTAATTTTTCCACTAAAGTATTATTAACTGGCACTATGCTGTCATTATTGGCCATTTTGGGATTAGTTTCCTGAGTAGGGGTGTAATCAAGCTGAGCCAAGCTCAAGCTCAAGCTCTAAGAGGCTTGGGTTTGACTTGAAACTAGAGGCTCATAGTTTGACTCGAGCTTGATTTAAGATAAAGATGGAACTCTTCAAACTTGCTTGTGTAGGCTTGTTTACCTGGTAAAAGAATGAGCTTGATTCCATGCACAAGTTCAAGCTCAATTATTTGTGCTTGAGCTCGATTTGAGTTTTTTCAAAACTAATTAAACTAAAAATATATTAAAAATAAAAAGCTTGGTTAGGCTTATGAGCTACTTGAGTAAAATATTTGAATTTGGCTCGTTCGATAGCTTGAACTCGACTTGTAATGATCAAGCCAAATAAAAATCCAATTAGCTTACAAGCATAGATGTCTCGTTGCACCCTTACTCTGAGGAACAGTGAAATTAACTGCAGAACTCCTGTTGTGGTCGAGTATAAAGAATTCTGATGTTGTAAGAAGCTGTAAATAGGGTAGAATTTTAACTTACAGCTGTAGGTGTATTTCAATTGTGTGAATGCGGCTTCCGGTTTCTGCAAGAATGATAACCAAAGCTTGTGCTTAGTTAAGCATTTCCTGTGTCCAATCATTTACCTCTTATGGTGGAGCCTCTTTTGGTTATTTAACAGATGTATCTGATATTTAGTCTCTGATTCTTAAATGCCAAAACTGCATTTTTTTTTGTTTTCAGTAATGTTATATGGTCATCAATGGCTTGTATTCTTTTAGTTCATTTTCCCCTATTTCTTTAATCTCGCCAGCAAATGCCAGTTTAAGCGTTTTCCAATCCTTTTTTTGCAGAATGATTTTAATTTTGAAAAAAGAGATTGGATGAGTGTGAACTTAGACGAATTACCAGACGGTTCTAGACTGGTAAGAAGCTTAAAAAATGAAATATAGGAGATGTTGCATGTGCTTCCACTTTCTCTCTTTGATACTCTTGTTCTAACATTTCAAGTAGATTATGGGACTGAATCCCCCTTTTGGGGTCAAGGCATTTCTTGCTAACAAGTTCATTAACAAGGCTCTTACCTTCAGACCAAAGCTTATTGTTCTTATTGTTCCTAGGGAAACTAGAAGGTAAAGGATTCCATTATAACCTTATTGTAATTGTTAAAATCCGTATTCATAAGGTAATTTTGCTCGCTTTCTCTCCGTTGCTTTCGCATTTTAACAGGCTTGATGAGAAAGAAGCTTATGATTTGATTTGGGAGGATGACAGAGTTCTATCTGGCAAGGCACGCAAAGATTTTAGTTACCTTCTTTTCTACATTCCATTGATTTTAGATTTATTTTCTACGTTGGTCCTTATACATATTCTTTTCTCCCCAGTCATTTTACCTACCAGGTTCAGTTGATGTAGAGGATAAGCAGTTGGAACAATGGAATAAAAAGGCACTCCCGCTTTATCTTTGGAGTCGCAGAGATTGGACAGCCATGCACAAGGCAATAGCACAACACCATGGTCATGCATATTATGGACCGGAAGAGTTGGATGGAAATGAACACAATGCCAAAGAAGTTGGGTTTAATTACCTTATGCAGGAGAAACACGATTGTTACGCCGATTTCTCACTAGACGTACATGCGTGTGGAGGTATTTCGAGGATATTGGATGGTGTCCCTGAAGTGAACGATGGATTCGAATCTGAAGGAAGAAGAGGAAAGCAACTCGAAGGCCAGTTTCCTGGAAGCAGTAGTATTTGGATGAACAATGACTTGTCAAAGCAGCAGATCCATGACAATGTAATTGAGATGCAACATGAAGGACATGGTCATATGGATGCATTGCCAAAGGCAGCAGTAGATTATGGGACAGCTTTGGAAGCTGATGATTTGTGCATCGATATGGAATTATAATCCCCAGACAACAGACCCGGTCCGTCCGAAACTTACGAGGTTCCCGGAACTGAAGCCAGATATGGGGTCTTCGAGAACCGTGGAAAAGGCAGTTGGAATTTGGGGTTCAAAACAGAGTATAGGTTTAGGGATATGCACACCCCTTTCTTAGCTCCTCGTCAAGAAAGCAAACCCCAGTGAGTGGAAACCACATTGCTGAGTTAGTGTACTGAGCTAATCTTCCCACTTGACCTACAGCTAGAACCGTATAGGAACAGGATGCTATCATATTAACCTTTGAAGAACCAATTACAGTGCGCGACTCGATGATAATATGTTTTGTTTCCTTTTAAGAAATGGATAAAACGTGAAGAAAATAAAATTAGGGGGAGTTTAGACAATTCTACATATAGGAAATGGAAATGAAAGATGGAAAGGCTAATTAAATCTCAGGTGTAATGCTAGGAGCTCCCGAAACAAATGCTGCCTTTATCCCAAAATATTGTCGTCTTTTTCTTTTACTTATTTTCTATTTAGATTTTAATAAATACTTTATCTATTTTGATTTTTTCTTATTATATATTGAAGTGTTTTGTTTCCAGTCTTTTTAGCATATTTTTCGTTTGTTAATTGATATGTTTTTGTCTATCGTGATATAATTTGATATTTTATGGTGCATTCATCACGGCGACGGTATTTTATAATTAGATTTTTGTGGTAGTTTTCAATACATTCAGAATCGTTCGAAGAACTATTTGTAAGACCGATTTACTTAATCTCTACTCTTACATCAATAGAGTCTAATTTAAATAGAGATAGATTGTTGATAGTTGCTAGGTTTTTTCTATGGAAGATGACTGTATTAAATGGAAGGTTTTTGGTTTTGTGACATCTCATCTATTGAGTTTATATGTTAAGAATGTGTTATTTTTGTTTGTACATTGTTTTTTCTGTTTTTAATAAAAATCTAGTGTCTAATTTTGTAAAAAAAAAACTGTCTATTTTAAACAAATGGCTAAATGAGTGGTACTAGTAGAAAAATGATGTTTATCCTAAGAAATTTGTGTACAAAGTTCAAACAATTTTATCGGCAATGTGTGTATTATAAAAAAATTAAGAGAATGTATCGGCTGCTAATAACTTTCTCCTACACAATCTAGTCCCCAGTGCAATGGTGGTGGTATGACATGCATCAGTAATTACAGAAACAATCTCAGTGGACATGCAATGTCAGTGAGGGCACAGAATCAATGGGCATAAGAAAACAACAGTTTATAGTAACACAGACCATTCACTTCCAATTTTAGTATTACTATTTGTTTCTAATCTTCAAACTCAATTGTTTATTCTCAATAAATCGAACCATCATGCACAAATGCTAAAATAAGTAAAGAGCTATGTAAGCACATCAAATCCCACTAACATGAATATATGGTAAAATGGTTCATCAAGGGCTCTAGTTTTTCACTCTTTCCCAAAGTACCTTATTTCTTGGTATACACTATACTATTCTCTAGTTTAAGCTCCCATCAACCTGATTAAACGTGACGATGAAAACTGTCAATCAACTAACGATAAATAGTTTGAAATGACTTGACATAATGACACGTTATCAGAATTTTTCTATATTTTATACAATTTTATAAAATTATTTTTTAACTGATGTATCATTTTGTAAAGTCAGCATATATATATATGACACTGCTATGTCAGATTGCACTGTCATGTAATTTTTTCACGTCACTTGAAGTCATTTAATATTAGTTGACTAACAATTTTCATCTCGGATGGACCATTTTAACCTAAAATGAAACGTTGAATGTTAAATCAAAAAAGAATATGTACCAAAATGACTATTCAATCAAAAATCAGAGGCATTTTTTGTCATTATACCTTTTTTCATCATTTGTATCGAAAGAAAAAGGAGTGGGTTGTTCCAATTGGTTTGTAATAAAATCAAGCTTAAACAAGTCTAAATTGATGGATTTTCGTATTTCATAGCAATTAGCAACTATAGATGTTGGTTAATTATTTTAGTATTTGAGATTTTGTGATTTAAGGAATGTTTTAAATTGTAATATATATACATGTAATGTCATGTTTCCATTATCCAACCTCCCCCTTATTAAGGTTTGGCTTTTAAGCAAATGAATTTGTATTTGAAATACTGTTACCTGCGATTTAATTATTTTTAATTTACAAAGAAAGAAAAAGGGGATGAGCCTTTCTGTGAATTTGATGTTCATTAAGAGTTAAAGACTTAAATTAATACACAAACCTTTTATTACACCAGCTGTTTGATTAATTATCGTGGGAGTTAAATCACATATCTTTAATGACTGGAGGTCAATTCTTAAGATAATACAAAAAAAGTCGGAGTATTATTATCTATAAACAAATCTAATCAAATTCGAATAACATTTTTTTTATATAAAAAAAAGGAGAAGGTAAAAGTTGCTCCGGATCAGGGTGTTAATGGCTAGGTCTTGCTTCCTGGGGTATGGGTCTCTTGGTTTTATTTTGACCATTATTGGTTTTTGTATTGGTTTAGGTTTATGATGTTAGCGCTTTAATGGTTTGATGTTCATTCTGTGTCGGTCGCGTCTCGTTTCAACACTGCTTTATTATTATTATATGCACTCTTTTTTCTCTATTTAAGTTTTAAAAAAATTTAATGAGGCACGTAATAATAATAATTATTTTATTAAAAAAAATTGCTCCGGATCAAATCCAATACTTTCATTTTAATTAAATTTTTTTTGTCATTATACCACAAACTGGATTGAGAAACCATTCTCAAATAATTTTAACAAGGAATGGAAAGAGGAATAGTTAATTTTGTAGGACCAATTTCATATTGCTTGTGATTTAAACAAGTCCGATCCTTCCTTTCTTCGGCTTCAAGCCTACTTTGCTACTCTCACCACAATTAATGAAAAAGTGACTACTACCACTTTTTTTAATCCAAAGTTTGATCCGATGTAATGAACAGTCTGTTCAAATCAACAATGAAATATGTTCTAATAAATTAGAAGTTATATACTTTAAATACATTATCAAAAATAAATTTAAATGAGTTTCTTTATATATGAGTAGCATAACTCGTCTACTTTAACTTTATATACTAAATTATAAAATTATAAACCCCGACACTAAAAATTTAAACTATAATCTAAAATTTTAAAACCTAAATTTAATAACTTATATAGATTTTAATATACACAATTTGTGTATCAAAATAACTTTTATTAAAAATAACGACAATAATAAAGTTAAACATATAGGAGTTACTCTAATTTTTTTAGTAATATGCATGTTCGTCTTACAGTACATGTTTGGATTGTGAAGTTACCCCTCCTAGCAATATCATTTTTAAAATTTAAACTCACGTCCACTCTTTAAAAGTGTAACGTGTCTTAGTAGTGCTTGGTGTATTAAAGTTGAACCCACAGAAGCGGAAGCACAAAAATGGTGGAAAGTGTGTTTCTACTTTACCTGAACAATGTATGAGAAAGCGTTTACCATTGTATAACTAAAAGGAAAATTATTTTTCATGCATTAATTATTTAACATTTAGACTACATAATTTTATTTATATTATTTTTTAAAACCATTAATATTAATATAGATAAATTTATTTAATTTAAATTTTCTACAACTTATAAATCGAATAATTTTTCATAAGTAAAATCATTAATGGAGACATTTGGAATGACTTTGACCTTCGAATTTATGCAATTCGAATTGAACCGATATTAGATAAAAATATTTATAACTTGAATTAAGTCCAATATTCATTACATTTTATTTAGATTTAACAAAGATAATATAAATTATTTTTTAGAAAATAGAAAATTTAAAAATTCGACTCAGAGAGGTTAAGAACAGTAACCAGAAAGCAACAGACATAACCCCAGTAGCAAGCAAACTTTTTCTAGGCCAATCTGATGCAAGGCATGTGCAAAAAAGTCATTAGAAAAAAAAAAACTAAGCAGTCCTTAAAAACCAGTCTTTTCCATCTGATCTTTACTTTTATGAGTTTCTATTATTTTCCTGAATTTAAAAAACTAAATTTCCAGCTCTAAAGCTCTCAAAACCCAATATTTTTATTTTCTTTAATCTTAATTACAGCTATCATATGGATTAATGCAATACAAAACAGAAGATTTAGTTGTTTGTTTATTGCCCATCATTAAACCGAATGGAGAATGTCACAAAGCATTTTTCAGCTTTATTTTTTCGTTTCTTTTTTTATTTATCAAAAACCAATAATGATTCATGGAATCTCCAGTGCTGTCAATATAGTTGCAGACAACCCATCTGAGGATTTTACTCATTGAATTTCTCATGTCAGAAATTGAGAGATGGGTATCACTGCAGAGCTGGTTAGAAGTGTTTTCTCAAGGAACAGATCTTTTGGGACTCCTAGAGACACCAACTTAGTAAGTTTTATATATATAGCAGTGAACTCCTATGGCAGTGTTTGCTAAAATTTATATTGGTTTTTCTTGTGTTTGATCCTTTTAGGTAAGATGCAATGTGACAGATAAGAAAAGATGGGGTTCGGTCAGATCATACCTTTGTGGCGATGAGTTTAATTCCGTGGCTGCAGAGGAAGATTCAAGTTCAGTTAAGAGCTCTGAAGCCACTGTTACTCAGCCGATACCGGAGGGGTCGAGGGACCTCGCAGAAAATCAGAGTGATGAGACCGAGCTGAACATACCGGATGAAAAGCACACCTCAATTTCCAAACTGTTCCATGAGGAAGATGCAGCCATGGTTATTCAGACTGCGTTTAGACGCTTTCTGGTTTGATTCTCCCGCCAAATTGATCAATGCACATCCTTTTGTTTTAGTGCTAGTCTATAGTTTCATGCAAAAGTTTATCCTGGCATGCTCGAGTTGCTTTAATTTTTGATGTCTGAATTCTCTGGTATTATGGTTCCTGAAATTCAGGCCAGGCGTCCGGATATGGAGATCAAAAGACGGGATGATAAACAGGAGCCTCCCGCAGGTACCGAAAGTCCGAGCAGGGAGTCTATCAGTATGTCGATTGAAGTTCAAACTGGAAATTCTGTTGAAGTTTTCTCGGTTCAAGAGGAAAGCAAAGATGTATATTACCCAGTTCAACAAAAACCAAAAGCTCAGGTTCTGAGGATTAAGGTAACACAAACAGTAACCCATATTTGCTGTTCCGAATTCCACCAATTCATGAAAATGTAAGAACAGTTTCAGTGATGATCTTGATATTCACAAGTACACAGCTGAGTTGTCTTTAAATCTCGATAATGCGGATTTTGCTTCAACTTTTTGTATAAAACAAACCGCAGCCTGCAGACTACGGAATTCAAGCCCCATATTGCCTGGATGCCACCTCTTAAGAGTGACCGAATTCTTTTTTGCTTTGATACCTGAAATAAACAGGAAGACTGGGATGATAGCACGGTGAGTAGTAACATATCAAAAATGAGGATTCAGAACAAACTGGAAGCGATGACTAGGCGTGAGAGAGCTCTGGCCTATGCTTTTTCACAACAGGTAACGCTACATCTCTGCCTATAGAACTAAAGAGAATGCAAGTTTAGGTTGTGAACTGGTCTAACTTATCAGAACTCCATTCTTAGCTGCGAATCTGCTCGAGGAGAAAACAAGCAAAACCTGATGGCATGGAACAGAACATGAGCTTGAGCTGGAGCTGGCTAGAACGATGTATGGCAACCCGTGTTCCAGAGAGCTCACTAGGCGAAACCAATACAAACAAACAATTTGAACCTGTAGACAACAATAAAAGAATTGCCATCAGGAAAGGAATTATAGATGCAGCAGGTGAAGAGAAAGAAAGTTGCGGATCTAATGAAGTATCCGTACAGCTAGAAACCGTACCAGCACCAACGTGTAAGGAAAAAGATCAATACAGACCGCCAAGAAACAGGCTTAAAGCTACAAGAAGCATATCGAGGAGGAAAACTGTACCAAGCTATCAACCATCGAAGGAATCCAGCAAGGTTAGATGCTAATAGCTGTATGTTCCGTTTCCAGTTTCTATTAGTGCTTTCAACACCCCAATGCAACTTAATTATAAATAATATCGTTCAGGTGAGCAAGAAAGAAGGTTCAGGGGAGACTGTAAAAGATAAGAAGGCACAAGAGCAAGCAATAAGGAGGCCTGAAAGAAAACAATGCAACAATGCTAACCATCAACAGTCACCAGATCCTTTAACCTCCTAATTTTCGGATTTTTATTCTGTTAAGGGTAAAAATAAGATACTACTACTAAGACTTACTCTGTTTTATTTGTGGCTTCAAGAAAATGGTACATTTCTCCTGTAAATGCTGTCACCAAGCCATTGCGATCATTCTGTAAATTCCTCCTGTGTTGACCGGTAAGTATCAAATAATAGTAAAGGCTTCTTAAGTAGCTTTACTTGCAGACCCCAAAAGGTTCCATGTTCATAGAAAGCTTAAATTTCAATATCACTTCTGTATAAGAATATGAGATATGGAACACACTTAAAGTTAACAACATACATCTAAGAATGACATGCAAGCTTATGCCTTATGGAAATCTTAACACACATTATTCAAACATCACTAATTCCAAAACTCTAGATCTTGTCTATATCTTCGTCTTCGAACTCGACATAATCATCTGCACCTCCATCATCCTCCTCGTCGACAATGCCTTCATTGAGACGTGTGTTCTCTGGGAGCTCACCATATGCTTTCAAGAGCCTTGCTTCATCAGGCATGTACTTGAGGATTACATCAGCCTTGTCATCCTGATAGTCACGAAGCCCGACAAGAATTATATCACCAGCAGCAATCCAAACCTTCTTGTGCATCTTACCACGGATGTGGCAAAGGCGCTTAGTGCCATCAATGCACATGGCTTCACACCGGCCATTGCCCAACATCCGAAGCACTTGGGCATACTCTTGCCCATCTTCCTTGAAGACGAGTTCACGCTTCTCATCATCCGCTTCATTCTTCCCTCTCTTTCTGTTCTTTCCTCCCTTTCCCTTGTTCTTCGGCATGGTTTCTCCTTACTGTGTTGTGCCTAAGAAAAAATCAGACACTTTACATAAGCCAAATAATCAAGATGCATGAAATATGAAATTATTGCAATCTAAATAAATTTAATTTAATGAAATTAGAACAGAAACAAGTGCAAACAAAATATAGACATGAAATCAATCTGTAATTCTGTACAAAAACCTTAAAGGAAGATGGGTGGGTATCAAAAGAAACATTATCACGCAACTAAATTTTCCAATAAATCCCATCTCAGAATCAGAATTTCCGGGGCTGTTAAAATTAAGCAAGTATACTGACTAAAATTTTGAAATTAGTCGTCTTTAATTTAATAGACAAAAGGGCAGTTCAGTAAATAGAAAAAATGCACAAAAAATCCAGTGAATATAAAACAAATAATAAGGGGGCAGAAATCATGCCTTAATCAGTTGAAAAATCAGAATTTCATGATCAAGAAATTAAAGCAACAAAATCAAACAGAATTTCCATCATCACAACATAACCCTAGAAGCTAACTTATTTGAAGAGTAATTTGATCAAGATCAATTAAGGTACTATTTTCAAACATAAAATGATACACAATTAATTACTGAAAAGTTTAAGTAAAAATAACCCATAAATTAATCAAAAGAAAACCTTTTGGATTCTGCTTGTGCTGGCGTAGAGCGTCAAGAGTTGGGAAGGGATGAAGATGAGAGAAGTTTATAGAGCCGAATCCGATTCTTCGTCGGTCGTCACCAAAGGCCAAACCCTAGCTTCGAAACGTCGCCGTTATAAGTCTGCCGCTATTAATTATCATAAGGAGTACTTACTGCTTATGTTTGAGGTACGTACTTGCTTCTTACAAATTTTAATAATATTGTCTATATAATTTGAACTCACGTCTTCTCGAGTGTAATATATTTTATTAATACACTCAATATTTATTAGTAAATATGTATTATTTTTTTAATACAATACATGTGCAATACTTTAAAAAATATATATTTATAGATATAAAAGAAAATATAACATAAAACTCTGATTTAAATAGGCATTCACAAATAACAAATATTTATAATATTTTCCTGTTATTTGGAGATCATTTCTTCCTTTTTTTATCAAAATAAAAATATTACATGTGTTTTTCTATATTTTATTTTTTTAAAATAAATACAAATTACTTTAATTATTGATTTATAGATATAATATAATTATATTAAATAAAGAGTTATAATTTGATGCGAACGATACGTAAAAAAATATATTATTTTTATTTAAACTATAAAATTTAAATTTATAATTTTAAACCATAAACTCTAACACTAAATTCTAATTCTAAAATCTAAATCTCTAAACTCTAAACTAAACTCATGAACCTTAAACTTAACATACTTATATAAACTTTTAATTTACACAACTTATATCAAAATCCACCATTCAAATAAAACCAACATAATTCATTATTTGTTTCATTAAATATATTAAATAAAACCAACATGATTCAGTATTTGTTTAGTTAAACTAAACTAAACATATTTGATCAATAATAATAGAATCCTTCACTCGAATATCTTTCTTTCTCCAACTTAAATGAGAAACAAATAAGCTCTAAATTCATAAATTTTACTTGGCAAAAAGTTAACATTTACCGCCTTCAATTCTATTATTTATATTTTATTTTAGATTTAGTGTGTAAAAAATCACTCTCAATATTAACTGAATAATTATTTTTAAAAATTTTATTTTTTATATTTTTTTGAGTTAAAATATTTTTTTTATAAAAATTATTAGTTAACTAACTATCAGTATCTATTATTAACGTGATACATTATGTGTTTAAAGTATTAACGTGACACTATCGCATATAAATAAGTAATAATATGGCGCATGTCATGTTATTAAAAATTATTATTTAGTAAATTATTTCCCCCAATAAAAATTAAGAAATTAGAATTTACATTGGGTATGACTTAAATTTGGTTCTTTAGGATAGAAAAACGTAATGTCTAATTACTAAGCTAAGTTAATAACATGCTATAATGTTGACAAATATATTTTTATATTAATATATTTTATAATTTATGTTAAAAATATTAATATTAATATATTTTTAAATATTTATAATATGAATATTTTATAACATAAATAATAGATTTATAATATAAAAACGTTTTAATATAAATAATATATTATTTATGTCATTAATTATTTTGTAATTAATATATTCATATATCAATATTACTTATGTTATAAATATATAATTTATGTTATAAAATATTAATATTAATATATTTTATAACATAAATATTATATTCTTATATAAGTATGCAATAATATTTTATAACATAATAATGTATTTATAAAATAAATAATATTATATATTAATATAAAAACAATAATTTATAACAGATAAAATATATTTATATTATAAATATATCAATACAATAGCCTTTCAATTTTATAGTTTAAAGATTTGGGTTGTGACTTAAGGTTTAGGGTTTAGATTGTAGGATGTAAAATTTAATGTTTATGTTTATGATTTTGGGTTTAAGGTTTAAGTTTTAGAACTAGGGATTTAGGTTTTAAACTTTATAGCTTAAATATGAAGGTAGGGATGGGGCACGGGTCGGGTCGAGTTTTTAGCCCACCCGAGCACGACCCAAAAATAAATACCCTAAAAATGAACCCGACCGAACATATTTTTTAAAAAAACCTAACCCGACTCAAAAATAAATACAATAAACCCGACCTGACCTATAAAAAAATTTAAGGGGCTTAATCGTAAAAAATATAATTTTAAAGACTAAATTATAAATAAAAAAACAATTTTAAGGATTTAATTATAAAAAATATATAATGAATGGGTATTATTATAAATATTCAAAAAAAATTAGGGAAATTACACACTTAGTCCCAGGTCAAATATTTTCTACTCTAAACCCAAATCTAACCCAACTTAATTTTTCATTAAAAAAAACTGACTCAATCAGGCTAAGTTAGGTCGGAATCCGACCGGGTCAGTAAAATACCCATCCCTACATGAAAGGTTATGCAATTTCTTTCATGCAACTCGTATAAAAATATAAAAACATATTTGTCAACATTATAATGTGTAATTGGTTTGACTTAATGGTTTGACATGGGATTTTCATTTTAAAGGATCCAAATATTATCATCTCATTGGATAAAATTAATTAAATAGAATAAAATAATGGCGTGACATGTGTTATATCATCATTTTATACACATGACGTGTTATATCATCACTTATGTACACATAACTTTGTCATATCATCACTTATTTAAATTCGTGAATGGTTTTCCCTGCCATGACAATTGTTTTGTTTATTTTCTGATTGCAAAATCGCTTCTAAAACAACATTTTGCCGAATAAAAATTTACCATCAAATTAAAATTAGACGCATTTAAGTATTAAAAGTATGGAAATAACAATTCTTTAACTAGAAATTAAAAAGGAGTAAAAAATCAAATAACAAATAAGACATCTTCAAAATAATCGTTCAAACTAAGTAATCTAAGTAGCTAAACATTATCAAGTGAAGTTCTAATATACTAAACATGAGGGGAAAATAACATTACTACCAAACTTAGTACCCAAAGCTCAGTTATTAATTCACTTAAAAACAAAATAAATTACTGAATATTTGTCTTTACTTTTATAGAAAAAGGATTAAAAACCTTTTATTTTCAGACACAGTATTTATGGGACAAAAGAAGGAAGCAAAAATGTCAAACAATAACCGATTTGTTATCAGAATTTCAACATGCAAAAATGTCTGGTAATAACATGATGCCAAAAATAAATCTTATCTGACCAATCAAGATGCTGCATTTAAACTGTTTGATCTTAAGTTATGATGTTATCAAAATTCCCAGAACATCATTTCTGCTTATTTTGTACATCTAACTAATACTCATCATTGTTATAAAAAAACGCCAGACGGTTCAACCACCGTCTGCTACTATAGACTGCAATAACCCCCAAGTTCACTTTCACCCTCTAACTAAACAGGAATACACAAATTACAGCATGGAAATAAATTCCAAGAACAATGCTCAATTGCTCATGAATCAGGATCAAATAAATGGGAATATCTATTCACAAAACTGATTGTGTGTACGAGGATGAGGACCCGAAAATTATGTATCAGACCCTATGATATCCTTGGCCCAGGAAATTCCAACTGGATATGATCTGTGTACCTTTGTTTTCATAGCAGGGGCTTTTATTACAGGGGAATCTACATTGATTTCGTCAGAGTTTACTGTTGGTTTCTGACTTGGGGCTGATTCATTGGTTTTAGTAAGGAATTGTAATCCCTGAAATTGTATACTTGGACCATTTAGTTGGAGAGGATACAGATCTGTGATAAAGAAAATAAGGCTTGACTTGGCATACCTTAACTGAATTCTCCTCAAATTTCACGGCTGGTTCAATTGCAAGCTTCACACCAACATCCTGCCATTGAGCATAAATAACTAAATTAATAATGAGTAGGGAGTAAGTTAATGGACATATCGATGACCGCTAGGAGCAATAATGTTGAACCTGAAGAAATACTAGTCTTACACAAGATGACAAATGAGAACTTGATATGGAAACATGATATGTTTGCAACATGGTACAATTAAAACGGTTAGTAATTCTTAAAAATATGAGATTATGACAAGTTCAGAATTTTAGCATGGACAATAACCATGATGTACATACTAAACTCAGAAAAGGTTTGGTATTTAGCCCCAATAAACAAACATTAAGCACCCATTCTGTATTTGGGCATAGTAAGCACATCTGTTCCCAATATGCATATATATGATACCGATATGGAATAGGGATCCCAGAACCATTATTCCACAGAACAGAATGCATAAAAATAATAACATATACAGATTACTAACCTGAAAAAGTTTAGTATTCCCTCCATCTTTAACTCCTTCAGCAAATTGGCAAAGATACCAAAGACCTGAATTAGCCACATCCTGCATGGAGGAGAATAATATTTATCACTTCTACAAAATTTCATAGTTTAGAGAGTAAGTATATAATAACAGTAACAGAATTAACCTGTTTGTTTTCAAGAAGCTCAATTTTTCCTTCCTGCAGAGCTCGTTAACAAATGAAGCATCAGCTAAGTTGCAAGTACGATATCGGCATACCTGATGATTAAACATGAGAAAAGAAATTCAACTTACCAATCCAGCAACCATTGTGTGAATCATTTCCACATTAAAACCAATTTCAGAAAGGTTTGATTTCATCTCATCAACCTGCATACAAGTAATGCTTCATGTAATTATGCGCAGATCATAGGTTCAACTCTTTTCTCATAAACTGAATAAGCAAACTAAAATCTTAAATCCATAAGCGAGACATAAATCTTTGGAAAGTTTTATATGTCACTGCTTTAGAAAGAGAATCATCTGCAAAAGCAAAGGGAAAGAGGGAATGGAATATAATTCAAAATAAATACAAGAAAAAACATTACAAATATTGGAGGGGAAGGGACCAAGCTTAAAAATTTCCACAAAATGCTGCTGGAAAATCTCAAAAGACTCTTGAAAAAAAGACATTTGACCCTCTACTGTATTCTATATTAACTGCCCCTATGAATAGCTGATAGTTCGAAATAAAAGTAGTGTTTGAATACATTATTTGCGATGAGCAGAGAGGTTTCCTTCTGCTCCTCCACTTTCCAGTCCAAGCTTTCCAATCTCCTGGATAGATGCCGCTTCGTTGTCTGCATGAATGAAGTAAAACCAAAACCAAAAACTAAAAACTGTACCAAAAGGAGATTGCTTCAAGGAGTGTTGTAATTACATAAAAGGAAGGCCAATATTACTTACATTTAAAGTTTCAGATACATTGTCCAACTGTTTTGACACAGCTTCTACAGCATCCATCATATTTTGCTTTGTGACAAACATCACATCGGAAAATGACAAGCCCTACATAAAAAGGGATATAAATAATACAACAAAGCTTTAGGAATGTTAAAAGTGCAATATTAAAAGCACTAAGGACAAAAAAGATATTACATTTTTTGATTCATCAGTAAAATAATTTTACCTTCCACCACATATAACAATACCCTAATGCTCCGAGCGCTGCAGCTGGCACAAGATAAGAAGCAATTCCCCCTGCATGCACCAAGGAAGGGAATAAATAGAGTTAGCAAACAACCTACAGCTACATTACTTTTTGAACTTTAATAAGAGAAACGAAATTCAGCTTCTAACTCTTCACAGCACAGCATATTTATGACTCATGCTCTCTCCAAAATACATCCACATATGTTATTCCCTACATAACCAAAATAATCTAGAACATGACCAAGAATTTGACAGATTTTATAGTCAAAAGTGAACATTCAAATAAATAGATCAGCCATATCTAAATTGAAAAGGTGCAGAACAGGAAGTGGATATATCTAATTTAAATTATTTAGAAACATTCATAAGAAATAAATGTACATACTACATACCTCCAGAGTCAGAATTCCCATTAAGTATGGTTACCGGATTGGACATTGTCAAATCCTTGAGCTCTTGCGCTAGTTGTCTAATCTAAATATACATAAACCCAAAATCATATGCACATGGTTAAATACAAATTTACAGACGATGATTAACATAAATAAAGAAAACTACAACCTTATCCCCCCAACCCCACCTAAGAGAAAGAAAAAAGCTGCAAAATTTCATCGGCATTTACCCAAAACTGGTCCAACAAGTTCCACACCATGCTACCCGGACTTAAGGAGAGTGTTGTAAATGCATATGTGTCCAATACAAGTATATTCATTTTTTTCTATGTTTTTCCTTGAAGAATCAAACCCATAATATAGGTTCTATATACATAAACAGCACTTGAAAAATAATCTTAAACGCCAAAAAAACCTTGGGTACTTAGTAAACTGAAAAAGCTAGAATTCGATTGAAAAGGCTAGAGATTGAGAGTACCTGAGCAGCAAGAAGCGTGTGATCATACTTATAAGGTGAGAATTGGACATCATCGACGCCTTTCAGTAATTCCTGAAGCTGGGAAATGAGTTCAGATAAACGCCCACTCCTCAAAACAATTGAACCAGTTAAACCTAATCCCAAATTTTAAGAAAACCCAGAATTCAAAACTCTAGCAAAAAGGTAAAGAAAATCAAACCATTAAAAGAAGAAGAAGAAGAGAGATTAGATCGTTGAGAAGGAAAAACAACCTGCGCCCATAAGAATTAAAACTTTGGAGGTCTGAACCCCAGCTTGCATCGCCATCGTTCTTTCTTCTTTTCGGCTTCGTGATTGAATCAAGGAGTGTGTAGAAGAAAAGAAGGCGCAGCCTTCAATTGAGATCAACCCTTTTTTCTCTTTTTCACTGATAAATTTTTGTGGAAGACGAAAAAAGAATAGTAGTGAAAATATGAATGTGTAGTGTCGAAAATACCCTTTATAAATTATAAGGAGTGGAGAAAATGTTAAACTATTAATTTTGGAGTTTGGTAAAAAAATTTAGGGGAAACTGCAACCGAGGTTACTCAATTATGGGTAATGTTATATTTAGGTCACCAATTATTAAAGTTATATTTGAGTCACTTAATTATAGGTAAGATTATATTTGGGTCACTCAATTATTAAAGATTACACTTAAGTTATTCAATTATGAGTAAGGTTACATATAGGTCACCCTTCATATGTAAAATATATATATATATATCATTTTGTGTACGTGATTAATTAATAATTTCAAATAAAATACTTTATGGGGTGTTTGGATCATGGAAAAAAAGAATACCAGGAGGAAAAGCTTTTTCAAAATTTAATTCCTATGTTTGGATTGAATTGTTTCCCACAAGGAGATAATACGCATTTACCAACAGTAGCGCTATTTTAAGTTTATTCTAGGGTAAGTTATCAAAATATATATCATTTTGTGTATGAGATTAATATGTTTTTACCAACAGTAGCGCTATTTTGCGTATGAGATTAATTATTTTTTTATTTCTCTAACGTTCTAAAATTTCTAGAAGAAGAAAAATTAGCTCCTAGGTAATTTATCAAAATATTTTAAATTATATTTTGCTTGACAAAAGAAATAAAATTTTCGTCGATTGTGAGAAATTTCTTTGTTTGTTTTGTTAGATTTCTATGATATTAATTTGGGTTTCTCTTTTCTTTTTAAAATTTTTAGTTCAAGTTCTTAGTTGTTATTGTTTTATGCAATTCTTGCTCCCTGCAAGTTAGTTTGGTTGAAGTTTAGACTTCAATTTCAGTGCCATTGCAATAAAAAAGATTGTGTTTTCATTGAAGATATTTTGAAATATAAATTGTGTTTTTAATCGTAAATGTGGTCATTAGATTGGAAATGAGTTTTTAATGTATGATTGTTTTATCTTGTTTGTTGCGATTGTTTGTTATCTTAATTGTGAACTTGGCGGGTGTTATAGTTTACAAGAAATAAAGATTAAAACAAAATTGCGTAAAAAATTGAGAATATTTCTGGAATAGAAACTTTTAAATCTTACACTTATCTTGAAATGTAAAATTAACAAGAAACAAATGTTAAATCTTTGTTGAGGAGACTAAAAAATTGCACAGGACATTGCTGCGTTTTTTTTAAAACAAAGGCAGAAAGTAAGATCAAAGAATGTCTGTTTTCAATGAAATAATGTAAATTGAAGATTTCTCAAAGGATTGACATACTTGCTGCAAACCATATATTAGCAAAGAAGTACATAAGGTAGATTTTTTCTTTACCGAAGGATTTTAAAAAGGATTCTGCTTAAGTCGCTATTAAAACGCAATCTCTAACTTCTACGTATGTGCTGTATCTATCCTTCAAATTTATGGTTTGTATATTTTGGCTTTCGAATGTATAACCTTCGCTAAGTTTGATCTTGTCAAGTAGCTTATGATTCTTTAATTTTTTGTGTACAACAAGCCAACATTATGCTTAAGTTTAGAATGTCATGGTTAGTTCTTAAGTGTAAAATATCGAATGGAATATATAACTTTTCGTGTACAATAGCTTAAGCTCAACCTTAACCTTAACCTTTTTTGTAAGCCTAAATATAATTGGCCTTGAATATATGTTAATTGTAGTTTGTTTTTTACTTTTTGGTGCTAAAGATAATTTTTTTTTTATAACTTGTTGTATTCAATAGTTTGTACTTTTACTTTTGATACACATTGAAAAATAAAACAGACTTAAAATATAGGACACTATATAGATAATGTAAAAAAATCTAAATATACAACTTTTACTTTTACTTTTCGAAGACCGTAAAGCTTGGATCATCCATGACGTTCATGAAGTGAAGAAGGGGTTTTAAATGTTGAGTGCAAGATTTACACCGGTATAAATTTAACTAACTAATTATGGCTAACTATGACGTATTTACACTGGTATAATTATAGCTAATTATATTAATATCTAGGGGTGTTTAAAAATACCCGGCCCGAAATACCCGGCCCGTCGACCCGCCTACCCGATTGAAAATTACCGGGTATTTATAATGAAATATCCATTTTTTTCAGGCCAGGTACTCGACCCGTAATTTTCCCGAGTAGTTGAGCCGGGTCATGGCCGAAATTTTTTATAACCGGGTACCCGACCCGGTAATTTTAATACTTATATATTTTAAAATTTAAATTCTATTTTTATTTTTTGTTTCTTACTATTTTTCTCTAAAATTAATTTTAAATCTCTAACTTCTTTTTATACTTGTATTATATAGTTTTAAGTTTTGAATTTTTCAAAAATATTTATATAAATTTGTTAAAATGATATTCGAAAGAAAAATCATGATCGAGATTAATACCTTCTTTTGTCGATAAACTTTAATATATGTACATATATATATCCAAATATTTCTCTCTTAAAACTAACCTCAAATTAATATTTTTTGTGTTTGAAATATATATTATGAAATTTTATGTGTTTCTTATGTATTTTTTAAAAAATAGATTTAAAAATATATAAAAAAGTGAATCGGGTACCCGATACTCAATTTTACGGGTACCGGAACTTTGCAGGTACCCGATTTGTGGGTACTCGGTTCTTATGGGCCAGGTCATGGGCTGACTTTTTGGTACTCGAAATTCTGGGTACCTGAAAACCCGAGTACCCAGATATAAACACCCCTACTAATATCTAACTACAACGTATTTACAGCGGTATAATTACAACTAACTAAAGTCATATCTAACTATAATATATTTATACTGGTATAATTACTGCTAACTAAACACATCCCATGTGTGAAATTAAAATATACATTCTATTGTGTTGTTTCCATGCAACTATGTGAAAATTATTAGTTTGTCAAGTAATTGTATTAATAATTTTTTAAATAAATTTATTATATTTCTATATAATAAATATAATACTTATTAAAATTATTTAAACTTAATAATTCAAATTATTTAATATGTGTACTCGAGACTAGAACATTATTTTTTCATATTATATTATATTTCTATATAAATGTAATACTTGAAAAACATTTAAAAAGTGCGTTTAATATTTAATTTTATTAATATTATATATTTTTTTGCTAAATTTAGATAATGCCATGTAAATAGTTCTATGAATACAAATATTTTTAATTTAATATTGAAAGTTTATTTGTTATAAAAAATATGTCACAAGGATAATTTAGTAAAAGTTGTTTTCATGTAATCTTATATTCCCCCAACCAAACACTGTCATCTCACATTTCTGTCAAATAAACCAAACAAGAAAATGTAACATTTTCCAGTAATGTATCAGATAATGTTATATTCCAGTAATCCTACTTCTAGAGGTAATCATCTTTTCCATGAACCAAACGCACCTGTTAACGAGGGTATACAAGTGATTTGGAAGAAAAATGACTAAGTTGATGTATTTTTTAAATATGAAGGGTGACCCAAATGTAACATTACCCATAATTGAGTGATCCAAATGTAACCTTTAATAATTGACCCAAATGTAATCTTACACATAATTGAGTGACTCAAATATAATTTTTAATATTTTAGCGACTAAAATGTAACCTTACTCATAATTGAGTGACTTCCGTTGGGTTTTCAGTGGTATTTTTTATTTTTTTAACAAATTCGACATTCATTCAAAAACACTAAATAGAGGACGAACCCTACTGCGGACACAAAAGGATATGAAAATGAAGGTGATGTGTCGCAACCCTCTCGAGCTTCGATATTTCGGCAAAAATATTAAAATCAACGGAGTCGTCGCTATTTTTTTAAAGGTGTAATTTGATCACCTAAATTGGGTTATTTTAATAAAAAAACATTTTATTTTCATCAAAATAATATTTTTTTTGGTCTGCAAAAACACAAAACCGGGTTCGGGAGTCGGTTACGCGTGGAGAAGGGTTAGCACCCCCACGACGCCAAAAAATCGGTACCTTGTCGATTACAAAAGGCTTAAAAAGTCAGATTTTGTGAATTCTTATAGAGCTTTAAATTATTGTCCGTTTATGAATTAAATTCTATTTTAACGGCCTTACCACCCGAAAATGAACTCCAATCACAGCCAACACTTCTGGCGCTAACCCGTCATTTCCGTTTAGTAAGGCATCACATTAATTAAATTCCACTTTTTTTACAGGCAAACAAAGAAACGATTAATTTGTTGAGAATTTTATTAATTCTAAATTAATATTTACAAAACCTAAAGAACTCTAAATGTTTTAACCTATTTTGGGGTTTAAATTTAATTAAGTGTGTTTTATTTTTGTAAAAGGAATTTTATTACAAAGAAATCTCTATCTAAGCTTTGATGGACATATTCTTAAAGTCAACTTAATTCTAAAGCAACAAGACAAGAAGACAAATTTTACAAAGCTTAAAACATTTTTGTTTTATGTTTTCAGGTTTTTTAAAAAAAGAAACTAAACTTTTTATATTTTTGTTTTATTTAAAAACCTTTATTACTTTTTATTTGAAAAATTGTTAATTTTTTATGTTTTTAAAAAAATCTTTTTGCCTTTTTTATATTTGAAGACTTTTTTTTTGTTTTTTAACTTGCATTGTTTTTATGTTTTTTTTTAAAAGAAGAATTTTAAATTGTTTCAAAACATTTGTTATTATCCCTTTTAAAATATATTATTTTTAAGAAATTTTTTTTAGGCTTTTTGAGTATTAAAAATCATCTATTTATTTTAAAAGAACGATTCTTTATTTTTTTCAAAAAAATACTTATTTATTTGTACGTTTTTAAAAATATTTCTTTTATTTTCGAAATTTTTAAAGAAAAAATAAGAAATGAGTGATTTAAATAAATGGTCTGAAATGATTTGGGTTTAAAGCCCACAAACAATATCTTTTTATTTTTTTAGAAAACAAATGGATCAAACACCATACTTTAATTAAAAAATGTTGGTGTTCATCAAAGGGGATGAACAAGGAGGAGGGCCGTCGTGCCGGCCGCCGCTTGCCGGCGGTGACCTCCTCCCTTTTATTATTATTTTGAATATAAAGAGACAAGGAAACAACACAATAAAAAGATTAATTCTAACAAACCCATATTAACATAAAATTATCTGAACATAATATGAAGAAAGTAAGAACATTAGAATGAACAAATAAAAACAAAATTAAAATTAGAAAAGAAAAAGGGGAGAAATTATGCCGACAAAGTGGCAAAATGCTTGTTTTTCCTCCTCGAAAATTCTAACAATGCTGCTCCTAATTCGAACTAATTCCAGCAACTTCTCAATAGTTTTCAGACTATTTTTTTTGGGTATTTTCGGATGAATTTCAGTGTCTTGAACAATGCAAATTGGGGACAAAATCCTCATTTTCATCCCATAAAATCATCCAATCCGATCAGCTCAGCTTTGATTTGTTGAAATTCATCCCGAATTTCATCTGATTCGGCTCCAATTTGGGAGATTTTGCCCCCAATTAAATTAGGGTTCGAACCCTTTCCCCTTTCAATTGGCGAGCTACCGGCGACGGCAAGGGACGAAGTCGGCGGCATTGGACTTAGCCGACCGAGGCGAGTCAATCGGCACCAACCACAGCAGTCGCCGAAACCCGGGGACGACAGAATGGAGGCCGGAAGCCGGCCCAGCCATTTCGGCTGGGGATTTGAGGGAGATGATCCTGCGCGCGTGGCTGCGCGGGATCCTCCCCTTTTCCCCCTTTTTTTCCTTTATTCGATCCAAGCCATCTATATTTTTTACCTCAGATCCAACGGTCTCGAATAAACCTAAAAAAAAAGATAAATGGGTTAATTTGGGCCTCTTTAGAAAAATAAAATAGGTTTTTTATTTATTATTTATCTAGTATTTTTTATTTAAATGAGATCACTATTACTTCTCTTTTTTATTTTAAAATGGCCTCATTATTATTATTATTATTTTCTTTGAAGATGAGTTTTATTCGAAAAGATATTTTATTATTATATTTTTTCATATTTTTTATATTTTATTTTTTATATTTTTTTAAAAAGCAAAAAATTAGTGACAACTTGATGAACAAAAATTTCAACAGACTTCATGTTTATAAAAGTCGATACTGAAAGAGTGCAAAACAAGGGACGAAGTCAAGTCACCGAGAAATAGAGGACGACCCACCGTCGAAAGCGTTTGGCAGAACCAGAGGCAAAGAGTAAAAATCACCACTTATATGTGATTCTAACTTCCTCTCACAAAATGAAAACTCGTGCCCTAAGCCTCGGGGGAAGAGGTTTCACTACCAAAAAACTAAAAGGTGGTCGGAGAAGACAAACGCTAGAGAAAAAAAACTTATTAGAATAAACGAAGGATAAAAAAGAAACATAAGAGGTTAGTGAGAGAAAGTTTTGTATCCATTTGGTTTTAGAAAAAAAAAATTATTTTTGTTTTTAAAAAATATTTTTAATTTTTAATTTTTTTAAAAATTAGAAAACATGTTTGGTTAATAGAAAACAGAAAAATTATTTTAAAAAATGAAAATAGTAAAAATGTGTTTCATATATAGTTTTTCAAAATATAAATAAAAATAATAATTATTAAATAATTAAAATAAAATATAGTTAAAAATATTATAATAATAAATAAATAAAATATGAGTAAATAAATTAAAATTTTAAAAAATAGCATTAGAAGAATTCGAACTTGAATTAAAATGAGGTTAAAATTGAAAAATTATTATTTTATATTTTTTTATTTTCCTAAAATATTTTTAATGAAAACATCTTTTTATGTTTTCAAATTTTCATTTATTTTTATTTTCTAAAAATCATTTCCTATTTTTACGACCAAAATCGTTTTCTTAATCATTTTTGATTTTCTAAAAAAATAAAATAAAAACGACTATATTTTGTAAAACCAAACGCACCCTTCTTTTATGATTTGGTATGTTTAGATTGCTGGAGAAGTTTGACTTTTTCACATGAACAACCTTCCTTTACCGATTAACAATCAAAATGAATTCGTTTTAAAATTAACGATGTAAACAGGCCTCGTTTCAATTAAAGATAATTTGGGCGTTATTAGAACTCGATTTGTTTATTGATCATATAAGAGTTCATATTTTTGGACAAAATCTGACTCTTATCGTACTCGACTTGAAGCTAATTATTCATAACAACAAAATTCGAATTCAACCAAAATATTGTTGACAGATTTTATTAGAGCTTGTAAAAAAAACAACTCTCGTTACCGGTAGAATTCTTTATTTGAGGCGACTACCACAATTCTGGGAAATGTTAAATCTGCCAGAACCCCATTCCGGGGAAATGTTCATATGGTTATCTCCAATGTTACTATTTCTGCAATCACATAATGACATTGTTTCTCTGCAGTTTACTGTTACCTATAAAATATGAGAACAAGAAAATAAACAAGATTCTGCCACAATGAGTGATTCATTAGCTTTGAAGGTGCAGCTGCAACCGAACCAAAGAAATGGAATCCGATATCCACCAAACAAAGAATGTTTGACCGATCAATCTGCTGCTCTAGGAGGGGGTTGCAAAAAGTAAGGATGCATTTGTTCCTCCAAAGCCAAAAGAATTAGACAATGCAACTCTAATTGTCATTTCCTTGGAAGCAGTCAAAGGCATGAAAGCGTCGTTAAATATGGGATCGGGATTAGAGAGATTCAGTGTCAAAGGTGCAATCCCCTGCAATAACACACCACCACAATGATCATTTAGTACAGTTTCAAACTTTCTCAAGTGAACCAAACAGAATCTTCAGTACAGTTCGTCGAGTTTGAACCGCTAATTAAATACTGGCAGATAAATACGTAGATAGGGATCACAAATTGGTTCATAAAAGAGAATTGGTTCACCAATAGGTTGAAAGGTGCTTTCAATTGAATCATTAAGGAGAAGCTAAACTGATATGCTTACATGGTATATGGCTAAAACAGTAAAAATTGCTTCAACAGCTCCAGCTGCACCAAGGAGATGCCCGATAGCACCCTGTGTATGAAGGCGATTGTAGCAGTTTTAAAAAGAGAATTGGTTTAGTAGATAAGCCATTAGCCGGAAACAAAAAACAACTTCATGAAATTACAGTAAAGTGGCATGGTCTAGCACTGGAAAAAAGCAACATATTTTTATCCTTTTTCTCCTGGTTCACTCCCTCTCTTTTTCCCCCACATCTTTTCATAAGAGTAAGAAATTTACGAGTCGCTCACAAATTTGAATGCACATTTCTTTTCATAGAGACTGAACAGCATTATCGAGAAGGCTCTCTCTCGGGATGGGATGGGGTGGGGGGGAACAAGTTGAAGTTAGCAGTAATCACCTAAGATACTATATCTTGGACAGAGTTCTGCCCCTTTGTAAGTTGTTGACATCGGTGGAAGAAATAAACAGGCCAAGAACTCCATCAAGACCAATTTCAAATTATCTTGTCAGTTCCAAATATTGATGCATAAATAACCAAGCGTAATTTTGCCTAGAACGTTTAAGATACTGTTCTCCTAGATCTTGTCTGAAATAGTGGAACTTACCTTTGTTGAGGAAAAGGCCAAAGCACCAGATGTTGCATGGTCAGAGAATATGGTTTTGATTGCATTTGCTTCAATTGCATCGCCTAAACAAGATGTTTCAGAGATGATTTGCACAAAAACAAGTGTTAACAAACTTTAGAACATCAAATAACAGCAACTTACCCAAAGGTGTAGAAGTAGCATGAGCGTTCACATAGTCCACTTGGTTAGGATGCAGACCAGACTGAAACGGCACAGTATGTAAGCGCATGATAAACCGAATCTTCCAATCATGTATTGAAAAAAGATAACAATATTATCAAGCAACTTGTCAGAGTACCACAGGTAAGTGCCAGTGAAATACAACCACTAGAAAACCTAGAAGTGTTCATTTAATTCTTAAGAAGCTAACATGCAGCTCTTTATGGTCACGGACCGGTGAGGTTCACTGACAGATTTTTCTACATTTTTAAGCAATTTATTCTCGAGCGCAATTGTATTATATGCAACCACATACAACTTGGACAGCCGCTTAAAATGCGACCAGGACCAAAAGATATGAATATTAACTTGAGAAGTCGACAGTCCTGATTATACTCAGATATGACCCATGGGAGCAGGAAAAGGAACCCCTTATAAATTTTTATAGATGCTAGACTTTAACTGATAACAAATCAAAAGTCGTCATGAATATTACTTGTTTCAAGGCACGTGTCATGGCCAAAATGGCACCTCTTCCATCAATATGTGGTTGAGTAATGTGATGAGCATCACCTAGAAGTCATAATTCGTGTTCATAAAACAAAGATTATTGCATATTACTACCGACAATATTGTAGAATACTTTCAGTTCTTTGAAAACAACCTGACATCCCATATCCACGGACCTCTGCATAAATTTTTGCTCCTCGACTTTTTGCATGCTCAAGTTCCTTAATAGAAAAGGGATATAACCATTATGAAAAAAAAGGAAAATATCACAGACAACAACAGGAAAAGGGGTTTGTGATTGAAATATATAAGAAAAATTATATAGCTCAGCTTACCTCTAATATCAAGACACCAGAACCTTCACCTATCCTGGCAAAATACAATAAGTTAGAAAGTAGCATAAAAGAAATAGTTGCAAGCAAAGGGCGTGGCACAATTAACCAGCCAAATTTCACTCACACAAACCCATCCCGGCCACAGTCAAAAGGGCGTGAAGCTTCTACAGGGAAAGAATTATACTTGGTAGTCAAAGCTCTAGCCCTGGAATTGAAAACAAAAAAGTAATCAGCTAAGTAGAATATGAAAGAAGAAAAACAAAGTAATAGAGCACTGAAAGGATAGAAAAAAATTGTTACCAGCGTAATGGGATAACCACCCTAATGTTTTACTTCACACTGCCTTAAGGAATGGAAGCTAAAGAGTCAAATTTAACTTCAAATATTTATAAGAATCAATTTACTTGACATTTTTGTCCATTTGGATATACAATGTCTCCTAGTCATCCTGCTGAAGCAATTCGATCAAATTTTCATTTTAAAGATGAGCAGCTTTATTAAATGAACGAGAGATATGTCTCTAAGGGTCCACCAACAAGGAGAAATGACATATTATCAGAAGTTTTGTGCATCATATCTAAACGTAATAATTTTGGCCCTCAATAATCTTTCATCACTTTCCTGAACTTTTATCAAAAATCTTCAGTACCAGCCAAAAAGGTTATTGCAGCAAAACAAAAAACTGTATATAAATTTTTATAGTTACTTGCAAAATCCAGCTATTGATAAAGCATCAATGCTAGACTCTGTGCCACCTGCAACCATAAGATCAGCGTCTCCAAATTGAACCATCCTCATAGCATCGCCAATAGAATGAGCCCCAGTCGCACAAGCAGTCACTGCAGCATGGTTTGGTCCCTATATTCAAAAGGGTGATTAAACAACGAAACAATAACTTTTACTTTAGGAGTACTTTTATTTACAAAATTGTAAGAGAAGTTTAAGCCAGCAATCAACTACTTATTGAGGAAACTGATCCCTACACTATTAAATTTAATGGCTACTTGGTGAAATTGCTAACAATCTGCAATATTAATTTCAAATTTGAGAACAACAAAAATTTTATTCAAACTCCAGCATTTAGTTTCCCGGAAATGACCTGACAGATGAACTAAAGCTGCTATGGAAATGAAGCTCCATTCCAATCGCAGCAGTAACTCACCTTAAATGTAAATTGTTACTTAACAAGATTTAGGGCATTATAAGGCCACAAAGCATGCCATATATAAAAAATTAAAATATATACTTTTATTTACTACTTATTGAGGAAACTGACCCCTACACTATTAAATTTAATGGCTACTTGGTGTAATTGCTAACAACCTGCAATATTAATTTCAAATTTGAGAACAACTAAAATTTTATTCAAACTCCAGCATTTTGTTTCCTGGAAATGACCTGACAGATGAACTAGAGCTGCTATGGAAATGAAGCTCCATTCCAATCGCAGCACCAATTGGCCTTAAATGTAAATTGTTACTTAACTAGATTTAGGTTATACTAAGGCCACAAGAATGCCATATATAAAAAAATTAAAATATATACTCACCTGAAATCCGTATTTCATGCTCACGTGACCAGATGCCATGTTGATTAGAATCTTTGGAATGAAAAATGGACTTAGTCGACGAAGTCGCTGTATTAAAAGAGCAGAGATTTCACTTGTCTTATTAATTGTTTCCATATCCAAGTAGCTCATTTTCCAGCCCATAGCTGACACGAGGAAAGGAATGATGATGACATGACACCATGAGCTAGTGATGATAATAGAAATGCTTACAATCATAATGACGAAATGCATAGCTGCAAGAAACCAACCTTCTCACAAATCATTTGTGCTGCATCCAATATATCACTAATGCTTCCAGTCCCACCACCTATAGAGACTCCCTGGTTACACACAAATTAATGAAGAATAAGATAGTGAAAAGAAACTATAGATCTATATCACATATTCTTAGCTATTAATAAGTGATTACCGTTCTTTCCTTCTCTTCCTGATCAGTTGGTACCCATTTTGCATCTTTTAGAGCTTCATCAGCAGCACATAATGCATAGCTTATAAATCTAGCAACTGATCGCTGATCCTGAGCAACAAGAATCATTAGTTGTAGACTTGAAGTTACCTAGAATTGAAAAAAAAATACATTGCACATTGACTAGTATTACAGGAAAAAGAGAAGAGAATTGTTGATGCCAAAAATGTCAGGCACCAGACAGGGCGGCGGAGATGGTAGTTTATAGTGGTTCACCCGTTTTGGACTCGGGCCGAGAGCCGCGGGTGGTGGTCGGAGTGAGGCGGAAAGGGGAAGAGAGAGATTAGGAAAAGGGGAGATCTCTCTTTCCTTCAGCGTCTCTCTCTCTATATATATATATGTGTGTTTCTCTGTTGCTTCCTTTGCTGGCAGGGATTTTGAGGTCATTAATGGCAGGAGGTACCATGTTTAGGGTTATGATGGCCATAGACAGGTTGCCAGGAGTAGATTCGGCTGATGGGACAATGGTCATGTCTGTTAGCGTGCTTGGAGATCAGCGATTTGGGGACAAGTACCGGGGGCATAGGGATTTCTGTAGGGGTAAATCCGGGTTCAGATTCAGGGGATCCGGAGGTATTTGCTAATTTCTCCGGAGATAGTGGGTAATTGCTGTTGAAGGAGGAGGTATAACAAGAGTAAATCTTCATTAGCATAAATAAGTAATCTAGCATCAGATTAGACCCCGCACATCACTTTAGAATAAGAAATCAACTTGAGGTTCTTAGGTGTGAAGAACCAAAAATCACATCAAGGTACAAATACAATGGAAACCTGTTGCAAGCAATCAATGTCTTTTGTTCTATCTCCATATCTTTAATTGCCCAAGTTTCTTGCTAAGAATGGAAATTTACTAAGTACTTGAAAAGTAACATCCACTGTAATGTCACTGTCCCCTTCAATATTTTTACTTAAGAACTTGTTCCACGATCCAGAGTTCCCAAAACTGAACACTTGACCTCAAAAGCACCCCCATGGCTATCTATTCATTCACTACTACAACCCTAAACCAAAAACATTGACTCAACTCAAAATACCGCATGACAAAGTAATAAAAACACACAATGCAATCAAGGGACCGTCAATCAAAATCACAATAAAAGGGGGAATTACCTTAGCGTTAAGCCAAAGGTCCTCATTGAATTCAGCAGGGCCAGTTCCACAGGGCACAATTGCAGCAACTTTAGAAGTTAAGTGACCGAATGTAAGCATCTGAGTTTGTTTATCAAAAGCATTCATCTTTAGATCCTCTGGGGTCACTTCCCTTATCCCACACTTGCCTTCTATCAAATGTTTCCATGTTGTTTCTACTCCGCAGCCGAGTGGAGTCACCAGGCCAAGCCCTGAAACCCAAAAACAAATAACCACCAACTAGTCTGAGAATTGGTCGCCGATAAAGTTTTCATACGTGAAGAAATGAGGTATAGTACCGGTGACGACCACCCTCCGGGGAGAGGAAAGAGGAGGAGGCGGGAGAGAGGTTGAAGAAGAGAGGTGACGAGCCATTTGGAAACGACATATCGTTTTGAGTTTATGCCCGGAGCGAATTGACATGCCCACCGCTTTGGGTTGTCCGTACAGGCAAAGGGTTTAGCTTGGTTTTGAGCAACTGCGCTGCTGCAAAACTCCAACTCCAACTCCAACTGATCGTCAGGATTACGCACACTTGGATTCCAAACACTTTATTGCTACTTTTTTACTTACAATTTTCCCCAAAGATCACATTTATATTGTTTTACCCAAAAAATAATATTTGATTCTAATATCATATTTTCATTTTTTTTTTAAAAATTTCTTTTCTTTGAAATTGAAAATTACGTTTGTTAATTGTAAAAGAAATTCTATTTCGAAAAATAAAAAAAATAAAAGCACGTTTAGCATTTAATTTTTACCGAAATAGTTATTAAAGGTAATTAAATTAAAGTATAGTTTTTAGATTGGAATAAAAAATATTAGTAATATAATAAGAACAAAATAAATTTAAACAAAGAATTGGTTGAATATAAAATTAAAATAAAAACAAGTGTATTCATATTTATAGAAAAATAAATTTAATGGAGTCGAATTAAGATTTAAAATAATATTTAAAGGATGTTAAAAAATCTTATATTTATTTAAATTATAATTTAAGTTGAATTTATTATTGTCAACTTTTCAAAATATTAATGATTTAAAATTTTTAATATTCTATCTTCTGAATTTGAAATATTGACAAGTAATTATTAAGTGTTATATTAAGTTAACTATCAAACAAGTAAATAAATTATATTTTCTTATATAGATGTTTAAAGTATTTTTTAGGCTAAAGATGTGTTTAATATTTTATTCCGTAATTATTTTAAGGTTTTTTCGCTAATAATTGTGAAAATAATTTCATCTTCAGGTTATTGCATGACACATGACCTATTTTTTTAATTTTTCATTTAATTTTTGTTTGAAGAAAAACCTATCAAGTTTTAAAAGAAAAAAACTTCAATGTTTTTTTAAAAATAAAATCTCTAAATTTCTCTTTTATTGTCGTCAAACGTTACGCCGTTGTTGCAGCAGCTAGCAGTGAGGTCTCCTCCTCTCATCGTATGAGCCATAAGATCCAATTCGTTGTTCGATTAAAAAATTATCATTCGATGATCGTGGTTCATTTGGTCGACCATTAGTTAATTTATGATGATGTAAGATTCAGGTTATTTGTTGTGGCGTTCGACGAAAGAAGGGGTGGCTAGTGCCTGGTAGTGATTGAATCGATGGTCGAATGAGAGAAATTTAAGGGTTTAGAGATTTACTGTTAGTTTTTTGGTGTTTCTTGAGAAATTAAATATTTTAGAGTTTTTCGTAAAATTATATATTTTATGATTTCTTAAAATAATAAAAAATACAAAAGTAGACCACATGTCATATTTTTGATCAAATAGAGATGTATTACATTTTCATACCGATATTCGAACTCATCCAAAATGGGACAATATGAGCATCCTTAGCCACTAGGCTAATTAGTTGATCTCGACCACATGTCACATTTTAATTAGATAACGAAAATTTCTTAACGTCTATAACAAAAAAAATTAAAATGATTAATGAATGAAACGTTAGACACATATTTCGTCCAAAAAATATTTTAAGCCCCTATTTTCAACACTTATGTGATGATTAAGTATTTATATTATTAACATAATACTATGGGTAAAACTTTGATGCACATGCTGTCTAAAATTAATTTTACACAAGCCTGTGTATTTACACTATAAAAACTCAAATCCTAAATTCCTAACCCAACCCTAAAAAACTAAACTATAAACCTTATACCCTAAATTTTAAACATTAACCTTAAATTTTAAACCCTACAACCTAAACCCCTAAACTTTAAACGCTAAAGTAAAACTCTAACCTCTAAAACTAAAAATCACGTGTAAGCTAAAGTTTACATGGCGTATATATCAAAGTTTTTTCCTAATACTATATTAGCAGATAATAGAACATGTTATTTATGATATAAAAACATTTATTGTGATGATATAATTTTATTTATTATGATTTTTTTGTTGCATTCAAATACACTTTTTCCAAGAAATGCTTATCTGATTAATAATCGATCCTTTTAAAATTAAAATATTAAAAGAATTTAGAATTTGATACTTTTTGAATTAATATAAAACAATATATTTTTTGAACTCATCAAGAATGGTCTCGGTGAAAAACGGATGATGTTTATTCTCAGAGATTCGGGTTCAATCGCTTCATCCGTATTTGTTAAAGGTTAAGAATATATATTAGTAGATACTACCAGAAATCAACTTTAGACTATATTGTAAAATCTATGTTGATTTTGATATAACAAATATTTTTCAAGGACTTAATTGTAAAGAAATTTTTTAAAGCGTCCCAAACTAACAAATATTTTAAAACATATTTGATTCTAAGTCAAAAACTTAAAGCCCTAAATTTTTCTAAGTGTTTTAAAGGCCAAACTATCGAAATGCGCCCAGGCGTATCGATACAAATTTTAGAATATTGACCATTGTAAGCATCTATTTCGATACGATTCTATCCGTATCGATATGGCTTTCATATGGGCTAAGTATTTTACTCAGGTGTTTCGATACGGTTCCATCCATTTCGATACGGCTTTCAATCTGGGCTTAAGATTTTACCTTACCGTATCGATATGCCGCTAAGCGTTTCGATACGCTTCAAAGATTTTTTTCAAATATCAGCATTTAATGACTTAGCCGTTGGAGTCAGTTATTGGGAAAGAGCATTTTTAAAATACTGTTAGACCCGTTTCGATACACCTTCATGGCGTATCGATACATGTTTAGACAGTAGCGCAAGTGAGCAAAATTGCATCGATACGACATTTCCCGTATCAATACGCCCCTTTATTTTACACTATGATCGTACCGATACGCTTACTAGCGTATCGATACACCCCTGCATAAATTGTACACAACGGCTTTTTCTATTTGAGACAGGTATCGATACGGTTGTTCATGTACCAATACGGGTAGTTGAAGAAGTGCATTTATGGTGGGAAAAAGAGGAGCTAACGGCTATATTGTTGAATTCAACCACCCAAATGGTTAGAAATCAATGAGAATGTATAAAAGCAAGTCTTCAAAGCCTCAGCAACAACTATTGAACTTATTTGCAACATCCAAGCACATATCCAAACCTTTTTGAGCTAAAGAGTCAAATACTTGTAACCCCAATTGAGTATATTTTTCATTATTTTATCTTTTGTCAATTTGGGGAGTGTGATATATTGTAATTGGGAAAAATCCATTTATTTGAGAGGTTATTCATTGTTTGCCTATTTCTTTTTGTAAAAAGTGAAGTGGATCAGTCTTTGGGTAGAAAGATTGATCGTTTGTAACGGTTTCCTCCTAAGTTGAGAAAAGGGGAAGAATTCTAGTTAGTGAATTGTTGAAATCCTTAATAAGGTTCTGGGGTAGTGGATGTAGAGCTTGTTCGAAGCTTGAACCACTCTAAAATCCTTGTGTCTCCAATTTCTATTTTTTTGCACCCTTCATTTTTTGAACTACCAATTCACCCCCTCTTGGTGATTTTCCATCAATTGATCAACTCAACAATTGATATCAGAGCTACACTCGCTAGAAGGATTAACACCCTCTTGAGGAGATCCTCGGAAGAGTTCGATCAACCGACATCAAGCAATGGCATCCACCTTTGGGCCAAGCATGTATGAGTCGCAATCAATCACCAAACCACCATTCTTCAATGAGGATAACTATCCCTATTGGAATAATGGGATGAGGCTCTTCATCAAGTACAACGATTACTTACTTTGGGATGTGGTAAAAGATGGACCAACAATCCCTATGAAGAGAGATAGAGAATGAAGACTCATTCCAAAGACAAAGGTGGAAATGGGTGAAGATGATCGAAAGAAATTGCAAGTTAATGACAAGGCCTTGCATATGCTATTTTGCTCTCTTGGACCGGACATCTACTCAAAAGTGTCCTCAATCTCAAACGCAAAATAAGTATGGGACACACTTAAGACAACCTATGAAGGGACAAGCGATGTCAAGGAGACAAAGATCGGGCTTATCAATCTTAGTTATGAGAATTTTAAGATAGAGGCCGATGAGAGCACAAAGAAGATGTTTGACCGCTTCTCCGTTATAGTAAATGGTCTCAAGGGCTTCGATGAGATCATTCCCGAAGACAAGTTAGTCATGAAGTTCCTCTACTCTCTTCCGGAATCATGGGATAGCAAAAGAATGGCAATCATCGAAGCTAGAGATTTGAAGACTCTCAAGCTAGATGCTCTTGTTGGATCACTCATTACTCGTAAGATTATGAAGCAAGGAAGGGAAGAAGAGAAGAAGAAACAAGAAAATGAAGTGGAGAAGAAAAAGAGTGAAAAGAAGAAGCTTAGAATTGTTCTCAAAGCTTCTTTTGATGAGAGCGATTCAAGCGATAAGGAAGACGAAGAGATGTTCATGCTAGCCAAGCGTTTCACTCGGTTCATGAAGTCCAACCGATGTAGGAAATTCAACCGAATGAGAGACTTCAAGAACAAAGACAAGGAAGAAGAAAATGACCAACTCATTTGTTATTAGTGCAAGAACCGAGGCACATCCGAACCGAGTGTCCCCAACTTAAAAAGAAGAGTTCATGAAGAAGAATAAGCTCAAGGCCCAACTTGCCACTTGGAGTGATGAAGAATCATCCGAGGAGGAGGATCAAGAGGTGACCAATCTTTGCCTCATGGCCTTTGAGGAGGACCAAATGGTAAACTCTAACTCATCATCTCTTAATCTTACTTATGATGAATTATATGATGTATATGATGAGTTGCAAGATGTTTACGATGAGTTAGTTGAAAAAATTAAAGAATCAATTTTGAAAAACAATAAACTACTACTGATTTAAAAACACAAAATGATTCTCTTTTATAAACTAACTCTGAATTGGAAAAGAAAGTTTTATATTTGTTAAATCTTTCAAATGAGCTTAAAAAAATCTCGATTTAGAAAAATTTCTTTCCGATTTCCAAAATTATCACACAAAGGAGGTGAATAATCTTAAAACTTCTCTTACTATTGGAAAAAGTGTTTTTGAAAAAGAAAGTTCTTCAAAAACCTAATATGTTAAGAGAAAGCCTTTTAACCCAAACAAAGAAGCTTTCAAAAGTAATCTAGAACTAAAAGAGTTAGGAGTGTATAGGTTCCTAAAGAACTGTAATACCCTAATTTTGTCCGGATACCCTTATATACATATATTTCTCTATAAATATAACCAAAAATATTAAATAATAGAATCAAACTAATATCAGTCTATTAAATAAAAATAAATAAATGTTCATAAATAAATGACCATTTACAAGTTTAAATGCTCATTACATACAAAATCTGAAAGCCCAATTAAAAGCCCAAATTACAATCAATTCTCTCTTATTTTAAAAACCCAAAGAAGCACAAATCTGGTATGAATCCCATTTCCCGCCCAAACTTGGCCTTCAAAGGGACACATGGCGCACGCCCATTGGTCCGTTACCCCCGCACAAGGATTGTGGTTTTCTTCCCCTGACATCAGCACCGTGACATCATGGTTGATGTCACATTCCACTACTTATAAATAGTGAAGAGAGAGAAATGTCAGAAAATTAATAACCATCATTAATCACTTTCCATTAAAATAAAAAATAAAACAAAAGTGGGAGATGAACCGTCGAAAGTTGAAGAGCCGGTAGCCTAACCGCCGCTGTGAACAAGAAGTGTCGCCGGAGACCATGTCGGAACACTCGCCAGAGTGAACCAATCGCCATTGGAAAGAGCCGATAACCGAACCGCTGCTGTGAAGAGAAAGTGTCGCCGAAGACCACGTCGGAACACTCGCCGGAGTGAACCGACCACCATTGGAAGGTAAAATCTCCTCAATTCTTTTAGGTTTCCTGCAAAAAGAAAGCAAATGTGTTAGAACGAATATAAATCGAAAATAAATAAAATGAAAGTGAGAATGGCTGGATGTTATTTGTGGTTGCCGGAATGTTGTTGAAGCATGCCGGAGTTGAGAATGACGGAGTCGAAGAGGGATTCAGGTTCGGGTAGATAACCTAAGTCGGGGAAGAGGGGTGATTCGACTGAATCGAGTTTTAGATTTGGTTCAAGGATTTGAAATCGAAAGTTTTTGGGTGTTGGTTTCGGATTCGGTTACGGTGGTGGACGTCGGCCGGAGCTATGTAGAAGATGACCGGAGAGGGGCGCCGGTTGCCGGCGTCACCTATGGCGGTCGGCTAACGGCGAATAGTTATCGACGGGCGGCAGAACTGGATCAAGGGGCGGCGATGGTGGTTGTTTGTGGCCAAAATTTATGTGTTCCTCACAAACCGGAAGAACAAGGATGAGTACTCATCCAAAATACATGGATTTTAATCCATTTTTCTGTTGTTTCTGGGTTTGGAGAGTGTTAGCTGCAGAGGATTTTAGAGAGAGGGGGTGATTCGGTTTAAGAGAGAGAGAGGGCAAAATGAGTTAGAACCGAGTTTGGGACTGAGTTGGGCCTTATATAAGTGAGGAGAAACGACACCGTTTAGGGGGCTGGATCCGCGAGTTGAGCCGGGTCGGGGCAGAAGGATCCGCGCCCTTATTTTCATTTTTCACGTTTTGGGCTTAAAATTTTGATTTTTCTTTCAATTCAGTCACCATTCCTTTGTAATTCGGCTCTTAAATTTGTAATTCAGCTCAATTTAGTTCCTAATGCTTTGTAATTTGACTCTATAGTTTACAATTCAATTCAATTTAGCCTTTGTTGTTATTTGTCTAGTCTAATTTAATTATTTGTATGTTAGCATATTTTAATTAAAGCATGTAGTATATATATGTTTGTAGATAATTTAATCCTTTAGAATAATTAATTGAATTAGAGCCTTAGTTTTAAGGTTCTTTAATTGGTTTTAAATAAATAATTAGGAAGAAAATTGTAGCAAATTAATATGGATTAAATGGGAAACTTTAGTGTATTAATTTGGCTAGTGTCTCAAGTGTATTGAGATGTTATGCCAAAAATACCCTTAAGTTGAACATTTAATTTATATTATCACCTAGAACTTGACAAATGGCATAGATAATTAATTAAAGCCCTAATTAGGACTATTACTTTAAATAACTAGATATGACAAATTAAAATAGTAATATTATTTGATTTATTGATTTCAACATGAATAATACCCAATCCTTTGGGTGTTATCTCATAGAAATCATTAAGTCAATAATATTTTAATTTTAACAATTGAACTTGTTAGAACCGTTTTATGTTTGATCTTAAAATAGATAAGACCATAAATAAGCATGCATTTGAGAAACCTTTTATATTGAAAATATATTTTGAATACGAATGAGGGTGTCCTAAAGCATTTCATGCTCTTAATCTCGTATTCGGATAAAATATATTCTCAATATAAAAGGATATCTCTATTCGAAATATAAATTCAAGTAATGATTTCCGATCCAATTAAATTCAAATTCTTATTCGAAAATGCCAAAATGCCACGCGAAATTAATAAGGTACCGATTACGGGCGTTTATGGGGTGCTAATCCTTCCTCATACGTAATCGACTCCCGAACTCAAAATGTTTTAAAATGAATCTCTGGTTTTTTTTTTGGTGTCCGGTCTACCAAAGTGACCGGTGACGACTCCAAAAATCGATTTTAAAAAATAAATAAAGATTTAATATAAAATTGGGTTTAGAAGGATTTAATAAATAAAAATGAATAAGAAACTCGATTTTCAAAAGATTAATCGCCAGGCCATTTTCCACACTTCGATACCCGAAAAAATGGTCAAGAAAAGTTAAGAATTAATTCTTTGTTTGTAGGGGGAGCATTGCTACTGTCGCGACCATTTTTGAAACCAAAGTGTGTGGAAAAATAGCGTGACGATTTATTCTTTTAAAAATCGGGTTTTTATTCATTTTAATTTATTAAATCTTGATCATTAGGGTTTTTCCATATTAAATCCTTTATTTATTTTAAAAATCAATTTGGAGTCGCCACCGATCACTTTGGTAGACCAGACACCATAAAAATAACCAGAGATTCTTTTTTTAAAAATTAGGGTTCGAGAGTCAGTTACGTGTGTGGAAGGATTAGCACCCCCAAAAACGCCTGTTATTGGTACCTCGTTAATTCCACGTGGCATTTTGGCATTTCGAGCTATAATTTGAATTTAATTTGATCTTTAATTGCTAAATAAATTTCATTCCGAATGGAGATATAATTTTGTAAGAAAATACATTTTTAACGAATATAAGTTTTGAAACATCGAGTTACTTTAGAATACTTCAATTTATATTCAAAAATGTATCTCAACACAAAAGGTTTTAATGCATGTCAAATTATTTTCTTCTCAATTTTAAGTTTAAAACCTAATTAAGGCTCCAATTGATTAATTAATTAAAATCTACGAATATTATTAAATTTAGGGTTTATGTGATAACACCCAAATAACGGGCACTACCCATATTAAGACCTAAATGAATAATATTCCTAATTATTAATGACACTAATTATTCATCCCTAATTCTAATTTTATTAAATTAAACTAACTATGTATGATTTCTATTTTTTATGTTTAAATGAAATATTAAACATTCTACTAAAATAATCTACGAATATTATTAAATTTAGGGTTTATGTGATAACACCCAAATAACGGGCACTACCCATATTAAGACCTAAATGAATAATATTCCTAATTATTAATGACACTAATTATTCATCCCTAATTCTAATTTTATTAAATTAAACTAACTATGTATGATTTCTATTTTTTATGTTTAAATGAAATATTAAACATTCTACTAAAATACCAAATTGACTAACATCTCATTACATTGAGATACTAATCAACTTAGAGTACTCTAGTTTCCATTCAATATCCATTTATTTTCTATAATGATCTCAACTACTAAATTAATTAAATTCAATTAAAGAACATACACTTAAAATGCTCTAATTAATTATACTAAGTGATTAAAATCTCCTAACAAATATACTATATGCTTGATATTAAAATCATGCAACATACACATAACTTAAAACAATTTAATTAAACCAAACAATTAAAAAAAGGTCTAAATTGAATTGAATTACAAATAAGGGAGCCAAATTACAAGATAATGGTGACTAAAATAAAAGAAAGGGAAAACTAAAGAGCCCAACTCGAATTCCATCAAAAACCTGACCCAAATCCGTATGTATTCGGCCCAAACTTAATCAACCCAAAACCTTTTAAAACCCGGGTCAGAGTGTGGACCCGAGACCTGACCCACCTAGAAAATGCGCGGATCTCTCTCCCTTGACCCGATTCAAAACGGCGTCGTATCGAACTCACTATAAAACCCCCAAAACTGAGTCCACCCGATCATAACACACATTTCGCTTTCTCCCCCTCCCTTTTCTCTCTTTACTTCTCTGAACGCAAACACATTTTTTTCCAGAAAACCCACTTAAACTCGATCAAAATCCCCTTATTTTTCTTGAGTGTTCATCGTGTTCGTCCACTTTTGGATGAACACACATAATTCTGGCCATCAAACACCCACAACTCTGCCACTTGATCCCCAACCGCCATGCTCCGATCAAACCTCAGTTGTTCGCTGACCGCATTGAGCGATTTCCAGCTACTCTTCTGACCACCGTCTGATTTTTCTGACTTCTTCTAACCTTATTCCGACGGCCGTGAAGTGATTTTTGCCGCCATGTTCTGCCGCAACTAAAACCCTAAAAACCTCAAATCAACCCAATTTCAACCCTAAATCTAAATCTAAACCTCGTTTCAACAAAAACACCATTCTTAACCCTCATAGGACTTAGATCTAGCCGAAACCTGCCCTTCTTCAACTCTGATCAGTATACTCCAGCCACCGAGATAAACAAATCTTTCAGCCACTCATTTATTTTTCTGATTTGCTTTTATGTTTAAGTTTTGTTTCTGTTTTTATATAATTTTGGCTTCGATTTAATGTTTTTCCATATTTTCTTTGTAGGAAATAAAAAGAATAAGGGAGACATACCTCCGATGATGGTGATGGTTTTGTTGCACGACGACTGGAGTTTTCCACAGCTTAAAGTTGATCATTCTGATTACGAAATTCTTCAATCTTCTGCTAAACCATAGAGTCTGAATTTGTTCTTCTCTTTATGAAATTCTCCATCTTCTGAAATCTGGTACTACTCCTTGAAATTCTTCATTTTCTAAGGTTTGAAGTTCTTCTTCTTCATTCCTCAGTCTTTTGCTGGTCCATCTTTTAGCGAGTTATTCTTATTAGGAAACCTGAATCTTTTACTGTAAACGCAAATTCACCACTGTTCTAGGGACATCTTATCTCTTTGTTTTTCCTTTAATCAATTTTGCACTTGGAATGTGTGTGACTGATGCAATTCATTTTTATGGTCCATCTCTATAAAAGAAAGATTTGTTGAAATTTGCCTCTACAAACGGAATAACTTGAGATCCGCCTCTGTATACGAAATATCTTAAAATTCGTCTCTGTAAATGAAATATCTTGAGATCTACCTCTATAAAAAGATCGTCTCGAGATCTGCCTCTATAAGCAGAATATCTTGAAATCTGCCTATGTAAACAGGATGTCTTGACTTCTGGGAATATCATCAATTAATAAGAAATCAAATTGGAGTAGTATAAAACATCTTCAATTCCAATCTTGAAGCACTGAGATCTTTAGAGTCACTATTTTTCTGTCAAAGGCATCTCCATATTTCAATCTGGAACTCGCATAAAGTCTCTTGTTTTCTCTTCCTCTATTGATCGATCTCTCTTTAATGCTTGGAAATTATATATGACCAATTAAACTTTAGATTCTCTTCATCTAAGCTCAAAGTTGATCTTTTTCGTGCTTCCATCCTGGTAACATGTACCATTTTTTTTATTTTTTTCTCTTCTTTTTCTTTTTCTTCCTCTTTTCTCTTTTTTCTTATTCTTCATTTTTCTTTCTTTTTTTGAAGCTTAGGTCCCAAGAGATTAATATCTTTGTCAATATCATGCCCCAACTATCTTATGTGACGCCTTCCAGAAAGTTCTCATCATTTTTAGAGGTGTCGGTCTGAAGGACTTAACATCATGCTTGAAGGATTTACTGATGACCCAGAAGATTTAGATTTGCAATGCACTTTCTTTCCTGTGCAAACAATAAAATATCTTTGCAGAAACTTGCCTCTTCAAACGGATTGATATATCTGCCAAGATTCACCTCTTCAAACGAATTGGAATCTTTGTTGAGATCCGCCTCTTCTAACGGATTGGTATCTTTGCTGAGATCCGCCTCTTCTAACGGATTGGTATCTTTGCTGAGATCCGCCTCTTCAAACGGATTAAATGTTTACTGAGATCCGCATCTTCAAACGGATTAGAATCTTTGCTGAATCTACTTTTTTAATCTCAAAGTTGTAAATTGAAATCTTGCTTGCTCTTTGATGATTCTTTAGATTCCATTTGGATGAACTCTGATCTTCGTTACTTCTCCATTAAATTTTTTGCTTCTATTGCAATGGTACCTCATCTCTTGGGATTTTTCTTATCAAATCTTGGTTTGATTGATCTTCTTGAGTTTAGTTTGAAACTCATGTTGTCTTCATGCCCCGGTAATATCTGCCCCAAAATCTTGTCGTTGTGCTCATATTCCTCTTGAGCAATCAAATTCTCTTTAGGCTCTGCATTCTTTCTTTTATATTCTTATATGTACTCTTATGTACAATGATGCCCCACCAATCTTCTTGTTTCTGGCTTCGACACGTAGAATTTGCCTAAGGTCCCTAAACTTTGAACTTCTATCAAATTCATTCTTTAATATCTCCAATTTCCTCAGATCTTTCGCTCCTCTTTCTCTATGCAGTGATCGACTTTCCTTTTTGCTTGGAAATCATGTGACTGAGTTTATTTCTCCAATTTTGAAATTGTAAGTTGCAATCTCTTCTCGTTTCTTATTGACTCTGCTAATTCCTGCTAAAATATACAAAAACTCTAAATATGCGAATTAGCATGATCTTATCTTATGGATGTTTAACTATGTATGATGGACCACTTGGGTAAGCTTTCATTCTTAGGGAAGCTCGAAATTTCCTTCCTCCATTTTTCAAAAACTCTTTTTGCTGCAAAAGTAACTCATCTCACACTCAGGTTCAATCTTCGGGATCTTTGCATCTTTCGCTCTAAAGCGTCTTTTCAGGTTTTCACTTTAGATTGCTTTTCTCAAAGCGCCATTTTGGTTTTCACTTTGGCTTTTTCTTTCTTTTTCTTTTTCTCTCAATGCGCTCTTTCAGGTTTTCACTTTAGATTTTTTTTTATTTTTTTTCTTTTTTCCCCTCTTTTTCCAGAAACCTTGACCAGGCCGACCACGTCCGAAGCAAGCCTACTCTTAATTAGTTAAGGTTTTTCCAAGCCCAAAAAGCCTCTACTAAATAACGAATCAAATTTCTTTCTCAACAGAAGAACATGGAGCTGCGAATATTCTCATTTAATTTGGGGGGTTGAAGGACAACAAGGGCTCTAGGTGCAGTAATACCATCATGGTTTGACAATATCTCAAAAGCATCTTCATAAACTATCCCAACTACAACACTGCAAGATGAGCGTAGCGAAAAGAAGCAACGACAAAGACAACCACGACACTTCTTTAATACACATAAGACTGAAAATGGACAAGTTTCTGCAAGCCATTTACCGAAAAGCCAACCTGATCCAGCAATACATGATAATATGTTGGCCTTGTAGATCCAATCATACCAGCATGAGCACAAAGATAAAAATCATTGTTCTTCGGGTGGTAGACTTTTTTGTCAATATCAGTTTCAGGTCACTCATTGTATGAAGGCCTATTGTTTTGCACTTGTTGGCGTAGGATTTAGTACCATCTTCATTTTACACTCTCTTCCTTACTATCCACGAGTCATGGTTCCCAAAAGAGGCCAGCATATTTGGAATATAACACATTCTTCTATAATATTTTTTTGTAGTATTGCCCTGCTCTTGAATTCAACTATTATCTTTGCTTTCTTTCACATTCAAAAGGTTCTCTTATCTTGCAATGCCCAGAAGATGATTCATATTCTCTCTTTTCCCTAGAGTTTATATCGCTTTCTTGTAGCTTTACCTAAATATTCTGGACACTTAGAGTTGTGTCTTTCCCTTGTCATAATTTTCATTATTAACCAAGTACTGAGGCCAGCTCATGTTCTGCTTGCACTTAAAGGATTAGTACATCATAATAATACCTATGAAATCTTTTGTTTTTCGTATATCTAATCGATTTATCTACAAGATGCTTGTTGAAACGATAAATGAAAGGCTCAGAATATTATTTTACTAAATTGGAATGTTTTGATAAGTCATGGCGATCATGAAAAAAATTAGGCCCTTAAATACCAAATGCAATAGTCTTTGAACCAAACCTGGAAAATATCAACTCAAATGTGACCCTTTCCAAATTATCAGACTTCCAAGAGAAACATTTTAATGTTTATTTGAACTAATTAAAACTGTGTACGGCATAATTTTATCGTAATACTAAGATTTGAATCAAGAGCGTCTCATTATGCTTAACTAATGGATTATTGTTATATATTTTTAATGTTTATATTATAATATAATATTAAGATAAATTTTATTAAAAAATAAAAATTCATAGAACTCACCACAAATACGAACATAAAATATTTTGCATAATTAGGGTTTGTCATTTCATGATAATGTTTAAATTTTCAATAGAGATTATCAATCAAATTTCATTTTTGAGATTCATTTTAATGTTTTGATATACAAATTACAATGTTTAGACTATCTATAATTAGGCAAGTTCAAGGGTCAGATACTCAGATTACATGTCCAAATCTGAAAGTCCAAGGGTCAAATCCAACCTCCGTAGCGGTCCTGTGGTGGCGCCGCTGTCACTGCTTCATTCATCCAACACCCTCTAACGTGGATTTTCTTTCCTTTCAAATCAACCAACCAAAAATGGAGCTGACTGCTGAGAATTCAGAAATGCAGTTTTATAAAGCAAGCAACAATGAAACAAATACTAAACTCTTTTTCTCCTTAGTTTTTTTCTCCTTTTCTTTTTTTTCTTTTTCTTTTGAGTGTCCTTACGAGTTTTCACATCGTTTCTTTCTTTTCTACAACGATGTTTTTCTCTTGTTCCAAATAAGACAGGTTTCAATTCTGATGGAAGCCAGACTTGCTTTTCACAGATTCATCACATAAACTCGCACTTCATGTTGGAGAAACTCGAGTGCTGATGATAATTCCTTTCTTGTGAAGCCATTCTTGCCATGTCTTCATTCAACTTCTTTGGCAACATTCTTTCTCATGATTCCAAAAGGAATCATCACTTATGTTGTCCCAACTTGCGGACTCTATTCATTGGATTTGCAACATATTCTTCTGTAATATTCTTTGTAAGATTGCTCTGGTCTTCAACTATCATCTTGACTCACTTTATCATTCACAAAGCTTTCAGCTTTCTTATCTTACAATGCCTCAGAAGTAATGATCTTTGCTTTTGAATAGTGTGAACTTTTAATAGATCAACCTTGTTGCAGCTTTTGCCCCAAAAGATGGCTAATATTCTTTCTTTGCTCCAGGGTTGTCTGTGTCACTTCCTTACAGCTTTCGTTTGAATATTTCTGACACTCAGAATTGTGTCTTTTCCTCGACATACTTTTCATCATTAACCAAGTATCGAGGCCACCTCATGTTCTGTCTGCACTTAAAGGATTAGTACATTATAATAATACCCATGAAATCCTTTGCTTTTTTTTTGTATCTAATCGACTTATATGCAAGATGCTTGTTGGAACGATAAGTGAAAGGCTTAGAATATTATTTTAATAAATTTGAGAAAATTGAACAATTTGATAAGTCATGACAAACATGAGAAAACAAAACCCACATTAGGCCCATAAATATCAAATGCAACAGAGCCCTTGAATCAAACTGGCAGAGATAAACTCAAATGTAACCCCTTCCAAATTATTAGACTTTTGAGAGAAAAAAAAGCTCATATGCCTAATTCTATCACATTCAAGTGGCACTCTTTACCTCACTAACTCACCAACCTAGTCCTTCCCTCTTTTCTGATCTCAACCATGCATTAGAAGTCTGGAAATCCTTAAAGAAAGTTTAACTCTGATAAGCGGGATGTATTCTGAAGACAAACTTCCCTTACTCCAATACTCGTATATGATCAAAATGGTCTTTTGAGGCTTGTAATGGGGCTATGGTTCACAGTTATGAAAGAAATGATATATAGGCTCAAATAAGTGTTTAAGGGTGATAAAACCAAGGATTATTTCTTCTAAATCTTATTTTTGCGCTCTTTAACCTAAATATGCTCGGATGAAATACTCTTTCTTTTCTTTTTTTAGATCGCTCTAGACTGTCCATTTCTAGGTTTTCACCCCTAGTCCTCCACCACTCCTTTAGATAGAGATTCACAGAAGATCTCACATTTGTCGCTTGCTTTTCTTGCACTTCTTCAACTTTGACTTTCTTTTTCAACTGCTTCAACTTTTATGTCAATAATTTTCAACTTGATTTAGTTGACTTTTGAACACAAACTTTCTACTGTTTTCCTTTTCTTTTTTCTTTTTTCCTTTTTCTCTTTTATTTCTTTTCCTTCTTTTTTAATTCATAATTTTTGCCTTCATTCAACTTGTCTTTCTTTCTCTTGTACATGCATTCACCTTTTTTCTTGCCCCTAATTCGTAAGGCATCACTATCATAACATGATCAAAACCACACATTTTTCAATTGCAAACAACCTTTCATCCTATTTTCCCCCCAGTGTAGGGGTGATCCTTGATTTGGGTTGAATCGAAAGAAAACTATCAGGCTCAAATGAGACAACAAATGATATTTTTCTTATTTTCTTTCTTTGTGAATGGATATGAAGGAATGCCAAATGTCCTCCCATATACGAATATCTTCGAAGAAAAGCGATCTTCAGGTGGTAGATGTTTTGGATTATCACTTCATTCAAGGACCTTATTCAACAATGCTTGAGAGGAAAATTCACTCAGAATTTGTATTTGGGATTTTCTCGTGATTCCTGAACACTCATTTATGTCTTCCCATTGGCCTAAATAACTTAGAAAAGAGCCACATTTCATAATTGATCTCTAAATTTGATTCTTGGTCTCTCTTGCAGCTAATATCCAAGAACCTAATAAAATAATAGAGATGATATATGCATATATGTATGAGAGAACAAAAACTAACCCATGCCAAAGAATAAATGAAAATATTAAAAGAATCAATGAATGTAAAATGTTTGTCATTTGAGAAAAATTATGTAGGAAACAAGCATCTAATACAAATAAACCGAATAACCTCCCTTACAAAGGACCTCCAATATTCGCGGGCAAAATTGGGATGGTTCAAGGTATTATTCTGTAACGGTCCTAAAACTACAGACAGATCTCCTGTGGTTCAACTATCAATCTTTATTCAAGTAACATTTGAGTGAATTTCAGCCTCAACAATTCTTCACTTTCTCTTTCCAGCACAATGACATGCTTCATCTTGTTTACTGTGTTGTTCTCATCTAGCCTTGAATTAAAATCATCCTTTCAATGAGTTTTCTGGTCTCTCTAATCAATTGTTTGTTCTTTTCTGTATAATTTTTGATCATTTGCATGTGGAAATTAACAACTTCTTCTGGTTGGCGCCTGAATGAACTCTGCTTTTCCTGCTCTTGGCTGGATGTGTTCAGGCTTTCAATAGTTATGTCTGTTCGAGGTTTCTTCATTGTCAGCTGCTGATTCTCGATCGGTTTCACCTTTCCTTTCCTTATTTTTCTTTTCTTGACGCCTTTCGACACTCACCTTTCAGGAATTCTAATTGTATTGGCTTCAATCAGGTGAATACCTTTTGAGGTTTCAAATCTTAATGGACAGGCCATCAATGTCGACCTCCAAAATCTCCTGGTTCAGAAAGTTTTGGACTTGGCTCTTGAAAGTATAACAGTCCTCAATGTCATGATCATAGACTCCATTATGATATTCACAATGGTTCCCGATGTTGTAACAACTTGGATGATGAGGCTTTGAAAATTTCAAATGACGCGGTGAAGCCTCGAGCAATTTGAAGTGCAACTCACGATAGAAAACATGAATGAGAACCAGTTTAGACTTCGATTGTTCACTGACAGGAGCATTTTGAACATCTAACTTTAGAGTATTCTTCAGTAAAGGAAACGTTGAAGAGTTAAATGTCCAAACGTTACTTTGATTTTGGCAGACCCTGAACCGTAGCGGATCACCTACAAAAGCTTGTTGTAGATTCGGCCATTTCTCTTTTAACTCAATTTTTCTAGCAAATGATGATCTTTTGTAGCATCGGAGCTCTCCGTTCCCAAAACATAAATGTCCAGTTCCGATGAGATCACCGACTCTGAATATGGCATTGAGATGTGACTAATCATCTTATTTTTCTTACTAAACTCTTCAGCCTCTTTGTCTCATGTTCTGTACTCGTTGCTTCTCTTTTCTTTGACGGAGACAATTTCATTGCGGGAAAGTTTCTGACATCAACTGAATTCCTAGATTTTCATCACTTCAGAGAAAGATTCTATAGTCCCTCAACTTTGCTAGAATCATCACATCCTCCAATTGCCACTAAACCATTGATCAACAAGATTCTGGCAGAAACTCCATAATTTGGCTTTCACTCAGTTATTCTATGTTTGTCTACTGGACCACCTTCATCTCAGCATCTTCAAAATTCACCAGTGCATTAAGGTCAAGCACCACATTATTTCCTTCAAATCAAATTCAAATCTACTGAATTTCCCGTAGGTGCCTCGATTATATTGATCTGAACTTGCTCCTCTCTTTTTTTTCTTTTCTTTTTCTTTTTTTGTCTTTTCTTCTTTTTAACTTTTTTTTCTTTTTCTCTCTTTTGTCATTTTTTTCAGTCTGAACCCTCATGTGAGATATGATACCTCCTTGCTCATCAATATCAGTTTTTCCATCTGAAACATTCTTTTTCAGCTTCCCTGATTCCAAGCAAAATGGTTGCTCGAATTGCCATCTCGTTTGATTGGTTAATTCTTTCCTCAACACCACCCAAGCGATACTCAAGTTTTTCTAGTTTCGCAGACCAAAACTTATTGTTTTAATAAGACGACACTAAATTTTTTATTAAAATAACCGGGTTTTCAGGTGATCCAATTGCACCTAAATTAAAAAGATTGGTGGCGACTCTATCCCAAATATTTTTCGTAAAAATGCGCCAAGCTCACCACCGCAGGGAGACCGTTGTTACAATCATACAAAAGGAAAACTACCCAGGGAGCATGAGCAAAATAAAAAAAAACTGGGAAAAAACCTATAGCAGAAACAACCCAAAATACATTAAAAATAGATCTGGCAAAATCGGACCAACAAAAATTGACAGACAAGGACCAAGGACAACGACAATCAACGGAAGCACCAAAGCCAAGTAGCCAACAAATGCATGTCAGATCGGGAGCACTGAAACATCATGCGTGAGGAGGAATGCAGGGAGAACCCATAAGAATGACACCATTCAAAGATCTGGATATACGATGAAACAATAGAAGCTAAGGGAAGGAACAAGGACCGACAAATGAAACCACTAACATTTCGCCGATAGATTCAGGAGAAATCGACCATCGCCGAAAGAAGTCGGTCGACCAAAATAGACGACCTCCGAATCTTGCAAAAAAACAAAGCAGCGCCAAACTCAAAAACGGGGGAGAAATGCGAGAGGGATAAAGCCAGTGACCAAGGACCCATACCCCACCCTAACCAAAATCCCCCCTCGATCGAGGAGGGTCCAACTTCTTCCTCATTGGAGCGCGTCTGGTCATAACATGGTCGCCAGAGACCGAGAGTCTCAACGAGACAAACCAGAAGAGACGAAAATTCTAAAAAAAAAACAAAAAAAAGAAAGAGGAGAGGGGGAGGGGAGAGGCCAACCACAAAAAATTATTCAGACGACCGACCTCTAAACGAGAAAGAGACTAAAAACCTTAGACTAAGAAGAGAAGAGACAAAGCAAGATTTTTTTTACAAGTGAATAATTTAAATTTTATAAAAATATTCAGAAAATATATAAAAAAATTAACATGAAGTACATTTAAATTGTCATGTTGGTTGTCATGTCAATGCTTACGAACTTAAGTTTTTAACTAAAAAGGAATAAATATTAAAAGGGTTAAATACATTAGAGATCACTTAGTTATAGGTTTAGTAATAAACATGTACTCTTCTTTTAAAAGTAACAATTCAATTACTTAATTATATGTATAGGAACAACATGTCAACCAATTAAAATTTTGTGACATACAAGTCACTCTTGTATTAAAATTGAAACAAAAATCTGGTATAATAACAAATTTAATATATGAAACTTATGCATGTTATTTACTCTGTCATAATTCAAAAATAATTCAATAGATTTAATCGTTCATATTAACATGTGAGCTTAAGTACAGGTCTTACGTTAAACCTATATCTAATCTAACCTTGGGTAGAATGTTTGAGTAAATTAAGAATATCAGGGGGTTAATCATTTTTTTTGAAAACATGTATTCTAAGTAGGTTGAATTTGTATAGAGAAAAAAAATAAGAAATCAAACTCGACTTAAAACATAAAGAATAAAGTTGGAAATAAGTAAAGAAATCGAAGTGGTTCAGTGTCGCACCACAGAAGCAAAGCAACGATGATTTATTATGATACGAATGTTTCTAGCAGCGGTACAAGAATGGGATGGGGCTTGAATTAGAGAAGGCAATTATAGTTATGCATAGCTTTCTCGACTTCCCCCTTCATAACTTTGGCTGATATTTTGAGGTATACGTCTTGTCTTCTTAATTATGCCGGGACCCCAGAATAGACTCAAAAGCCAAGAGCGGTTGTTCTCTTAAAAATTTAAAATTCGTATATAATTTATTTTTTAAAGAAAAAATCTGTAATTTATATTAAAATTTATTTTCATCTTTTAAAATTTTATAAGTTCACTCCCCTAAAATGTTATAAGTTTGTTTCCTAACATAAAATCTTACATTCGTCCTTGCCTCGAGCTGTCAATTCTTAGTTTGGTTCGGTGGTCGTGGTAGAGAGTGTTCACCATTTAACCAAATGTAGGGAAATGCTGATTTTTCCGATTTTGGCTGCTGCGTTGTTTCAGAGTGTATGAAGCTGTTTGCTGCAGAACATATTAAAGTGAAATGGACTCATACCGATAAGCAGTTAGTTTAGTTTGATCGAACACTAAATTTTTTAAGTAATATTAGGAGTTCGAATTCTAACGATGTAAATGTAATAAATTTAGTTGGAAGAATCGTTCTTATAACGAGCATTTACAGTACTCGATCCGAATTAGTCAACTAATAAGTTGAATACCGATAATTAAACTTGAAAGAGGAGAATGGACTCGTCGTGATCTTATGCAAAATCTTTTATTTCTTACGTTGATTTCAGATTGTATGTGCTTTCTTAAAGTAAAAAGAATGAGTGTAATTAAAATAAATAAATTACACCCCATGTCACTTAATTATAGATTTGATAATAAACATGTCATTTTACTTTTAAAAGTTACAAATATGTCATATAATTAAAATGCTATTAAAAACATGTTTCTCTGTTATTAAAAATGAAACGGACGTCTAAAATGGACTGATATAATAATATTTTTCTCTCAAAACTTATATATTTTATTTATTTTTTCATAATCTGAATAATTTAATAAATATAACTCTTCATATTAAAAAATGTCATTCGTTTAATATTTTTTAAGATATTGTAAAAGCAAGCAAACTCGTCATATTAAAATAAAAATTGAAAAATGACATTCTAGCATAAAGCATCAATATCATGAAAGTAACAGAAAAATAATATAACTTTTTGGAAGAAGAATAAGCAATTTAAGAGTAGCACAACGATTAAATGAATAAAAATTTTAAATATAAGGGCTAAATTTATTGACATTTTAAATTAAGGTAAAATTAATAGAATATATAAATTTTGATGGTTAAAATTGTTATTACGTCGGATCATGTTACTACTTTCGTCAAATAAGTTTTGAATCCAACGAAGATTCACGTACCACTCGTAGTTCAAAATTATAAACAGAATTCAACACCTATATGCATCGAATTCAGCCTGCAAAATATATAAAAAAAAACATCATAAATAATCAGGGTAAAATTAACAGTAAAATAGTATCTAAATTATACCATTTTTTTCACATAGACGTTTTAATTATATTTTGGGTTAAATAGGTGTTGAACATTTTATTATGGGACTCATTTAAGGTTTTATCGTGACATACGTTATAGTTTTTCTGTTATCCAATGGCATTCGAACATGTGGCATGGTTTCTCATATTTTGAAATTAAAATTTGAAAATGAGAAAAATAAAAAATAAAAAATATTAATTAACCCAACAATATTTAATTTCTCTAAAAATCTCAAACCCTAACCCTAAATCCTTAAATTACTCATCTCCGACTACCATTCAAGCACCACTGCTCACTCTTATCTTCATTGGACCCCCTCTACTGAAAACCTCATCATCTCGTCGTCAAAAACCAACGAAGGAACCGCCGATTGCACCGTCGATGAACAACCAACAATGAAGAAAAATAGGTCGATTGGGTTCCCACCGACGGGTAAGGTACACAATGTTTGGGCAGTAAACGGTGAACCACTGACTTGTGGGAGATGTCGGGCGGTGAGGGAGATGTAATTTAGGGGTTTGATTGAAAGAAAATAAAACTTTGAGATTTTTAAAAAATTATAAATTAAAAATATAAAAAAACATTTTACGTGTCATGCTCTAATTGGATGACGGGATATTTTTAACAGCTGTTGATAGAAAAACCTTAAATCGATCACATAATGAAACGTTAGACACATATTTAGCCTAAATATAATCTAAACATTTATTTGGAAAAAAACAACCCTAAAACCTATTATTATACAGTTTTTTTTTCATATTATTGTCCGTAAAAAACACACAATTTGTACTCAAATTTTCAAGTCGTAATTGTGTCTATTATACTATTTAATTCATTGTCGGGAAATGGGTATGTCTATTGCTTGGGCAAATTAATGTGGGTGAGGAGAGAATGAAAAGGAATGACAGAAACTCCAAAGAGAAAATGAGAGGGCGGGGGTAGTTGAAAGAAAATGAAATAGGAGAAGCGCCTCCTTTCTTGTTGGGGGAAAGACTCTTCAATTCAAGGCATTGACCTACACATTTACCATCAATTACGGATGGGGCATGATTTTAAGTTAAAGTGTAAATTTATAAAATTTTAAAATAAATAAATTTATAAAATTTTACAAGACAAAAATAAATTTTAATAAAAAATACATAATTTTTTTAAAAATTTAAATTATATATAAATTTAAATTTTTTAAGAGAGTGACTGCCCTTCAGCCTCTCTCTATGTCCATCATTGCCATCAACAATTCTACACCATCCATTTTGTTAGGCTTTGCCGGTTGCAACTATGTAATTAATAATTTCCGTTCTATTAATGTTAGGAGTAAACAAAATTCGATTCAACTCGAAAAAAATTAATTAAGTTTTAGCGATAATTAACTGAAAATCATTAAAACTACTCATTATAAACATGTTTAACACTTTATTAAAAATATTTAACTAATTGAAAATTAATATCTCTAGTGATTTAATATTTTACACATTTTTAACAATCTAAAGTTAAAATTATTCATTATAATATTTCAATGAAAAAGCGTGAAAAATATTGAGTAGGTAAGGAAATATTTTCAACACTTGGTATTTTATTTTTATTTATTTTAACTATATTATCCTTTAAAAGTTAGTTTTATCAAACAATCTAATTATATCTTTCATTTCATTTTAAACAAAATATCAAACAATTTGTAATATAAATTCAACACCTAAATTTTTATTTTATCAACCAGCACTTAAAATTTTTCTAATACAATTCTACAACTACGTGTTAACTTAGCATAGATATAATAGTAAAACACTTTTTTATTGTTAAGTGTTTCGTTGATATTTAATCACGAATTCAAACCTTAAACAACCCCAACTCATACCCTGCTATATAAGAAAGAAAGCAAATCTACAACTACCACGTCAACCCTTTGAAATTATATATGGGTTCCACAAGAATTTTTGAAAGGTCCTACACAATCTAAGATTTTAATTAATAAATTGAACTAGAATAATTCTTGTAATATGCTATTTAAACATTATTTTTTCATAACCATGTAACTTGTAATATTAACTAAAATTGGCAAGCTAACTATTTAGGTATAAATTAAACGAGAGCAAGCATGTTTAGTTGGTTGGCCAAATTGTTCGTCTTTGTTCCTATATTTTTTCTTAGGTCATGGGTTCTAGACCCGCTAGGAACACCATTTTCTTCCCCTAGAGTCCCATTTTCCCTCCCCTCTATGTAAGATTAGGATTTGTCAAAAACAAAGGTATAAATTAAACAAGAGCAAGCATATTTGGCCGATTAACCAAGCATATTATCAGGTATGTTAGAATATCTTATTTAAATTATTTGATTGAAATGTAAAAATTTTTAAACATTTTTAATAAGGTCTTGTGATAGTATTTGTTATGTTTTTTAGCCATGAATAAAACTCACGTACACTTACAAATTTACTTAAATTCAAAATCACACTGGAAGTACATTATTCCTTTTATTTTCTTTTATAGACATAAAAAATATTATTCCTTTTCTAGTATGACCACTCCTTGGGTTTATATAAAATTTTATATTTTGGTCGCATAATATAATAATTCCAAAAAATACATTTGTTAAATTGTCCTTAATAATAAATTAACAAAAATTGTTAAACTATATCGAATGTTAAAAGTAATTATAACTTTGAGGTTTAGTAAGATAATAAGAGTCTCTTTTACTTTAACTAGTGGTCGAATATTCAATCTTTAACTTAAATATTAAATAAATTTAAAATTTGTGACAAATATCTACTTATAATATGAGTTAACAAAAAGCTAAAAATAATTACATTAGATATATTATTATGGATAAAAACATTACTTAAAAAAATGCGAGATATTACTCTATATTACGAAATATTGACAGTAAAATCTTTGAAATCTCTAAAAGTTAATTATTACAATGTAAGATTCCTTATTTGACACCAAAAGGCTTTAATTGTAACTACAATTAAGTTAAAGCAAGAAGATTATTTGTCCCAAAAGTTTTGACGTCTTTTCCCAACCTGGCCATAAATAAAATCCAAGTACATCACCTTATTCGAGTTGCTGCAAAATCCTTCCACAACATTCCATTGTATCCATCATATTCGAGGACAGAGTTATTAAGGGATAAAATGTAAATGTTTAAAAGTAAAAAGACAATTATAAATAAATTATTTTTTAAAAATATATATAAAAAAACAAAGGTAAAAAATAATCTTAAAAAGTGGAGACAATTACCCTTCCCTACTCCATGTAACTCTTGATATATTGATCATATCATGTCATAATTGTATTTAGTTATGATTTTTATAGGATAATTATTTTATAAATTAACATGTGTCTTTTAATTATATTTTTAATGTAGTACATGATATAATAATCATATTTTATATCTATATAAATTTGATAAATTGATTATTAATTATATGTTTTAAAATTTTTATTTATTTTAATAATATTTTTAATTATTTTCTCCTATCTTGTACTTCTCAAACTTATATTTATGCACATGACCAAAGCCTTCCTCTAACCAATTCATCCCCTATGCATTTGAAGCAAATGGCTCCATTGTTAAACATCTTATGCCTCCTTCCAATTCAGTTCTTGGTGTTGGTTGTAAAGATTAATGGGGCCAAAATTCCAGCCATCATAGTGTTTGGGGACTCATCGGTCGACGCCGGCAACAACAACTACATTTCCACCGTTGCCAGAAGCAATTTTCAGCCCTATGGTCGTGACTTTAATGGTGGCCGCCCAACGGGAAGGTTCTCCAATGGCAAAATCACAACCGACTTCATCTCCGAGGCTTTCGGGCTCAAACATACTATTCCAGCTTACCTCGATCCCTCGTATCATTTATCGGATTTCGCCACCGGAGTCACCTTCGCTTCTGCTGCAACCGGCTACGACAATGCCACTTCCGATGTTCTTGTAAGTTCCAACACTTCATTTTTTTATAATAAGATACTCGTATTCGATACATATTCAAAATTCGATTAATTGGAAAAACTCTGGCTTCAGTCTGTGATACCCCTGTGGAAACAACTAGAGTACTACAAGAACTATCAAAAGAAATTGAGAGCTTTTCTCGGAGATCGGAAAGCCAACGACGTAATCAGCCATGCTTTATACATGATCAGCATGGGAACAAACGATTTCCTCGAAAACTACTACACGATCCCGGGCCGTTCATCGGAATACAGCATCAAAGAATACGAGAACTTCCTGGTCGGTATCGCGGGAAGTTTCACGGAGAAGTTGTATGAACTCGGAGCACGGAAAATATCGTTAGGAGGGCTGCCTCCGATGGGGTGTATGCCATTGGAGAGAACCGGGAATTTTATGGGAGGAAGCGAGTGTGTCGAGAGCTTCAACAATTTGGCAGCCGATTTCAATGGCAGATTGAACAATTTGGTGATCAAACAGAACAACAAGTTTCATGGGATGCAGATGGTGTTGTCGGATCCCTATGGTATTTTGTTGGACATCATTCGAAAGCCTGAAGATTACGGTATGTTTTTTTTTCGCCCCTAGAATTTTATAAGTTCGCTCTACTGACACAAAGTTCTGCATTCATCCTTACGATTGGACAGGGTTCGAGGAAACAGCGGTGGCGTGTTGTGCCACCGGGATGTTCGAGATGGGATACGCATGCAGTCGGAGCAACCCATTTACATGTTCAAATGCCGACAAGTTCGTGTTTTGGGATTCTTTTCACCCCACCCAGAAAACCTGCTCGATCATTGCCGAATACATTGTCAAACATCCTTTGGCCAACTTTCTTTCTCATTAATAAGTATCCCCTTTCTTTATTTAGATTTTTATGTCTTAGACTTGTTAATTATCTCATCTTCAATAATAGTAATATATATGAGAATTTCTTTTATTCAATTTTATTTTCCGAATTTAACATCAAGATTTTCTTAAATTTTCAAGTTTAGATAAGCATTTGTGTATCAATCATCAATAAACTTAAAATAGAAGGTAATTTTTTAATAGTTTAAAAGTTATTATAAGATAGTATATGTTCATAGATATTTTTAATTCTTTGACAATGCGCATACACTTTGTGAACAGGGCAATTTGAACTTGTATCTTCTAAGATAAACATCATCTGCTTTTCTATTGAGACACTTATTAGGTTCAAAAATAAAAGGCAATTATTTTCCTCTAAAAATGTATATTAAATAATCGAAGGAGAGCACTAATTTGCATGAATATGAACATCAAAATAATTGATTTTATAATAGGGATGACAAAATAAATATATTTTAGGTAAGGGAAACACTTTGCACGTGGCTTCATCAATGATGTCTTTATTTAAATGTCTCGACATTAAATTCATGGGTAAAATACTACTCTGATCACTTTTGTTTTTATTTTTTGGCCACTGATTATAAAAATTTATATTTTTAATTATTTAAGTTTTTGATTTTTAAACATTTAATTAATCAGGTATTAATTGTTATTAAACAACTGATAGCGTGATGACTTAGCATAATAAACAATGATAAATTACTTATATAATCACTAAACTGTTACTTCACTTCTATTTTGACCACCGAACTAATATGAAAAATAGTTTTAATTTATCTATCTGATAATGAGATTGGGAGAATTTAATAATTAATTTTATATATTTATTCTTCTCCATATCACTACCTAGTTAAAGAAACATAAATGGGTGAAAAATGGATAAAAATAGCAATTGAACCTAAACCCTTCGAGAAAAATCCCCACACAGATTTCACACTAATCTATTTTGAATGAGATGATTATATATATATATATATATCATAAAATGTACTGAAATATTATAGGAATAAATTATATTATGTAAAAAAAAACTAATTTACATATATAAAAAATGTCGCAATCTAACTCCAAAGGCATTAGATGGTGTGGTGGTTAAGACATGAGGATTTTCTTTAGATGACCTAACTTATCTTTGCCCATATATTTTCTCGGAAGAAAATAAATATATTAAATATTTTAAAATTAGTAACCGAAATTAAACAAAATTGAAACGAAAATGATCGCTACGGTTGTTTACCTTAAATTCATTTATAAAACCTGTCCTTTTTCGTACTATTAACTTCTTTTACATCATAATTTATTAATCTATTGATTTGTTGGAGTTATATATGTAAAATCAAAATTTTAGTTTTGTTGTGCATATCAATTTTTGATTTTAATTCAATTAGATATATTTAATTATATCGTGTAAAATTTAATTATTTTTATATTTTTTAAACTATTAGATGAAGGTAAATAAATACTTAAGATCTTTTCTTTATCTTTTTTCATGTTATAATCTTTTCATTTTTTACTGTTAATCTCAATCATCTATTCATCTCCTTCTAATAGTCCAAAAAATGTAAAACTTTCAAAGTTTTAAGTTTTACGTAATATAAGATCATCTTATCTCAAAATGAAATATTAAATTAAAAATTTATACATTTATAAAAATTGTCAAATCATATAAATATATTACAATGAAAAATTGAATTAATAGCCATTAAATTTACCAATATATATTTTTATATAAAGTTAAATTTACCAATATAAGTACTTATAGTTTCAACGATTTGCAAAAAAGTACAATGGATAATTTTCTTGAACCTCGTTGCTTTTAGGCAATCATTCCATAAGAATGATTCGGATATAAAGGAGCATATGTCCAAATTAAAAAAAAAAATCATATGATTTAAATTGTACCTTTTATAACATTTTAAATAGGTAATCTTACAAAAGAGCATCTATTTAAATATAAAAAAATTATAAAACACGAAATTTAAATTATATTTTTATAACATTTTAAGTAGGTAATCTTACAACAAATATCGATTACTCAAACAAATTTCAATACTTATAAAAACCTAAAATGTTGTCAGAAGTAGGTAATCTTACAACAAATATCGATATTTATATCGATACTCATAAACAAGTTTCAATACTCATAAACAAGTTTCGATACTTATAAAAAAAATATAACACTTTTAATTTTAAATATTTTTATAATTTAATTTTTTATTTTGTAACATTTTCTGTTAGTGCCGCACTGTAACCTTATCCCACTTTAGACTCGCCTACTAATTTAACCTGCAAAACTCTAAACATTTAGAAAAAAATTTGATACACAGTCCGTATAAATAAACATTTACACGAGTTAGAGGTTTAGTTTAAGATTTAAGTTGTAGGGTTTAAAATTTAAAGTTAGTGTTTAAAATTTAAAGTTTAAATTTTAAGATATATGGTTAGAAATTTAAAATTTGTGTTTAATAAAATAAAAACACAGGTACAACCTGTGTATTAAAGTTTTATCCAAACATTTATCGATGGGGATGATGAAATAAGTTTTCTTAAATATATTGATCATTTGAAATAAAGTGCCTCAATTAGTAAAAACCAAGCCCTTCAGATATCCCATCCATTCAATCCGCAAACCTTCATTTTGCCTAAACTAATCCGAAATTTTTCACAGCTCATCTTTGCTTGCTGCAGATTCTCCCATGAGTTCTTCAAGTGAGAACTCATCCTCTTCGATGATTTCCCCATCTTTACCGTCCCATGGTTCTGTCTTCACAATCTCCGGTTTCCCCTCCAATGGTAAATTTCCCTTGCCTCCGCGCCCTGCTTCCTTCACAAACTCGCTGACATGGACAAAATTTTTGGTTATTCTAAAGATTATTTTGGTTCATTCATAAAAGGTGGCATTCAACGCAAAGTCGAAAAAGAAACACCTACATGATATGCTCGAGCTCAAATGCACTTTTGAGTGGAGCATATGCTCCTTTCTTGATGTTCAAGGCTACTAGAGCCGGATAACCATACCCACCAACACCTACGCGCGTTTCAAGATCTGGTTGCTTACCGGCAGCAGCCCATACATAGCTATAAGAGATGAAATTATCATCAGAACAAAACACACACATATACGCAAATCGAGATTGAGAGAGAATTAACTTGCATGTACTTGCCTGTAGGGACTTCTTTTAAATTTCTCTGCAACTGACAGTAACATCTCCAAGTACTTGTTCCTTCCTTCTGCCTTGGAGTCTAGAATGTCAGGTAAGAAAGCAACAAAGCATATGGCGGCCGAGCCACATTTCTCCTCTATCACATCCTATATTGAATAGATTGTACTTTTCAGTGAACTATATAGTTTTGAAAAGAATGAACTATTTTGGATCACAATTGTGAGACTTACTGGGCCAGTCAGCTCTGTCACTTCAACAGGTCCTACATTTGTTTCAAGCTGCACTAGAGCAAATGATTCAATGGCAGAGGCGGTTCTAGCCCCCTCATAAGGAAGTGGGCTGTCTTTGTCAGCACCAAATACTAAGATGGTAGGGAATCCTTGCACATTGAACCTACTCATGAGAGACTACAAAACCACATCCCATTATTAAAACAACAATACAAAAACAAATACATAGAAAAATACCAATAACATAAATAATAATAATAAATTATCCTTTTCCAATCTGAAAGTGTTCCAAATTAGAGAAGCACCTTTTTCAGTTCCAATAAGATTTCACGGGGTGGTTTCTGGGAATGACATTCCCAGAAGGCAGATGCATTGCAATATCAAATTTAAACAAACTAATGGAAAAATTCAACTTTGCAAATTCCTTACTCCTAAGTTGTAAATAAGTCCATCCGAATTGCAGCACTTCCAAGTAAAATAATTATTTGGATAATTACCTTCTCAGAATCGCAGTCAACATGACCAAGCTTCACCTTCCCCTTCAGGTTGTTAGCAGCCTTCTTCCACTCAGGAGCAAGCTTTTTACAGTGTCCACACCTTCAAAGAAGTATTAATGAGGTATTAATCACCACAATCAGAAGATAGGAACTAGAAACTTAATATGTTAGCAAGCTTAGGTTATGTGCAAAATTTTATATAACATAGACTATTGCATTGATATCGATTTAATCCCATCAACTGTATATGATATCCTTTTGCACAAGGCATATACATCTTCTATATCAAAACTTACATCCCTATAGATACATACAGAACATATTAATTGCTTTATCTGTTGGATTCAAATGAACATTTAAAAAATCACATACAGAATTACTATCTTCCAGTAAGAAGGTCGTAGCATCATATTGTTGAATTAATTTAAAATATCTTCCAAAAATCACACATACACACACAATTAATAGCTTCACGAAAATATCATGAAACTTTGAAGATTTTATTTCTTCTTATCCATGAAAAGATCCTGTATGCCTAAAAAGCATCCATTATCAATTTCATGCATGTGAGTCTACAGTGATACTAGTGAAGCACCATTAGTTGATGAGTATTAGACTAATAATTAACGCGTGCTTACCAAGGAGCGAAAAACTCCACAATCCAAACTTCTTTACTTTTGAGCACCAATTCATCAAAGTTGCGGGAATTCAATTCTACCGATGCACTAGGTTCAGATTTCTCACTTGATCCTCCAGATGCTTTCCCATCCAAACGGTCTTTCAAAAGTGCCTTCACCTGTATAATTCATAAAAATTAGCAATAATTCAAGTCCTATAAAATTAATTCACTTGAACAGCACTTCAAAATTTTACAAATGACCTTAAAATTGGGTTAAAAGGGCCAAAACATAATGAAAAGGACCAATTCTTTGTTAAAAAAACCCAAAATTAATTAAAAAGGAAAACAGTTTTACTGGTTCTCAGTTTCCAGTTTTCAACCGATTCTATACGATTTACTAGTTTTGCAGTTCAACAATCAACATACTGTAACAAACCTGCTTGAGGGCAAATTCTGCAATAGGCTTGACTTCCCTAGCTCCCTGATAATCTACAGGAGGCTTTCCAGGGGCAAAGACCTTTATTGTAGGAAATCCTCTAATCGCATATTCCTGTGTAGAAAATAGAATAAAGTCTTTTAAGCACATATATTAACAGTGAACAAAAGAATTTCCAGTCAGATGCAAAATATTATGCGTAAATGACAATCCCATTCAAAATGATAAGACCTAAAAGTTTAGACAGCACAAGGAAATGTAAGCATGGTATTATTGCTCGTTGAACAAACAGCATACCAACAATAGAGAACCTAAATTACATCTCAGATTTAAGGAATAGGTGTGTTTGATAGATTTGAATCCCCCAAACCTGAGCAAGGGACTTGTGAGCATCAGCATCAAGGGCTGCCACAGTAGCAACACCTTTCAAGACATTGGCCGCTTTCTCCCATGTAGGTGTTAAAGCTTGGCAATGACCACACCAAGGCGCGAAGAACTCAACTAAAACAACTCTGTTCGAATTTAAAACCTGTCACAATTCAAAAATCACAGTGAATAATTTATTCTCCTTGAAAAGCTTTGGCTCTTTCCCTTCTAAAATTACTACTAAATAAGTGAAAGATTCAAGGAAGAGGCGTTTCATAATGCAATGAAAATGCTATGCTACATTTGAATCCTAAATATGGACTTTAATCACGGAGTGTTGGATAGCGTAAATTGAAATTATAGCTTAAACCCAGTCAAAATGGTAAGAAGCAGAAACTTGAATGTTCAATGCAATAGAAACTCTTTAAATCATTCATCTAAAGTTGAGAAATGACCTAATTCTAAATTTAATTCAAAATCAAAACAAAAATAAAGGCCTTTTATAATAAAATATAGTGAAGCGACAGAAATTCTAAAGAAATGACTCGTTTCTTATCGCATTTAGTTTCTTCAATTGTGATCCTACAAAAAGATGCATTTGATCTAACTTAACAGAAATTTAGATCCTCCTTATTCTTTTCGATTCTTTTTATACGGCATTTTCTTTTCCTAATCAACGGCGAAGGATGAAAGGTTTACCTTGGACTTGAAATTAGAAGGAGTGAGCTGAACCACGGGCGACGACGGTCCGTAAAGAGCGTTAGAGATGGTGAAGAATGTGAAGATCAATGATAAAGCTATTAGCAACGGAGATCGTGATCCACGCATTTTCTTTTATTTATTTTCCGTCACTTTCTCGGGAATTCGTGATTTTCCTCAATAGCCCAGATTGAATCTCTCTGTAGGAGAAGAAACCTCTGGAGGGACAATGTAGACTAGAAAACCCCTTCGTGTTCAGAGGAAGCTACGTGTGGTAGCCAATGAGGCTTCACCACGTCAGCTAGCCACGTTGTAAATAATCGGAAGAAATTTCTTATTCGTTGGACGAGGTCATAGGGATGTGGAACATGGAAAATTACCCTGCTTTAAGCGCCTATTATTGACACGTGTGCAGTTCTCTACTTTCTCTCATTTTCCCCTAGGAGTGGAATTCCATTTTCACCCTTCTTGTTTGGCTTAACTATAAAATAAACGCCTAAACTTCATTTTTTTCTTCAATAGGTGCCTAACCGTTCAATGTCTGATTGGGGCGTTTTTCGGCAGTTATTGGCAACGGGTGCTTGAGAAAATGAACGAGAGCTTCTGACAACGACGGTGGGGTTCGGCGAATATATCGACAACAATAACTACGTTAATTTAAAATTTGGAGTTTGAGGTTTTAGAGATTTGAGATTGTTTTAGAAATTTTGAAAATTTTAATTTTTTTGAAAATATTTTTTTTATCAATTTTTTGAAAATAAATATTTTATTTTTTAATTTTTTGAAAATAAATTAAAAATAAATGAATTGGGCATCTATTTTATAACTAAGATAATAATGGTCAAAAACATCTCCACGTTATTAATGCTGATATCCAGGGTTAAAAAATATAAAATTTTGAAAAATCGCAGTGTTCGGATAATTTATAATTTAAAAATTACAATAATTTGATTTAAATTTAATTTTTTCTATTTTTACAGATAATTAAATAATTTATATTTTAATTATTGAAAACGACTTCAAATTATTATACACGACTTATTAACTATTTTTATTTTCTATAAAAATTACTTTTTTGAAATATTTATAATAATACTTTTAAACTTTATTAAATTATGTCAAAAATAAAAAATAAAATTATTTTGTCAAAATAAATTCAAAGAATTAAAATACGAAAAAAACTGAAAATTAAGTCAACAAATTAAAATGAATTGCTTAAAAAGTCAAAAAAATCCGAACGAACCAATCTCATTTAAGCTTTTTTTTAATCAAACACCAGATTTTATTAAAATAATGAAAAATACACATATAAGCATACCCTAAAATACAAAAATAAATGTAAAAAGGCAAAAAGTATGCAAACATGAATAATGAAAAAATAAAAAAAATACACAGATAAGCATACCCTAAAATACAAAAATAAATGTAAAAAAAGCAAAGAGTATGCAAACATGAATAGCAAATTTAACTCTTCTCATAAAATCTTCATCAATGTTTTTCAAACCTATCACCATAGCAAAATTTTGGAGTGCTCACTGGAAGAGCGCAAATCATTGGATTATTCCAATCAACAAAAAGAGAGAAAAAACGTCTTGGTTAACTCAACGAACAACTAACCCACGCAATGTTGTGGGATAAGATTCAATTGTAACATGCACAAAGTTGTAGACGTCTTCAATATCAGCATGCCATAAAGACAGACAAAGAACGTGTTATAACGGCAGATAAAGAACATGCCAAAACAGCCGACGAAAAATAAAAATAAAAAAATTAATAGAAGTAAAAACAAAGAAACAACTAAAAGAAATCACCGTTGGTAGGTGGTCAAAGCCACTACTATTGGCTTGAAAATTTTTGAAAATTACTTAAAAATTCTCAAAGAAAAAAATAACCGCCGCAGAAAAATATAAAAATAAGAAAAAAAATAAAGTACATTTCCATTTCTAACCATTTCAGCCTTTTTTGAAATAAATATTTCCACTCTTAACTTTTAAAAAAATTGGCACGAAAACTCTAAGGGAATTAGTTCATATCCATTGAAATAATTTTGATAAATGGAATATCATTTTGATAGTGAATTTTTGTAGGTATTAAATTATTGAAAGTTGTAACTACTTTTCATGAAATAAAAAGAAAATTAAAGTCAATATTAACAATATCAAAAATATTGCTTAAATTAATTTATTAAAAAGAAGTTTGATATGGAAAATAAAAATGATCATGTGTATATATGTTAAAATAACTTATAGCATGGCGGTACCCGTATTTTATATGCCAATGAAATTGCACGAGATGAGAAAACTTAAGCCACGCTCTACAATGTTTTTCCGACTAGTGTTAGTATAACGACCCGAATTTTGAATTTTGTAAAATTAGATCTCAGACTTAATTTATTTGAGTCTTATGTTTGGAAGCCCCAATCAATAATAGTTGAATTTAGATTTTGTTATAAACTAAAGCTAGCACGAAGTTGTGATTTTGAGCGTGTTGTGGTTCAAACTGATAGTATCGACGCCTTTGACTTATTGAATCAAGATCCTCCGACAGTCCTCATGCCTTGGTTAGATCCATTTATTCCCTTCTTAATAATACTTGGATGGTTGAATTCACACAGATTTTTTGCGAAGCAAATATGGTTGTCGACTTTATGTTCAAGTCCAATCCAGATCCCAGCGGTTCCATTTGGGTCCTTGAGGTGCCTCCTCCAGGTCTTCCAAATTTATTATACAGGGACTCTGTTGGTCCTCTTTATATTGGTTTAGCCACGTCTTAATGTATTGGCTCACGCCTCCTTTTTTTTCATTCAAAAAAATATGTGTAGGGATAATTTAAAAAGAAAAAAAAAATAAAAGTGGGAGGTTTCAAATAAAATAAAGTAAAATAAAAGGCGGCTAATGATTTGATGGGGAGAGAGAGCGAAGAAGAGAAAGGAGATATTTTGAAAAAGAGAAAAAAGGAAGAAAAATAGAAAAAAGTAAGGGGAGGCTTTGAGTCTTGATTTACGGTCGTCGGAGCCGTTGTACACGACACAGTTGGCATCATTGAAAAAGTTTCGTCGAGATGAGTTTAACGGTGGCCATCGCACTGCCGTCTGGGATGTCGTTCACTGGAATAAAGAAAAAAAAATTAAAGAAGCTGGCTCGACACGTTTTAGCCGTCATTGTCATAAACGGAGGCTACCATCAGAATCAGCGGTCGAAGAACAGCGGGGCTAGAGCTCACCGCCATCGTCCGACCACTGGAGGGCCATTCATGCATCACCACGCACCGCCCTTGCGGGTGGGCGTGCTTCTAGCCAGACAGGTGCACACTATTGTGGTACACCGTGCCGTACTGGATCCTGCACCCGAGTGCACATGCACCCTGCTGCATCGAATTACTACCTGCGGGTGCACTAATGTTACCTTGCATCGCGCAACACCATATCACCATACTGTTGACCAGAGTTGACCAACCATTGACTTTTTCCGTAGGATCCTACCTAGGGGTTTCTCGACATTATGGATCTATTGTTGTAGTCTGTTTTGGCAAATTCGGACATGGAAAGTTGTTTTTACGCATTTAACCTTTCGAATTCATTAAAGTATGTGTTTACGAGATGCTTATGGTATTAATTGATAGACGAGGATTATTCAGGATCGGATATCGGATCAAGTGGAATATTCTAGAAGCTCGAATAAGGAATTTAGCGATATTGGCTTAAGGTTAGTACACCTCAAACTCATATTGCTTCATGAGCATCATAAATGCGATTACTTTGCGTGTTAGTATCCGCAAAATAGGTAGACGATGAATAAGCATGAGTAGAGACCGATATTATAAGGTTCGATAATTATGAAATGTATGATGATGTAATGGAGAATATGATGAGTTTTATGGAGGCTTTAGAGACCGTGTAGGGTCATTTGAGATGATTACGACTCCTTGTATGCTTGCTCAAATAGATTATTGTTTTTGATGGAAATTGTGTAAAGGATGAATAATGGTAATATTCGAATAAATGATTATGAAGTTGGAAATTAATATTAATGGGATGAAAGCGTTAGTAACAAACCATAATGACTTTCATAAGCTTTAGGGATTGAATAGGCTTGATAATATTGTAACTCGAGGAAATTGTATGAACTCGTGAATAGGGTATCAATATGAGCTTCGGCCGTACCGGTACGCGATTAAGGGTCGTATCGGTACGGGTCAGCCTGTACCGGTACTTGTAGAAATAAAAGATTTTCAGTGAGCGGTTTTAGTATCGATATACGTGTGAGTACCGATACTCGATACGATAAATAATCTATAAGTGCAAGTTAATGATGAAGATCGATGTTAATATTAATAATTGAATCATGCCTTGAATAAATGTGACAACATGGTTTAATGGAGCTAATGAATGAGATTAATTATATATTTTTCCATAATGTATTAACAATTCGGTAATGTAAAATAAATGATGTGTTGATGATTAGCAACAATAGGTGATTCGTGGGATCGTATTACTTGTATGCCAGATAGGCATTTGATTTGTTGAGTCTCCTTGGTTGATGGGATCCAGATACCCAATGAAAAAGTGTTGCAACACCATGGTTAAAGATGTCGAATGTACGTTCCTGAAGCTGTATGGCATCAGGTCTCTTTCGAAGATGCTTGACGAGAGATTCCAAGCATGGGTGTATATTCCCGAAGCTGTGTGGCACCGAGTCTCATTTAAAGAGTGTACGCTCTCGAAGTTGTGTGGCACCGGGCCTCACTCTGAGTGTATGTTCCTGGAGCTATATAGAACCGGGTTTTACTTCAGGTTTGTGGTTATGCTTTATGTGTTTTAGCTTGGATGATCTGGTGAGATCCCTAGTATGGTTGGGTCTTGTGAGTCATGTATGAGATTGCTATGATGAGAGCATTTGTTTAGGCGACTAGTGGTAGCGCCATGTGTTTATTTATCTCTCCTTATTTCTCATACTAGATTGCATGCTTATGCTTATGATTAGCATGAAGTATAGTATAGTATATGTGTACCATTGAGCTTTGTAAGCTCAGCACTCATAATCGTTGTTTTTGTGCGTAGGTTGATTGTCAGATCGTGGGATCGATGAACATTATCAGTACGGGATTCCAGTTTGTGAAGGCTTTTAAAGTATGATACTTATGTTTAGTGGGCTATGTATTCATATGACCTTACATAGTCGAGTTAAATGTTTAAATGTTTTAAGTTGACGTGGAGCTCATTTGTAACGGTTTAAACTATTTATTGATATTTTCAACTATTTGATTCTAAGTGTTTTAGAAATACCTTGTTTAGGCTAAACTTAGTTTGAGAAATTTTATGGTTTTTAGTTTAAGCTTGAGGTTCAATTGTGACATCCGAATCGAAAATATTACAGTTAGAGCACCAAACGAAAAAATAATGTTGAATATATGTGAGATGTACGCTAAACGGAGTTGACCACCATTTTTTCACCTAATTTAACACTTAAACAAGTGTTCCACCATAGTTAAAAAAATCAAGCAATGTTTAGCATGTTGTACACCGATGGATTCGAGTTGCCGTAGTGTTTCCCGTTCTCGTCTTCACTGCCGTAGTTTAAGGCGGTTTACTTTGAGACAAGTGGATGATGTTCTTAGTTGCTGTTGGCTGGGGTTCATGTCTAAGTAACACGTCTGCCTTAGACGAGTTTACTCGACTTGATTTGAATCAAAAAAATTTTGACTCGTCAACTCAAATTTTTTTGAATCGACTCGATCAAATTCTCACTCTAATAATGCTCTCATGTTAATAAACTAAATAAAGATGGTATGAACTATGAATATCTACATGGATTACGATAGATATAAAAGATCGAACCGAATCATTCGGACTCAGAGATGTATGTTTGCCCTTGTATTTATTTCCACGTCTGTTGGCAAGCCACACATCGAAGCCATTATCTGATAAGATGAAACCCAAAGATTATTCTGGAGAGTTCAACAGCCATGGCCCAACATCCTATTCCTATCACCATATAACATGCTATGTTATTGACAATTATCATGTATACAAACATCAAGATTAATGTTTTACAGTGACTAGCCGCGAAGATCCCATGTCGCAGTAGCGCTAGTGGTCTGTTCGCTGTCTTACCAGACCATCCCACCGGAATCCGCTGCACGCTGAGGATTTAACCATCTTTCGTCGTGACCTAGAAGATTGATTAAAAAGTTTCAGAAACCAATCATTAGATGTTACTTAGAATAAATTTATATTATTATCTTGGGTCGGGTCGTGACTAGTGTGGTAACTGGGCTTAGGCAGAGGAGTAACTGCCCAGGGCCTAAAATTTTTATAATTGATTCTACTTATAAAAAATATTTTTATATTAACTATAAGGCTTAATTTTTTAATACTTGTTATTAGGGGTCTGATTTTTTCTCAATATTTATTATTATGGGCTTAATTTTTCCTAATATTTATTATTAGGGGTATACTCTTAAAATTTATTTTTTTTCTAATATTTGTTATTAAGGGCTAAATTTTTTCTCAATATTTGTTATTATGAGCATATTCTTAAAATTTAATTCTTTTTTTAATACTTGTTATCAAGAGCCCAATTTTTTCAATACTTGTTATTAGAGGTCCTATTTTTTTAGGATTTGTTATTAGGGTTTACTCTTAAAATACACTTTTCTTTTCTAATGTTTGTCACTAAGGGTCCAATTTTTTCAATATTTATTATTAGGGCCCCATTTTATTTTTTCAATATTTGTTATTATGAGCATAGTCTCAAAATTTAATTTTTCAATATTCGTTACTAAAGTCCCAAATTTTTTCAATGTTTGTTATTATGGATATACTATAAATTTTTTTCAATACTTGTGAATAGGACCATGGATTTTGTTGGGTGGGGGTCCCACTATGTGGAAAATCCTCACCAATTACACCCCATTTTCAAAGGGGTTGGTGTTGCCACATTTGTTTGTTTTTGACTTTTTTTCAAGCCTTTAATTATGGTTTGTATTATAATATAGAGAGGTGGGCAGCTTTGGATTGTAGTAGAGATTGTAGAAACTTGTTCGAGAGAAAACAGATGAGAGAAAAACCATATTTTTAGCTTTACACAATAGTGATCAACTCTTCGATCGGGGGTCCATCCGTGGTTCGATTGAGCTGATTTTTGGACAGCAGCTAGGCGACTTGGTGATCTTGACTTTGTACGGTCGGATTTTTCATCTGTGACCCGTAGCGTCAGAAATTCCCATTTTACAGCAGCTGCGTTTTTTGGTGATGTTCTCTCATTTTACTCTCTTTTGTTAAAGACTACTTGTTATTAGCCTTGTTGGAGTTGAATGCTTGTTGTAGGTTGGATATTGTAGTCTTGTAGTTGAACGTTTGATTATAGTGGAGCTTTTGATCGGACTCTAAAGTCCCGTGGTTTTTACCCTTGATTTAGAGGGGTTTTCCACGTAAAAATTTTGGTGTCTCGATTTATTTGTGTTGTGATTGCATTGTTGATTTGTGGTTGATAGTGTTGCTAGAGAACGTATTTGTGATACGTGCTTGCCATAATTATTGACTTGAGTTATAGGGAGAGAAAGAACATCTGTTGTGCTTCTGCTTGATTTCGGTTGTTCGGTTTCTTCCCCAACAAACTAGTATCAGAGTTTGGTTATTGTGTCAGATAATTATGAAGATTAATACGAGCAAGATGACTATGTTGAATGGCACGAATTATCAAATTTGGCGGAATAAAATGAAAGAATTGTTGTTTGTAAAGGCTTTGCATCTTCCGGTCTTTGCTACTCAAAAACCCGATTCGAAAAGTGATGAGGAATGGGAATTTGAGCATTAACAGGTGTATGGCTATATTCAACAATTTGTTGAAGAAAATGTTTACAACCACATTGATCAGGAGACACACACGCTCGCACATTGTGGGAGAAGCTTGAAAGCTTGTATGCTTCAAGGTCAGGAAATAACAAATTATTTTTGCTAAAGAAAATGATGGCGTTGAAATACAGAGAATGAACGTCTATAGCTGACTATGTTAGTGAATTTCAAAGTGTGATGAATTAGTTGCTTGGTATGGGTGTCAAATTTAATGATGAGATTTTAGGACTTTGGTTGCTTGCTACTCTACCGGACACTTGGGAGACTTTTCGGGTCTCACTCATTAATTATGTTCCACATGGTATTATTAATTTGGATTTGGCTAAGAGTGGTGTGTTGAATGAAGAGGTTAGAAGAATATCTCAGGGTTCTACATTACAGTCCGAGGTGTTGGTTACCGATAACAGGGGAGAAATAGAGAAAAAGATGGCAAGGGTAGAGATAAAATTCGAAGCAAGTCAAGATCGAGATATAAGAATCTTGAGTGCCATCATTGTGGTAAGAAAAGCCATATCAAGAAATATTGCTACAAGTGGAAGAGATAGAACAAAGGCGGTGGTGATAAAAACGATTGGAATGATGATGAAAAATCTGAGCGTGTTGCTACTGCTACTCATGAAGATCTATTGGTCATTTGTTCTAAGAATTTGGTCAACCTAGCATGCGACGAGACTAGTTGGGTGATTGATACTGGTGCTTCAATTCATGTCACGTCGAAGAAGGATTTCTTCACATCTTATACTCCTGGTGATTTTGGAGTATTGAAGATGGGTAATGATGTTTGGTTTCAGTTATTGGCATGGAAGATGTTAGCTTGGTGAGTAATAATGGAACAAAGTTAACTATCAAGGATGTTAAACATGCACTGGATATTCGTTTGAATTTGATTTCTACAAGAAAGTTGATGATGAGGAATTTTGTAACACCTTCGTGAGGGGCAGTGGAAGTTGACTAAAGGCTCCTTAGTTGTGGCTCGAGGAAAGAAGAGCTCAAATTTGTACTTGATGCAGGCTTCGACTTTCAGAGACACTATGAACGTGACAGTAAATGACTCAACTGAGTTATGGCATAAACGGCTTAGTCACATGAGTGAGAAAGGGCTTAATTGTTTAGCCAAGAAGAATAAACTTTCGGGTTTGAAGAATGCCACATTGAAGAATTGTGCTCATTGTCTAGCGGGGAAGCAGAGAAGAGTTTCTTTTAGAAGTCATCCTCCTCATAGAAGATCAGAGTTGCTAGAGTTGGTCTATTCAGATGTTTGTGGTCCGATAAAGGTAAGGTCACATGGTGGTGCACTTTATTTTGTGACTTTCATTGATGATTGTTCAAGAAAGTTGTGGGTCTACACTTTGAAGTCGAAAGACCAAGTTTTTGAGGCATTTAAACAGTTTCAAGCATCAGTTGAAAAAGAATTAGGGAAGAAGTTGAAGTGCATTCGTACTGATAGTGGTGGCGAGTACACATGGCCATTTCATAAGTATTGTTTGCGACAGGGAATCAGACATCAGAAAATACCACCGAAGACTCCACAGTTAAATGGATTAGCAGAAAGAATGAACCGGACATTGATCGAGAGAGCCAGATGTTTGCTGTCAGATGCAAAGTTGCCAAGATCGTTTTGGGTTGAAGCCTTGAATACAGTGACACATGTGATTAATTTGTCTCCTAGTGTTCCTTTGCGAGGTGATGTACCAGATAGAGTTTGGTTTGGTAAAGACGTGTCATATGATCACCTGCGTGTGTTCGGTTGTAAAGTATTTGTTCATGTTCCAAATGATGAAAGATCCAAGTTGGATGTTAAGACTCATCAATGCATCTTTATTGGTTATGGTCTAGATGGTGAGTTTGGTTATAGACTCTACGATCCAGTTCAGAAGAAGCTCGTGAGAAGCCGAGATGTTGTTTTCATTGAGGATCAGACCATTGATGACATTGATAAGACAGAGAAAGATGATTCACAAGATAGTGGCGACTTGACTTATGTGAATCCAGTTCCCCTAGACCCTTCACCGAATCCTATTCAGGATGATGTACCCGGTGATGTTAATGATGACCAGCAGGACACAGGTGACTTTGATGCTCTCATAGATGATGTTGTGAATGATCAACAACAAACACCTATAGCTCCACTAGCAGTTCCACTTCGAAGATCTTTTAGAGAACGACGATCTTTTGTCAGGTATTCTTTTGATGAATATGTTCTTTTGACTGACGGGGGAGAACCTGAATGTTATGAAGAGGCTATGGAGAGTGAATGCAAAGATCAGTGGGTTGAAGCAATGAAATATGAACTTCAATCCTTGCATGACAACCATACCTTTGAGTTGGTGAAACTACCTAGGGGCAATAGAGCTTTGAAGAATCGGTGGGTTTACAGGTTGAAGCAAGAAGAAAAGTCTTCATCTCCACGATACAAAGCTAGATTGGTTGTCAAGTGTTATACTCAGAAAAAGGGGATTGATTTTGAAGAAATATTTTCTTCAATTGTGAAGATATCCTCTATTAGAACTATATTGAGTTTGACAGCCTGTTATAACTTAGAGGTTGAACAAATGGACGTGAAAACTGCTTTTCTTCATGGTGATTTGGCATAAGATCTTTACATGGAGCAGCCAGAGAGATTTGTTGCACAAGGAAAAGATGACTACGTGTGCAGGTTGAAGAAGAGCTTGTATGGTTTGAAGCAAGCTCCTAGGCAATGGTACAAGAAGTTTGAGTCTGTTATGGGGGTGCAAGGCTACAAGAAGACTACTTCTGATCATTGTGTTTTTGTTAAGAGATTCCCTGGTGATGATTTTATTATCCTTTTACTCTATGTTGATGATATGCTTATTGTTGGTCGTAATACTTCCAAAATTGACAAGTTGAAGCAAGAGTTGAGTAAATCCTTTGCGATGAAGGATTTGGGGCCAACAAAGCAAATTTTTGGCATAAGGTTGACACGTGATAGAAAGTCCAAGAAATTATGGTTATCACAAGAGAGGTACATTGAGAAAGTACTTCAGAGGTTTAGTATGGACAGAGCTAAAGCGGTGAATACTCCCTTTGCTACTCAATTCAGATTGAGTGTCAAGCATAGTCCTTCCACAGAAAATGAGAAAGAAGAGATGCAGAAAGTTCCTTACTCTTCAGCCGTGGGCAGTTTGATGTATGCAATGGTTTTCACGATACCAGACTTGGCTTATGTTGTTGGTACAGTTAGTCGGTTTCTTTTTAATCCAAGCAGAGAGCATTGGAATGCAGTGAAGTGGACCATGAGATATCTTCGTGGCAGTTCCAACTTGAAACTTTGTTTTGGCAATGAAAAACCTGTTCTTGTTGGATATACAGGTTCAGACATGGCCGGGGACATTGACTCGAGGAGATCTACTTCAGGTTACTTGATCACTTATGCAAGGGAGCTGTGGCATGGCAATCAAGATTGCAAAAGTGTGTTGCCTTATCCACCACCGAATCAGAGTTCATTGCAGCGACCGAAGCGTGTAAGAAGATGCTTTGGATGAAGAAATTTGTGCATGAACTTGGCTTTACTCATAAGAGGTATGTCTTGTAGTGTGATAGCAGAGCGCGATTCATCTTGGTACGAACTCAACTTTTCATGCTAGATCTAAGCATATTGATGTGAGGTACCATTGGATACGAGATGTTCTTGAAGCTAAATTGTTAGAGCTTGAGAAGATTCATACTGATGATAATAGTGCTGATATGTTGACTAAAGCCTTACCAAGAGGGAAGTTTGAAGCATGCTGCTTGATGGCCGACATGAAGACATTCCCCACATAGTGGGAGGGAGAGATTTGTTGGGTGAGGGTCCCACTATGTGGAAAATCCTCACCGGTTACACCCCATTTTCAAAGGGGTTCGTGCTGCCACATTTGTTTGTTTTTGACTTTTTTTTAAGCCTTTAATTATGGTTTGTATTATAATATAGAGAGGTGGGCAGCTTTGGATTGTATGAGAGATTGTAGAAACTTGTTCGAAAGAAAACAGAGGAGAGAAAAACCATATTTTCAGCTTTACACAGCAGTGATCAACTCTTCGATCGGGGGTCCATCCGTAGTTCGATTGAGCTGATTTTTGGACAGCAACTAGGTGACTTGGTGATCTTGACTTTGTACGGTCGAATTTTTCATCCGTGATTTGTAGCGTCAGAAACCCTCATTTTACAGCAGCTGCGATTTTTGGTGATGTTCTCTCATTTTACTCTCTTTTGTTAAAGACTACTTGTTATTAGCCTTCTTGGAGTTAAATGCTTGTTGTAGGTTGGATATTGTAGTCTTGTAGTTGAACATTTGATTATAGTGGAGCTTTTGATCGGACTCTAAAGTCTCGTGGTTTTTACCCTTGATTTAGAGGGATTTTCCACGTAAAATTTTTGGTGTCTCGATTTATTTGTGTTGTGGTTGCATTGTTGATTTGTGGTTGATAGTGTTGCTAGAGAACATATTTGTGATATCGTGCTTACCATAATTATTGACTTGAGTTATAGGGAGAGAAAGAACATCGGTTGTGCTTCCGCTTGATTTTGGTTGTCTGGTTTCTTCCCTAACAGATTTAAGTAACGGTCCACAACCGCAACAACAGTCGTTATATAGCGGTAACGATATCGTTCGAAACTGTGATACCCGCACCGTTATGAACACAATAGTATATGTTATTAAAAAAATTCACGACCATTATACTCATAACGGCCACTATAGCAACTATTATGTACGCAATCAAAATAAATATAATGTGACCGAAAATACGGTCGCAACTATAATTTAAAATTTTAATTACACAATATTTTTTATTCGCTTAGGACGACAAAAATTTCAAAAAACGGGACTGATCGTAACCTAGAAGATCGGTTAGAAAGTTTCAAAATCGAGACCAGAAGACGCATCAGTCACAACAGGGACGCGTACTTCAATATTCTGCTCAGTAGAAACATTTGTTGTAACTTCTTCGTCTACTCCTACGTTAGACTTGTTACCTACTAGCCAATTGGGCATATTTGCAATCCAGAGAGGATAAGATATGGAGACGAGAGTTGACGATACAAAATTAAAATTTAACTATAAAATAAGTATCTAAATTATATATTTCTCTCAATTAAATGATTAAAGTTTTTTTGGTTATAACTCTTTAAAGTTTTGTGCTGACTAATTCGGATCGATTCACGTCGCACACTTAATTTTTATGGGCGAGTCTCTCAAAAGGGATTTTCTACATATACAGAGTCTCGAACTCAGTGACCCGCTTAAGCGATATCAAGATGTTTATCATGTGAACTAACCTCCATCGATATTAAAATGTTTTTTGGTCAAAATAATTAAGATTTAATTCGAATTCGGGTTCGGGTTAAGACGAGTTAGAATTTTGAGAATACAATTAGATGGGGTTCAGGTTTAGGGTGAAAATACCGACCTGACCCGAAATAATAATATAAATTTATTCTAAATATTTAGGATAATTGTTATAATGTTATCCCTTTATATATTTTTCAATATATTTTCAAGTAACTCTTTATTTTACTGAATAAAAAAAAAGTATTGTTTTATGTCAGATTAGATCGGGTTTATGCGGAACCTCATCAAACGTCGGGCCCGGTCCAGTATAGGCAAGGACTTTGAATTTTCTAGTCGAGTGCAAGTCGAACAAAAACCCGACCTATGACTACCCCTAAAGTAAACTATGTCCAAAATCACTTAATTAGGAGTTTAGTAGCAAACATTTTTTTTCTTCTAAAAGTTACAAATATGTGACTCTGTGTAGCGATGTCTTTTTCTTTTTTATCGCTAAAAAGCGTGGCTTTTTCGAAGTGTTTTTGAAAGGTGTTTGTGATTTTTCGGATATAAAATATTTATTCCGTGGGGTTTTAAAAGAAACCGCATAAAAAAATGGAGTCGCCACCGGCCACTTAGGTAGGCCGGACACCATAAAACCAGAGATTCAAAAAAAGATTGGGTTCGGGAGTCGATTACGGATGGGGAAGGATTAGCACCCCCACACCGCCCAAAATTGGTACTTTAATAATTACCGCTTTATTAATATTGGATTTTCCGGATTAAAGTGACGATTATTTTAAAATTCGGTCATAATTGCGAATTAATTTTAAGGGCCCCGTTATCCGAGAATAAACGCCCAACCACTATCACTACGCCTGATACTGGCCCCGTTTACGCTCGGATAAAAGGGCACCGCATTAACAAGTTATAAATCAAATGCAATCTTATTGGCAAAAATATAAAACATGGCAAAATATTTAAATGCAATAAATATTGACATAACAGAATACTAATCTAACATAAATGATATACTAGACTAAAACATGCATATATACATATTATTCTAAATAATAGATAAAAACAACTTTAACAAGTCAGAATAACAATGCAGGAAAAATTACGTATATAGACGAACAAATATTTCAAAAAGACATACATGCTAGTAATAAAACATATTTCAACATATATGGAACAATATATTATACATAAAAGAAGACACACTAACACGTAACCTAAAAGCCAAGAAAAATACAATACGTACAAAAATACAAGAACATGCCGTTTACGAGTCAAATAGAACATAACATGCTTTAATACGAATAACTGGATAAAAATACATGACTATTATAAGCTTAACACACATATACATGTAAACATAAAATACGAGGCATATACGAGAGACATAAAATAAAATAATAGAATATCAACATATACGATTATAATACGAACATGAGTATTTACAAAGAAATAAGACTGAAATGAAAGAAAAATAAAAGTTAGTGGCAGAAATTAAAGAACAATAACATGTAATTTAGGGACGAAAATGCGAAACAAACAAAACCTAAAAGGATCAAAACTGTAATTAGACCAAGGGGCAGACCCAAAATGAAAAGTTCAAAAACGCGGGATGGCTAAAGGCGTAATTTTACCATTTTGAAAACTGATTCGGTGTAATTTAGGGACTGGATTACAAGATTTTGAAATATCAGGGGGACTGGGATTGTAATTATACCATGCGGCAAGACAAAAACGAAAATATTGAAAACGCGGTGGGATTAAATGCGTAATTTACCCATTTATCAAAATAATAATAACTATATAAACCCTCCTATTAGGCCGAATCCAATTTTCACCCACTTCGTTTCATTTTTCGGTTTTCATAACCCAACCCCGTTCTTATTTTCTCTCAACTGATCTTATGAAACCCAGAATCCGGCGGGGAAGTAGTGGATCGGTAATTTTTCAATGTAGCCCTTTATTTTTTTTGCAGAATATGGTTACGTGAATCTTGGGGCATCTTATTCCGTTATCAAGCGCAAATCTGAAGTCTTTGAAATCCGTAGGAACGACCAAGTCAGGGTTCAAACTGAGTTTTCTTGTATTAAAGGCATCAAACTTCTTTTTCTCTCTTTTTCTCTCGAGTCCAACTTTTAACTGCTCGAATCTTGATTTTTGAGTGTGTTCAATTCTTTTATTCACGATAAAACTCTAATTGTTCTTTGGATTACCCCCCCCCCAAAAAAATTATGCAAGGTAGTGATAGTGTTATGTAAAATATGTCATGATTGTACAATGTAATGCAATGTAATGCATGAATGCAAATGCGGTGTTGATTCTCGAACAGTCCTTAAAAGACTTTCAATCACTAGAAAAATGTCTGGTTGCAAGAAACTAATAATGAATTACAGGTGACAGTTAGCTTCATTCTGGAGATCTTGACTTCGGGAAGCAAAACCTGTGCTCCACGTCTCGACGTCGTCTTCAGGATGATGGATGACTTCGTCTTCTCTTCTTATTCTATTCTATGGACTCGTGACGTCATGATCTTTATTTTTGTGGCTTCTAAAAATGACATCAACAAGTGCAGGCATAATGCAGATAAGATCTTTTCTGGGTGCAAACGAATAATACATCTAAACATGGATGGATTCTATCGGTCCTAAATGAGTACTTTAAAAAAATTTAGGGTTTAAATTAAAATTCTCAAAGATCATTTGGTTTAAAAATTTCCCCATTTTTATTATCAAAAATTTTAACTTACTTAAAAATGAAACTTTTAGGTTTCTTTTTGTTATTATTATTATTCTGAAAGTTTTATGAGAGAAGAAATTTCAAAGCAAAATAATAATATTTTCAATTTTTTAATGAGTTAAATTAAAATCTGAGAATTTTAAAAATGGTCAAACGTGAAGACTTAAAATTGGGGTTCTGCGGCCCTGACTGAATCTTCTGCGTCGCACGTGCCTTATTGTCGTACCGTCTTCTTTCGCGATTGGTCTTTGCTCGGCCTAACTTGATACTGTAATATTATCGTTCCCGGCAAAGCAGACTTTTTCTATTTTGAAAGCCTTTTAATGAACTGTTCTTGAATCAACACCATGTCATGATATGCAACATGAATGCAAATAAAGGCGTTGATTCCGCTGGTAATCACCATTTCGAACGACTTTCATGGGAATTAAAGGGTCCAGATTACAAAAAGATCCATATTACAAAAGGAGTCCCTATTACAAAAAGAGTCTATTACAAAGTCTTAATTACAAAATAAAGTTCTACACATAATCCCTAGCTCTACCTCCTAGCTCCTCGACAGCTCTGAGCAACTTGATAAACCTTGGTGCTTCTTCCATGTCCGGGGTTACGAAAGGTCGGAGAGTCGTGGCTTCGGTAGCTAAGTCATTCACACACCTTGTAGCTCGTTGTATATCCACCATTAGGGTCTCGTGTGTATACTTTGGCACTACACGCTTGTTCGGCAAATTGTTACGTCGGATCTGTTGAGTAATCTCTGACCGTTGTCGCGCGACTGGATCGATGTTGTCCTTCCTAAGACACCTTTTTTCCATGATGAAAGATTTTCTAATCGGGCAAACCACTTGAATCAACGCCTCTATTAATGTGGATGCAATGATAATGCAACAAAAATATGTGTAAAAATAAAATAAAACACAAAAAGAAATGAGTTAGCACCGGATAAAAATAATAAATACATAAATAAAAGGACAAATTAAATAAGGTAAATAAACAAAACGACCCTATTTATCTAGTCCAAAACACCTAAGGTTATCCGCATGGCTCTAACAGGGTGGGTTTCTATGTTCTCTACATGCAGTGTTGGTGCTATGAGGTACCCGAATTGTCCTTGTTGTCCCCTACTAAGGGTAGCAAGGCCCCCGATCATCACCTATTATAGGCTCCTTTCAACCGGGTTCAATTCAGGGGGACCCATTCACTTATGCCCGTACGAAGGAACGATATCCTTACGAAAGCATAAGGTACTCGAGCCCCGAAGGTACTTGCTAGGCCCATACGGGAGAACGATATCTCCACGAAAGCATTAGCGTTTTCCCCCCACTTAGAAAAGATGGGTTTATATGCCATATTTTAAATGCGTTAAAATAAATGTGCAATTATGACCGAATGTTAATTTAATAGTCACTTTAACCCGGAATTTCTAATATTAATAAAGCGATAATTATTTTGAAAGCTTGACTCTCATTTGTTTTTGAAAAACAAAAAATTGTCCCCAGCGGAGTCGCCATCTGTAGCGATGTCTTTTTCTTTTTTATCGCTAAAAAGCGTGGCTTTTTCGAAGTGTTTTTGAAAGGTGTTTGTGATTTTTCGGATATAAAATATTTATTCCGTGGGGTTTTAAAAGAAACCGCATAAAAAAAATGGAGTAGCCACCGGCCACTTAGGTAGGCCGGACACCATAAAACCAGAGATTCAAAAAAAGATTGGGTTCGGGAGTCGGTTACGGATGGGGAATGATTAGCACCCCCACACCGCCCAAAATTGGTACTTTAATAATTACCGCTTTATTAATATTGGATTTTCCGGATTAAAGTGACGATTATTTTAAAATTCGGTCATAATTGCGAATTAATTTTAAGGGCCCCGTTATCCGAGAATAAACGCCCAGCCACTATCACTACGCGCCGATCTCGGCCCGTTTACGCTGGATAAAAGGGCACCGCATTAACAAGTTATAAATCATATGCAATCTTAGTGGCGTAAATATAAAACATGGCAAAATATTTAAATGCAATAAATATTGACATAATGTAATACTAATCTAACATAAATGATATACTAGACTAAAACATGCATATATACATATTATTCTAAATAATAGATAAAAACAACTTTAACAAGTCGAATAACAATGCAGAAAAAATTACGATATATAGGCGAACAAATATTTCAAAAAAGACATACATGCTAGTAATAAAACATATTTCAACATATATGGAACAATATATTATACATAAAAGAAGACACACTAACACGTAACCTAAAAGCCAAGAAAACATACAATACGTACAAAAATACAAGAACATGCCGTTTACGAGTCAAATAGAACATAACATGCTTTAATACGAATAACTGGATAAAAAATACAGGACTATTATAAGCTTAACACACATATACATGTAAACATAAAATACGAGGCATATACGAGAGACATAAAATAAAATAATAGAATATCAACATATACGATTATAATACGAACATGAGTATTTACAAAGAAATAGGACTGAAATGAAAGAAAAATAAAAGTTAGTGGTAGAAATTAAAGAACAATAACATGTAATTTAGGGACGAAAATGCGAAACAAACAAAACCTAAAAGGATCAAAACTGTAATTAGACCAAGGGGCAGACCCAAAATGAAAAGTTCAAAAACGCGGGATGGCTAAAGGCGTAATTTTACCATTTTGAAAATTGATTCGGTGTAATTTAGGGACTGGATTACAAGATTTTGAAATATCAGGGGGACTGGGATTGTAATTATACCATGCGGCAAGACAAAAACGAAAATATTGAAAACGCGGTGGGATTAAGTGCGTAATTTACCCATTTATCAAAATAATAATAACTATATAAACCCTCCTATTAGGCCGAATCCAATTTTCCCCCACTTCGTTTCATTTTTCGGTTTTCATAACCCAGCCCCGTTCTTATTTTCTCTCAACTGATCTTATAAAACCCAAAATCCGGCGGCCGGCCGACGTTTTCTTCGCCGCCGGCCGCCGCTAACCGGCGCCGGTGAGCCTCCAAAACACACCAAAATAGCTCCATTTCCATCCTCGACACGAATCCGAGGTTGGATTCAGAGGATACACCTCTATTCGCCCTAGATCTAGGAAATACGAACAAAAAAAAACACTTTTAAACCTAAAACAAAACTACCAGGGGTCTTCGCCTCCCTTTAGTTCACCATATCAGGCTTGGAGAAGCCGAAAGGCTTATCACTGAGGAAGGGAAAACCCACAAACAACGACGGTAAGACGACTCTCCCTTTTTTGTTTCTATTTACCTCTTTTGTATATGCATGCAAAAATAAAAAAAAAGAAACGAGTATTTACCACTGGACTTTTCTTTCGATTCACTTGAATGGTTACAACTTTCACTTTTTGTATTACAAGACTTCTGTTACCACTCTGTTTTTTTTGTTACCCCCTCTGTTACAACTCTCTCCGTTCCCCTCCCTTTTTTTCTTATACAAGATCTTTGTTTCGTATATAAGCTTGTCTTTGTTTTGGTGCAAGTTGCATCTTGCTTTTTCAGATCTGGACTGACAAACTTATTGCTTGTTGTCTTTGGCATGTTATGAACACGGGGGTTGAATATCGGCGTGGTGGCGGTATGGGTGTTCTGCCAGCGGCCAGACGCGTTCTCGGCCGTTAGATCAGATCTGATCTAACGGTCGAGATGGCTTGAAGGACGAACGGCCTGGATGAAGCCTCGATTTGATGAGACGGCTTCAGATCTTGCCACGTGGAGCTCCGCAGTCGAGGAGTCAGAACGCGTGGATCTTACGCGCGCGTGGGATATTAAAGCGTCCGCGCGTGGACCACACGCGCGCGTGGCACTCGAACGGTCCATACGTGTGGAACACGCGGCTGGAAGATATTTTTGACTTCTTGGTTGTATCGTGGCCGTTGGATCAGATCTTGATCCAACGGCCCACAGCCACCTGCACACACAGTTGTAATTAGATAAGATTCGGGTTTGGGCCAACTGGGCCTTGTAATTACTTGTAACTGGACTTGGACTTCAATTGATTTATTTAATATATATAATAATTTTTTTGGTTTCATTTCATATCAGCCCAATAATATTAATAATAATATAATTATAACAGCAATACACATACATGATACAAACATATACTTATACAAGTATAACATATTGGCATACGTATATATAATCCTACACATAATTAACATAACATATGTATACATTAAACAAATACGTTCGTACTCTATAAATACATACGCGACACACATACACTATTAATACGTATACATACATAGCTTATAATATACATGCACACACCACACCTTATATATATATTAGTAACACTCATGCAAACAATAAACATATAATATAATAAACATACATGCAACACTAATATGTATTTACAGGTAAAAAATGAGTGATTACAGTTGCCCCTCTTTGCTTGTTCTCATGGAATGGGAAACAAAGCAAAGATTCATAAGCACTCATTTTTATCAGACTTCCCTGTTTGTAGCTTTGGAAAAATGTGTTCTTTTGGACATCTCCGCTCTTCCTTGGCTGAATCTTCAGGCTCGTAAGTTCTTCCTATATAGAGCTTCGCCACCTTCCGATCTTGGAGCTACAAGCTCTTCCTATATAGAACCCTTTGCTCTGAAACCTCGAGTTATGAGTCCCTCCTATATAGAACTTTTCACTTCGAGACAGTAAAGCTTGGAGTCCTTCCTATATAGAACTCTTCGCCTTCAACGCTGGTTTCTCCTATATAAAACCTTTTGCGCCGCTGATGGATTCTTCCGACTGGGGGTTCCTCCTATTTAGAACTGATAGTCTTCAAACCCTGGAGCCGTCAGTCCTTCCTATATAGAACTTTTGGCGTCTGAAATCTCAGACTAATGACCACTTTGTTGTACCATTGAAAACAAATTATACTAACAATATAGAAAGAGAATTTACACCGGTGGTAAAAATGAAAAGTTTTTATAAGTATTTTAATTTTAGGGTTTAGGATTTAGAATTTAGGGTTTAGAGATTAAGTTTTGTGTTTAGGATAATATGATTAGAGATTATAAACCCTAAATTCTAACTACAACCCTTAAATTCTAAACTCCTAACTTATACCTCCAAAATTTTAACCCTAAATTGAATTCATAAACCCTAAAAATATAGCACTTGTAAAAAAATTTATTTTTACCGTCAGTGTATGATATAATTACCGATATTAAAATTCAAACCTCAAGCTTGACCTATTTAATATTATACTTGTATACTAACCAATTGAATTGAACTCTAAATTCGTTTTCTTTATTTTTTTGGGTAGAGCAAATATACCCTCTATGCTCTCTTGTAGCATATAAAGACTAATCCTTTTAAGGTAGTAATATTCCTTAATTAGTGGCTAAAATGAGAGATACATTGAACCTATTTCTCTTTGCAGAGTTTAGTGTGAGATGTACTCATTCAGCATGCAATTGCCTTTTCCCCTTCTTTTCTTTTTAAAACGTTTCATCTAAACTTAATTGCCAAATCTAGATTCAATGTACAACCAACATTATTTTAGCAGCCTCTATTAAAAAATATCAGCATCTTAAAAAGAATGAAATGATGATTTCTTTTATCATTCTCAATGATTCTTTTTCAAAGACATGGTGTTGAAATTCATCTCCGGTCCACAAAGATTTTATCCATATGCACCCACAAACAAAATAAGTTCCTTCGTACATTCATTCATTCGATTTTTTTGAAAAATTATCGCTTCAGTCTTATTTCGATTGATACCGTTGTTGTTGTTATTATTATAATATTTGGAAGACTAAGAGTTCAAATGTATTTTTTAATAGTTTTAATGTGATTATAAGGTAGTATTTGGTCATTCTTTTTTTAAACTTTTTGATAAAGCATATACACCTTATAAACAAGCTGTTCGAACTTGAGTCTCCTAAGATGAACACAATTTTTTCACTGAGAACATTCATTGAGTTCAAATGTATTTTTTTCTAAGCAATTCAATTTTATTAATAGATAAAGTGCATCACACCCTCAATAGTGTGAGCAATTAAAACGAGAATACAAACAAAGTCAACAACATTAAGGAACCAACACAACACAAATACAACCTATAAAATAACACGATCTATCATAAACTCGATACAAATGGCAATCGAACCCATAATAAGCTCAGATTCAAGGATTTAGGAGGATTATGAATTGTTTTAAGGATTTATATTATATGAGAAAAAAAAACTACACGAAGCTGCTGATTTTGTAGGGAGATACATATGGAGAAGACAATTGGACACGTTGAAATGTCGTCTCATTGCTGGATTTGAAGGTTACTTCAATTATTTTCTTCAAATGGCGAATATTGGCGGTGCATGTGCTTTTTTTAGATGAAAAGATGAATTATTATCGAAGCATCGTTAAGAACTTTTTAAAGCTTAGTTAGAAGAAAAGAATATACATTTTATTATATTTCTCAATTGTACACAATCGGATCAGTTTGATTGGTTGATAGTTCATTGTATTATACAAAAATTAAAATATTAAAAAACTATTTTATATTTACTTTGATCTTGAGAAAAAAACAATTAAGTTTAAATAAAATTATATGTTTTTATTATTCAATAATAATTTTCACGAAATAGTGTCTCAAATTAAGATTCAACTATCTAATTTTTTCTTTTTTATTTTTTTATTGTGTTCACGCTCATGATCGTCTCTTCCAACAATGTAATCTCTAAAACTTGAACTTGAATTTTTCTATTAAGAATGTAATGTGTATTATCACTACATCAAATACTTTTTCTAACCGTCTATAATTTGGTTATAGGATAATATTTTAGTCCAATTTTATAAATGGACAAACACACGTACACTTACATACTAACACTGCTCGAACCCGAACACCTAAAAGCAACCTCTTATCACTTAACCACTCGATGTATTCCACTGCACCAAATACTTGATTCAATCATCTAATTTGTTGATAATCTCTTCCATTTACTCTATTAATTTTACTAGACTCAAACTACAACTCTGGTTTTAAATTGGTTTCAACTTTTAAAATGTTCCGAATATGTCAGTTTCATGATGACGTGGAATATATTCAAACACGTGATTAAATTATAAATATGTTTGTATTTATTACATGTCAATGTGGATATAACATGTTAAAAGGTATATATTTTTAAATTTTATTGACACCGTTTGTTTTTCTAACAAGTTTTTTTTTATTTAAACTATTCAGGTTGTAGGTATACTTATAAACATTTTTGTAATTTTATCCGGCTAAATTGGTTGAATATTCCTTTTTTAGGGAAAAATTTGGAGAAATACCCCTGCTGAAATCATTTTAAAGAACGACTCGCGTTATACAAGGCGCGGATTTAGAACTCGCATTCCTAAGGACGCGAATTCTATGTGATGTGGCGTGTCTTATCCGTTGGCGTAGTTTTAATATTCAGTAAAAAGCGCGAGTTCCCCGAGATATTGAGATGAAATGGCAAAAATTTATCCGTTGGCGTTACAACGCGAGTTTGGTTCAATCCTGTTGTTAAAACAAGCTTCGATAGGCTGTTTTAGGTGAAATTACAGAGTGTTGGGGGATATTATTTCATATTTTTGAACTTTCACGTTGTACTACTGAAACATCTCTTGAAAATGGTGTAAAGATTGAAGCATATAAGGCATCCGTAAAGTGTGTATAAATCATGTTAAAAACACTATCTAACCATATTTTTTGGGGCCATCTCATTCAATACTGAGTATGGGCCATCTCATTGAATACTGAGTATGGGTCTCGATCATCAAATCCACAGCACCAGTGTCCTGAATATCGGATATTGTGAAATACAATGGTTCTAACGACGTAGGACATCGATACATCAGTGACTCCAATTCCCTCCTAGAAGCATTTGGAACCTCATCCGATGTTGTGTCCTTCAGTGTTTGATATGTGGCTAGCCTCAGAATCTTTATCCTAACATTGTTGGGGGACTAAAATACAACACCGAGATATGCATAGGGGATCATCTAACAATCGTAGTACGACAACCGTCACTCTTCTTGCCATTGTTGAGAATAACAAAGCAGTCAGTCTTTCTCACACGTTTTTCTCTTAGGGTTTGTTAGAAAATGTTGCTCGTGTTTGATAATTTCACGTTTATCTAAACACGAGTTCGACCTTCCATCTCAATAATCCAAAAGAGGCATTAGAAACACGCGTAAATCCAACATTATGACCTCGGTACCTAGCATATAAATTTTATCAGAGTAAATTTTACACCACTCAAACAATTTCTACCTACATATATTTCCAGCCCACAAATACAAATTATGGCACGATTTCGTGGAACCCACTTCTACACTTCTTTCAACAATAAAATCATAAAAGATGATTTGTTTGAGTTGATTTCAAAATGGGTTAGGGAGTCTACAAGCTCAAATTTTTTTGCCTTGCGTGTCAAAGTGCCAATCAATGAGCCCAGCCCAGAAGAATACTACATGCTAACACTATCCAATGTGAAAGATATGCGGAAGATGTTTCAAGCATACAAACGTGCTGAGGATACGAACATCGAGCTCAGTGTAAAATTTGATGAAAGTTTCAGTTCATCAACCATTGCGTCAACAGGCCCTCATTGTCCAGACGAAGACACGGTCTCTGCACGAAATTATAGGAGACAACAGTAGAAAGAACAAATAATTGAGGAACTAAACTTAACATTCAACATAAGTATCAACTACGATGACAATGAATCAGATTCTTCATTCATTCATTTTAACTAGGCTTAGTAATTTAATGTTGGTATAGTTATTTCAATTAATTATCCTATAGTACGTTTCGTTAATATAATTTTCTACATCTATTCGATTTAAATTGCTTACTTTACATACTTTTTATCACATCATAAATAACGTACGAATCATCCAATTATATTTTCAAACCGTTAACAATCACAAAATATATAATTAAGAAAACATATGAATCATCCAATTACATTGGAACAACTAGCATGTGTGAGGTCCGTCGTATCTTGTTATCTGCCACACGTTGTTTAGCCTCTTCCTTTGTGATACACGAATCCTCCAGTTATAGCCTTAGTCATTTTGGACACATTCTGCAATATAGTTGTCCACACTCGTTTTCTTCACTATCAAAACAACTGATCAGCATATGCTGCAGTTCTTAATTGTATCCTCCGCGATTCTTTTAGTCATGAATATTATCCCAATTTCTAGTTCACCGTCACTATCAACAGCAGCATCGCACGGCTGTCACCCAATAGATGGGAAATCATCTACATTTGCAGCCATTATAGAGCTTGAGCGAACGAAATGGACTAAGAGAAATATTGAGCGAATTAGTATGAAAGGAAATGTGTGAGTTTTTCAAGATGTGGAAGGTTCTATTTATAGAGGTCAAATAAACCAGTGTTCGTTCATTCATTTATTTTAGAAATTGTTCGTTCATTTATTTTAGAAACTGTTCGTGTCAGTTTTGCTCTAAACACGTAAAATGAAGGTGTTCGTTCATTTATTTTAGAACCTATTTATAGGGGTGTAAATTATCTACGATTTGTTTATTTTTGAAGGTGTTCACGTTAGTTTTGCTCTAAACACATAAAATGAACCCCTAAACATGCTAATAAATAAGCTTATAAAGGAAAGAAACACACGTAGATTATTATAGTATTTATAGCAGACATTCTACAAACATAAAAGATCATCATCTTGTTTTGCTCTCTTGGTCACATTCTCATTCAAGTTGTACAATTGTACCCTTAAACACTCAATTCTCTTCTTCAAGCCTAGATCGATATTTGAGGTTGGTATCGGCTTACTTCCAGGGTTGAATAGTCCAACAAGTTTAAATCCTTAGGGTATACTTTACTCCCAGTCTTCCTTATTAACATACGCCAGTTCATCAACCAAATCTCAGTAGAGAACCGATGCTCTTCTTCTGAAGGCATGCGTAGTCTAGTAAGTTCAAAACCTTGAGGTATGCATTTTCTGAAGTTAGGTGTTAACATACCCTCGGCTTACTTTCAGAGCTGAGTAGAGAACCGATCATCATCTTCAAGCTTAGAGGTCTATTGGAGCCAAATCATATACCCCTAAACATGTTCTCATGAAGTGAGCAGATGACCAAGCTTTGTGGATTTTGTGAGCCCACTGAGACGGCCAATTCTACCTACTGATCGTGTACTATGACCATGGTAGGGGATTTGACTCTGGTTACATGCGGGGGGTCTTAACCTAGCTTCCAATATTGAGGCGTAAAAAATAAGTAACCGCGACCTAGAACAAAAGGTCAAGACCCTCGCATGCACTTCAAAAAGATCTCAATTTTTTAGATATTGTGATTTGTCATTGTCTTTCCTCGTGAACAAAAACACCAAACAGTCATTTGACCAGAACTGGTAACCGACCAACATATACTCATCATATAAATGTAACTACAAACACTGACAAACCATAATATTCGGGAAATTTCTTTGCAAAAGAATTTTCTAGATACTTGGTTTATTGCCATTAGTAGATACAATACAATCAAAAACTTAAAACACTACAACGCAGTTTATTTTTTTGCTTCGAATCTGCGTGGCTTATGGTTCACTATTATTTATATCATAAAACTCACTTTTGGGCAACAAAGAATTTGGCCCAAGATTCCTGACGTGTCAGTTGAACTCGCGTTCATCTGGACGCGAGTTCTAGATGACATGTCAGTTCTGAAGTGTTAGGCGTAGATAAATTCGTGTTTGGAAGGACGCGAGTTTAGTCGAATATACAAAATTTAAATACTGATATAAAAAAGAATAACGATTTGGTTATCCGCTTGCGTTTGTTATCGATGCAATTAAGAACTATTTGGTCGAAATCGTTCGGAAAAAATAAATGTGAAATATTTAATAATCAAAAAAATTTATAAATTGAGAACAATATTGCATTTAAAAAAAACAACATACAACTAAAATTGTTAAACAAAGGAAAAAATCTAACTAATGATGCCTATGTCCACCGGTACTACACCCAGATGGACGCCGAGGTCGATCAAAATTGCGTCGATAAAGAAAGGGATCAACTGACTGCTCATCATCGTCATTATCATCATCCTCATTCCTGGTTTCATCTCCAGCAGTACCACTCGTTCCAACTAGCCCACTTATGAAGAATAAAGATTACGGCGGTGTTTTCTAAACAAACCCGGTCCTAAAATCAATTGCTAACGGTTGAAATGGATACAAAGGTACATAAGCTGTAGGAACACTCGACGTCCTACTCATTAGGGCCAAAAAAATAAACCGTAGGGGTTGGCCACAACAAGCGTGAAAAACTTTTCGTCGGACTTGGCGGCGAATAAAATGATGAGTGCATCAAGTGGGTAAAAGCTTGTGGTCGGGTCGGTTGGGTGGCCTAAGATGGTCCCGATGCTAAGGAAGCAGAAGCATTTCTCCTCGATGATGAAGCAGCGCCAAAAGTCGTATGTGCTCGCCTCATACGTTTAGTCTATGGGCAGTTGCGTTGTACACGCTCAAAAATGACTGCTCGTTCATTTGGAGTCAAAAAATTAGGCTTCTCATTCACCAAGTACCATGCAACGTAATCGTGGCTGACCATCGTATCAAACAATACGTAGTCACGAATGGGCTTCGATTTTCGTTCATTTGGAGTCAGAATCGAAAATCGATCCGAACAGAAGTGTTTGGAGAGATTGGTTCACAAGTTTAAATACCATAGTATCAAACCGAATTTAATTTTTTATTTAATTTATAATTAATTTTTAATATTTTATAACCTAAGAAAATATGTATTTTATACTTAAAATAGTGAAATAACTTAAAAATATTATATTTGAATTCTTAATTATTTTTATTTATTTAAAAAATAACTTTTTTAAAAAATATTTACGACAAATATTTTAAAACTTCACCAAATAATGTTTAAAAGTCATAAATAAAGCTATTTTAATCAAAATAAAATACAAAAAATCTAAGGTTAATATGAAAAAATCGATAATCGAAATTAACTGAATCGAAAACCGATATATTATTAAAATTTTTACTAAATCGAACCAAACCGGGCGATATTGAACTTCTACCCACCACTTTTAAAATCATTTTTAATTATAATTACAATTTTTATATGAATAAATTACTGTAATAGTCACTTACATTTAATAAGTGTTTATTTTACTCATCAATTTTAATATGGAAAAAATTTTGATTGTAGGGTTTAGAATTTAAGGTTAGTGTTTAGAATTTAGTGTATAGGGTTTAAGATTTAGGGTTTAGTTTTTTAGGGTTAAGGTTAAAAATTTAGGATTTAAATTTTTATAGTATAAATACACATGCTTGTTTAAAATTAATTTCACAGCCTGTGTATCAAAATTTTACCTTTTTAATATTATGCAGCTTATATTCTCGCTTTTTAAGCTTATGATCACCTAACATTTGTTGTAAAGTCAACGGGAAGCTGAATTGGCGGAGGAAAAAATTAAAAAGGACCAGCCAATTCCCCGTGGATTGACAACAAAAGGACTCCCCTCCGCTTTGCTTGATAACCGTAATTTGACACCTTATTCAAGAGAATGCCGATACTTATGCTATGCATTTGTCATAATAAAAGCCCTGGCTTCAATAGCAGCATTACTTATTGGCAGTGGATATAGAGCCCGTCCCACCTTCAACATGCCTACATCACGTTTGGAGTGAGTTAAGCCCATTTTATGGTGAGCACGGTATTAAATTACAGCCCAATGTAATCATAATAGTTTTGGAAGTCCCCAACACCGCATTAAAAATTATAGTTATTTTTTAGATTTTTTTAAAACACAATAAAAATAATTTAAATAAAATAATTTTAAATAGTATTCTAATAGAATTTAATGAGATAATTTAAGTGAAATAATTTTAAAACATAATAAAAATAAATTTTATGAGATAAAGTGAGTAATTTTTTATTTGACGACTGAAACATTATTAAGGCAGCTTCGTCATAAATCTTAACGAATGCACTTTCTTTATGTAGATGACAGCTTCTTGAAATGGTGACGAGTTTCTAAAAAGGGGTGAGGAAGAGAATGTAACTGAAAACTGTGCCACTTAAAGGGTTATGAAAACTGTCTGATCCCATCTTCTTCTTCTTAAATTTTAGGGTTATGAAGCAAAGGGGATGGGAAGATACACATGTGGAATTGACTGGTCCTTTTTAATTTTTTTTCTCAGTCAAGTCAGCTTTTCTTTAAAATTTAACGGTAACAAACGTTCAAATAATCATAAGTTTAAAAAATGAAAACGTAGGTGACCACAACGTTAATTTGTACAAATTGATGAGTAAAAGTAGACATTTACTAAATATAAGTAGTTTACCCTTCTTATAATTTATAATGAATTGTGCAAACGTAAAAATAAACACAATTGTAATGTACGCAATAACTATAAAATTATCATTATATCCGCAAGTATAATAAACACGACAATCTAAACTCCTAATCGTCGCATAACTTGAGTTGCATATATATGTTACGATAAAACTAAGAATTACCTGAAAATAATTTTGGCAAAAAAAAAATGGTCATATGAACACCTCAATTGGTTCAATCCGGACAATGCTTCAATAAGGATAAAAAAAAATCGGAGATTTGATTCTTTTAACATTTTCTTTCAAAATTTAATACTTGTAACCCGTGAATTTGTTTTACAAAGCTATTTACAAATTGGATATATAATTTTGTTTGTCAACAATAGTCAATATATAAAACTGTATTTTGTTCTGTTCACTGTAACCTCAGCTGTTGTTGAAGTAATATTTTTTGTTGATCTGCTGACCTACTGTTGCTACCTTTCGTATTCGGCCATGGAGCGAAAGGATTGTCAGATTCAGCTTCTCCGAACGCTGTTGTCGCCCCGTTAGGATTCTGGGCAAAGAAAGTCGGTGTTGTTGCCTGAAATATTGGTTCCATTTAGAACTCACCGGGGAAACCAGCAGCAACATTGTCGTTGGTGGCAATGGATGCCGCTGACATATGATCTGTTTCGTCTTCAAGAAATGGATTGTATTGGTGTTGAGGAACAATGGGTATTTGATCAAATAAATGATTCGCCATTGAAGGTTGAGAAGAAGCATGTGAAGGTTGTGTTATTGCTTCTACTAACACAAGCTCCCAGTTCTCATTACCAGTACCACCATTGTTGTTCCAATTCTGGTTTTGTTTTTCTGGTTCTATAATTTCGTTTCCTTGAAACCAGTCATCGACACATGCATTGCCATTGAATACTACGAGTTGATGAGATGTCTGGTCTAGATTTTTGTCTTCTTTTAACCACTCATCGACACAAGAATGGCCATTGGCTACATCGTTTGAAGCTTGCCCATGCTGTAGTAGCCAGTCGTCAAAGAAAGACTGATCATTAGCCGAGTTTTGAGAAGCTGGCGCCTCTATCAAAGCAAGCTCCCGACAAACCTTTTCACCGTTAGCTGAATACGATGATGTTTCTAAACTTTGTTGTCCACCTACGGTTGGCCACTCATCGAAGGATATGAAATCTATAATCACATTTTGATCTTGATCAATGGGTAAGGAATGTTTTGAACCGGTTTCAGCCACGTTATTATAAGAATCTTGATCTTGTTGTTCGTGAAACTGTTTCCTCGACAACTCCGAGAAGTTCTCGACCGAGCAAGATGCTCTCATTGCTCCGAAAGATTCTTCTGCTTCTTGTTTCATCAAATCTTCCAACGTCGTTGAGCCTCTTGAAATCCTTGGACAAGCTTCAGGTTCTGTCTCTGAAAGTGAAAGATCCTGGGCTGCTGACGATACGAGACCAAGCAAACGAGGGGATTTCCCGGTTGATGGGAACGAGGCATGGTCTTTCACGAACTCCTTCAATGTCTCCAACAGCTCTTCTGATATCCCATGCACGCTCGGATAATCCGAGGTTCTCCCAACTGCCAGTCTCTTACAATTCTCGTAAAAACTCGAAAGTTGTTCGAATTTTGTCCTGGCTTTAATGCAGTAGTTGATGGTACTAACGCATGATTGATGCTGTAAATGGAAGAAACCATCTAAGACAAGACCGAGTCCGTTCGATATGTCCCTATAAAGATCGAAGCTTTCTCGTACGACGGCATAAAACGAAACCAGAACCAACCGGTTCGTCTTGGCGGAGCCTGTGGGTGTTGTGGAAATGGCTTTATCAAGCAACCGTTGCCAATACGAAATCCGGTCGAGCAACATGGGCGGCTTCATGTGCCGAACGGGTTGTTGGTTAACTCGACGGCTCCGGGGATGGCTAATTTGTTTCTCCGTGAGCGTAAACCGTCTTTGAAGCTTCCCAGTGAGAAAGCAGTCCAAACGCTCCTCGAGATAAACGGCGAAGGATTTGACAAAAGCGGTGTAATCGCAGGGGCTGGAACTGGATTCGTCTCTGAAAGTGGGGAGATTCAGGATCTTGGCTTTACGGTTCATAGCGTGAAGGACTTCTTTAGGGAAACAAGGGTCGCTGTCCTGGAAAACACGGAGAACAAGCATTAAACACTTGAGGGCAACGACCCAGCTCTTGGTTTTGCCTAACCGTTTGGCAATGGAACGGGCGGCGGTCCCGGCGAACGTCGGGTTGGATGAGACCGTTTTGAGGATTTCATCGACGTAGCGTTCGTCGATGGGGGATTGGTCGTGGGTGGTGGCCCTGAGGACGGCCACTTCGAGGCTGGCGGAATTGGTGTTTAACACCTTGGCCAGGCTAATGCTGGTGTGGTCTTTCACTGCACCAATTGCTCTCTTTAACTTGCCGGGAAGCATTGTTGATTCTGTTTGTTTCCCTGGAAAATTATGACCCCAAAACGAAGAAGGAATGAATTTAATTAGGATGGAGGAACAGAGATTTTAACCAAAACCCTTGAGACTCTCCCTCCCTACCTTGTAAACACAAGTAACTTTCGTTGACCATTACCTAATTTCAAATTTCAACCAATGGGGGTTCGTTTGTTATACTAAAAAAAATATTAACGCTTTTGTTAATTTCCTGGCAAGAATCATCATCGTCATAAGGAGCCTGTTCAGCAATGCTTCTCCAAAAGTTGTTGAGAGTTCCCATAGCTCAAAAATTCAGTTTTTCTTGCACAAACGGGCTTTGAGTGAACATATGAAACTCGGAACTTGTATGTTTCCAATAAATTCTTTTTACCATTGTTTTGTATTTTTTTTAAATATAAATTTATCTTTGTACTCGGGTTAGTTTACAAGTAAAACCGTCTCTCACTTTTCGATACTCTTATTTATATTTTATTATTAAAGAAATTAATATTAACGTTTAATGTTAGAGGGTAGGGTTAAGATTTAAAATATTGGATATAGAGTATATTTTTAAGATGTATAGTTCAAGATTCACATACTAGTACTTAGATAACGCTTAATTATTACGTAAAGATGAACAGATTCTCAAATTAGTTCTGTACTACGGTAGGAAATTTTGGCTTTGCATTTTTGGTGTTTCAGCAGCTAAGATATGGGTGGTTCCTGGTTGTTTGGCGTAAGGAGTTCGCTGTTAGCCTTGTGGTGTCTATTTGAGGGGCCAATTTGCACCCAAAAAACGTTAGGAGCCAAATTACATATCAAAGGGTCTAAAGGTATATTAACCCTTAAAATAATTTTAAATATAATTTGATACTTCTTAGGTACAACTAAACTTGTTACATTTTAACTTTTGGTAGTCAAACTTTTAATTTTGATTTTTTATTTTTTGAATTTTATTATTGATAAATCAACTGAATATTAATTTAATTGGTATTGTTGTTGTTACGAGGTCATAAATTTAAGTATGGTTAAGTGCAACCATCTTTAGTTTAAAGGATTCTATGTTATGTGTAATTTAGGCATTATAATTTGTACTTTGACCTAAAAATATCATTTGTGACAAGTTTAGCTGGATGAGAGAAATGTTTTTGTAAAATCTTAAAACCTTGAGCTTTAAATTCTAAAATCAAGTCATAAAACTTAAAATTTAAATTTTCGTTTCTTTTAATTTTTAAATTTAAATGTTCACTTTTGATGTAAAATAATTAATTTCTTCTTTTTGATCTTAACTTTATTCGTGCGTATACCCTAAAATCTAAATATTAAAACCTATGACTTTAAATATTAAGCTATAAATATTTAAATTTTAAAACTCTAAATCATACATTTTAAATATAAAAACCAAAATCTCATATTAGAAAATTCTGAAATACTAAAACAAAATGAAGATGCAGATTGTCTAACTTTATCAGAAGTCACCTCTGTGCAATGACTTTCACCTTTTGCTTTTGTTATATTAAAAAAAAACCTTTAAACATTGGTACCTAAATAAACTTTTATTATTTAACTTTATCCAAAGAAACGTCGAAAACATTTAATTTATAAATAAATACTTATAATAATAATTTGATATATTATTAGTGAAAAAAATTTTACAAATGAATTATTAAAAGTTTCCCATGTTCTTTTTAGAGACCCTAAAATCTAACTTTTAAATTCTAAACCATAAACTTCAAATCATAAGATTTATTCTCGAACTTTAAAATTTAGCCCTAAATACTAAAACCCTAACACTAAACTTTAATCTATTACCTATAAACCCTAAAAACAAGACACTTGTAGAAAGTTTTCCATCAATAGTGCATAAAATATTTTTTTCTAAAAATTTATTATATTTTTTAATTCTAAAAGGTCAAATTTGCCCCTGTAGTAATCTAAAATCAACAATGTTACTCTCTTTTTTTCTCTCGTAATTTTGCTTTCAAAGTCAATCAATTGCAGCAATGTTGCTCTTTGACTGATTTTGACCGTTAAATGCTGACGTGACAATCAACGGTGCTGACGGGGCAATTTTGCCATCAAAGTCATTAATTGCAGCAATTTTACCCTTGGTTATTTAGTTTTAAATAAATTGGATAAATAATTTAGTTTTACCAGTTGAACTTTAAAAAACAGAATATATGAAAATCGATTAACAAATTGAAGTAAATATCTTTTGGATCCCTAGTAATTTTAAAAATAAGCAAAGTGAGAACTATCACAAAAAATTAAAATATTCTTTAATTTTTTAAAAAATCTCTAAAATTAATAAAAATAAATAAGATATTTAAAAAATTATTGAAAATAAAAATTAATATAAAAATATTTATAAATATAAAGTTATAAATATAAAAAAACAAAATTTTAAAATATTTATAAAATCTATTTAAAAAGTCTTTGACTATTTCTAGTTATGCTAAGCCAACTAATATTCTTTGAACATATTTTCATTAAAATTGTCCTTTTATTAGAGTAGTGACAAAACTTATCAAATATTAATGAGCATCAGTTTGATAAAAGTGAAAGAAAATTTGATGAAATTATTCAAATTTTTAATAATTTATAAATACTTTTAATTTTATATTTATATTTTATTATTTTATAATTTTTAATACATTTTAATTTTTATATTAGTTTTTATTTTCAATAATTTTTTGAATATCTTATTTATTTTATTAAGTTTACAGATTTTTTTTAAAAAATGAAAAATATTTTAATTTTTTGTGAAAGTTCTCACTTTGCTTATTTTTAAAATTACCAAGGACCTACAAGATATTTACATTAATTTTTTAATCAACTTTTCATATATTTTGTTTGTTAAAGTTTAACTCAAAAAATCAAATTATTTATCCAATTTCATTCAAAAACTAAATAAACAAAGGGTAAAATTGCTTCAATTAATGACTTCGTGGGCAAAGTTGCATGAATGACTTCGAGAGCAAAATTGCTTTGTCAGTACCGTTAATTATCACGTCAGTATTTAACGGTCAAAATCGGTCAAATGGCAACATTGATGCAGTTGGCTAATTTTGAGGATAAAATTACAGGAAAAAAATATAGACAATATTGCTGATTTCAAATTACTATAGAGACAAATTTGACCCTTTAGTCTTTTTTCAACTACCAAATAATCTAATTCTAATGGAACGGAGAATTAAATATTTTAAATAATATTTGAAATTTGAAACTTAATATTGTCAACAGACCAAAGAGTATCCGTTTGAATTAATCCATCAACTAATACATTATTAAGCAATAATATTTTTCCCTTTAAATTCAAAATAATTTTAAGTTTTTAAATTTCACTCTTAAATAATCAGAAGAGATTGTTTTCAACCAGTTCAATTTTAAAGCACCGCTATGTTAGTGGAAAAACAAAATCCGTGCCATTTGAAAGGATAATCATTCATTGGAATATAAGACAGAAATTTGAAAATATTAAAGCTGACGACTAATTCAAAATTTTGAAAAATAATCCTTCATCAAGATTTAAAATATCAATACTTCAATTAAAATTCAGGATGTTCACATGTAAAATTATAAAATAGGAGTTTATTTAAGGTTTAAAGGTGTAAAAAGCCCTTAAATTTTTTTGCACTTAATTAAGCCTTTGAACCGAGAAATTTAATCAATTAAGCCTTTGAACCAAGAAATTGAATCAATTAAGCCATTTGACCAATTTTGACCATTAAATCTGAACAATTTTTTTCGATCCACTGTTGTAGTGTAATGTGTCATAGAGTTTTCACTTGACAATTTTTAAAAAAAATTATTTTATTTTAAAAATTCTTTAAATGTTCTAGAAATTCTAAAAGACATATAAAATTTATAAAAAATACATTTTAAAATATTTTTGTAAATGCAACATAATAGAAATATAGTGTATCATGTGCCGGTAATATCTAAAGAAAAATATTGTCAAAATTTAATGGTCAAAATTGGTCAAAGGGCTTAATCGATTTAATTTCTTGGTTCAAGGGCTTAATTGATTAAATTGTTTGGTTAAAGGGCTTAATTGGGTGCAAAAAAATTTAAGAGCTTAATTAATTTTTTTTTAAAATTTCAAAGGCTTCTTGCACCCTTAAGCCTTTATTTAACCAAATATACAAAGATTTGTTCCATTAATGTGCATTAGTTTACTAATATTAGGAGAAAAAATATTTATACAAATAGTTGAACCTTGAAAATTTTGAAGTAAATGAACTTCTGGTTTTTCAAAACAATTCGAACCCGATTTTCATTTTTAGCTAAAAAATTCAATTTCGAATAATAGGCAGATCAACACAGCCTACCTGATATTTTAGCCATAATAATTCTTTCTTTAAATATATCATAGTTCGAGAATAAAAGAACTATACATATTAATACTCGAAGCATGGTGGTTAACTGTACATAATATTTACAAACCAGAAAAGAATAAAAGAATGAAACTAGCTCTAACCTATCGTTCCATGTTTCCTCTCGGGCCCTAAAGATTGTAATACCGTTTCGAACTGCTCGAGTTATCTTCGATTATGCAAGTTAAGAAATCTTTGCATCTTTCAAACTCGAAATCACAATGTGGTAAGACTCGTTTCACTTCGGACTCGTGCTCACTTCTGACTGCAAAAAAAATGTTCATAATAGACGTTATCAGCTTAAGGAGTTGCACTCCATGAAGTAATGAATTTGAATGTGCATCGGAGTCTACTAAAGAAACCATGTCTGACATATGAATGCAGATATCATGAGGACATGAGAGCTGTGGATTAAACGAAGATCAAGCATATGATTGCTTACCGGATATTGATTTCCATCTGCTGATTTATTATGTCCCTGTTCTGAGACTCGTGATCTTGGGACTCCACGAGTTGGTCTTTGAACAAAACCCTGTATGTGATTATAAATGCTGCACACCGTTGCACCAAAAAGATCATGCAAGTATAAGCTTAGTTCAAAAAAGAAAAGAAAAGAAAAACTGTAAACTTAAAGAATCTAACATTCAAGAGTAAAATATGGGTCCTTGTGCAGGGTATTTTAAAGGATGTTGAAGTTGGTAAACGTCCACTGATAAAACAGTTAAAAGTGGTTAAGTATCTAGCCGGTCTCAGTGTTATATTCAAAAGTAAAACTTAGTCCATGTACTATGGAATCAAATACAATTGGTGCAAATAAGTAAAAAAAATGGTACTAATAGAAAATACAATCTAATTCAGTTCCAATGTAATAAAATCAACTGCGATTTGTTTCCACTCATTTCTTGGGGTCATTCAACATCACCCTGAGCTAAATAGGATGGATTCAGAGATAATTACTCAACTTCCATGAAACTTGCATAATTACTACTAAATTTTAGTTGAAAGCATCATTTGAGAAGAGGAGCAATGATAGGCGAAAATCAGGTAAATGTCTGTATACTTAATGTGCATCATGTATGCAAGTGCATGTGCTTGCCTCTGAAGTTAAATCTATAAGACAGGACCAAAAAGTAATTATATTAAGATATATATGGGATAAGTTGAAATGTGACACCTAAGGCGATGTCTGTTGCAGGCGTCAAAGAAAGCAGCAAAACCATATAATATACTTCTGAGAGCTCGGAATATCTGAAAAGATTGCAAACAAAATATGTAAAAGAAACATAAAGAAAGACAGATTTATCAAGAGAATAATATCTTTTAACCTGGGAAAGAAGGTCACTCCAAAGTGACTGCCACATTGAAACTTCTTGAGTGCTGCTCACTGTGGCTTCAGCTTCTGAAGCAAACTCTACCATGCTACTTAAAGACTCCCATACATCTCCGGCCACATCAATGATGAAGGCGCACACGCTAGCCAAAAAACTGGCTAATGCCAGGACCAGGCGTATTGGGGCATACAGCATTTCCCAAAGAATCCAAAACATGGGATACAGGATGGAAGTTGCTGCAGTTGCATGAATATAAGAAGAATGAACAAAATTAACATATTGAATGAATGGAATTTCAAAGATCTGATGACCTACCAATGTTACTGAGAAGTGAGCCAATAAACCATATAGGCATTAGTACAACATCCATGAGATCATCCAGTAAACTGTAGATGAAACCAATCACAATGCATATGATCGAAAAGAAGCTTTCTATTACTTCACTAAACACACTCCAAATCGGAAAGAGGAATTCCAAAATTTCCATAAGTGGTCCTGCCAATGGTATATTAAGAAAATTGAAAAATGACCGACTAGCACGCAAAACCACCCACAACCAGCGCATGGCCTTCTCAAAGTTTTGTAGAAATAGCATAGTTCCCAAGTACTTGATCCTCGTTACCATCTCCCAGTTCTCAATCCAATCTAGAAGTGGCCCACATAAATGAGAAGCAGTTGCCTTAAGAAGAGGGACATTTTTGTATAGGTCAAAAAATCCTATTAGAACAGTAATGATTGAAATCAAAACATATAGAGCTCTGGCCAGAGGGCACATCCATGGGCGATAGATATGGCAAAGACCAGGATATGATTGAAGAAAAAGGGCCCAAGATGGAAGACCAGCCTCTAACAAACGAAGTAACCTCAGGTCAGGGGTTATTATTTGCTTTAGTTTAAATGGGAGATCCCTATCATCAAACCTGAACAAAATAAGAACGTCCCTATACTCTGTAGCTTCGAGTTCGACTGTTGTTTCATTAGAGTTGTCTAATGAATTTTCAGCTTCCCTTCGGGTTTCCTCACAATAGACATCAACTTCAGCTCCAGTGATAGTTTTCGTAGCGATTTTCCTTCTGTTACAGAGCCCAATAGGAGCCGAGGTGTGTGGCTCAAAAATTTCCGAGTCCACAGTTGCAGAACTAATCTCAAAACTGTCACAACGATCATGGGGGAAACTATCCTCAATGCTGAAACCATCATCATCACCATCATAAGTGATCGGCATTGGAAAATCTTCTTCAACATCATAGAAGACCTCTCCTGAAAATAAACCAAATTAAGTATTTTACCAGCTCAGCAAATTTATGTCACTGAGATAAAAGTATGATGTGGTAAACAAAAAAAAGCAACATGCACTGGATTGAAGTTCAGAATTCAAAATTTATTCAAAGTGAAAAATATCCTATCAGTTATCCGAGAAAGAGATAAAGGGAAATACCCAACAATGAAATATAAATCATGGTAGATACTGAGATTGATATTGAGATTGATATACAGACAACAGTTAAAGGCATCCAGTAATTTATTTGACCATTTTCTAAACAAATTTTGTACCTATCACAGTGAACAGACATAATGGTAGCTTCACAAGAAAAATGTACTTGCTACATCAGACAAAGGCATAAAGGATGCTGCTGCATATAAGCAGATCAATGTTGATTGTGCTGTTTCCAGCATGCAAGAGACTTGAGGGCACAACACCTCAATTGAAGAGGAACGAAACATATTTGCACCTACTGTATAAGACAAATATAGGAATAGGATAGCATAGAACTTATTAATAAACCATACACGTACATATTCAGATGAAAATCTGACTTACAGGTTATAATCCCAAAGCAGTTTTTCAGCAATGATGCAGAAAACTTACAGGTTTAATGTCATTTCTAAAAACAAATTTATCAAGTTAAGCCAGAATAACTGGAGATTCTATTTAATCAAGTTTAAGAGATGAGTATTTGCAGGTTTGACTGAATTAGCTGTCAAGTGAAAGAGCACAACATTGGAAACACATGTACACAAGGATGACTTGTTCCTAGTGTCACACCGTTTCTCGCACACTGTTATAGGAAAACTAGCTACCACCAACAAAGGCAAACTAGAGCCACATGCTTATGTGCCTGCTAAGTTTCAGATACTGCAGGCTCTATAAAGCTTTTCAGAAAGAATAAAATCTTGGAAAATCTTGAACCGAAAAATACCAGAGGCCGATGTTTAGAAAAAAAGTAAATGGAAAAACATATTGATACAGGTTGTAGACAGTTATTAATACAGGTAAATACCTTCCTAAAGGATTCAATTACAGGCAACCCTTAGAAAACATATTTAAGAAGAAAATAGCAGCGAAAACCATAGATAATGATACTAAAAGGGTAACCAGTAACAATGCTCAATTTCGGACATGGTTTGGTTTCTCACCAAACTCTTGAACAATGTAACCAAGCTATCCTTCTCAACAAAGGAATTGCTAGGTCCAGTCCTCCAATAGCTCATAACCGCTAGTAGTCTCAATTGTTAACAATACATGTTGAGTAGAAAGGGAACAAAGTGCAGAGCAACTGGGAGGAAGCTGATGAGGATGTCTAAGAGGTAACAGCCCTCCTTTACCTTGCCAGGGAATAAAAACTTATGAGCTAATATTACTGAATTTCACTTAATGCACCTTCAACTGCCTTTCTCCATTAAAATTTTGGAAAGAGATCATTCACTGTAGACTTAAAGATTGATTTGACCCTCAATCGATTGTAATACACCTAGTGAGACATTAATTAACCAAATATACCCTACTCTTAACAGAACTATGAGATTCTAGCAAACATGAATCTCCGGTTTGCATTTCTAAGTTTATAACAGATTTTTGGATCCTAAAATATATAAATGCCATGGAAAGGTAATCCTGATCAAGTCTAGAATCATAAAGAAAACTCTACATCCTCATCAAATATGAAGGCAAAAAAAATACCAATTTTTGACTCCAAGTGCTCTTTCAAACAATGCTGCTCCGAGCCTGTTTTGGAGAACCATGAAGATATGCATCTTGCTGCTTGATCAATGCTGTCAAACTCCCATCTTTTCATGAATTTTGCTTCTATGGCCAAAGAGGTATCAGTCTGCAAGTAATAAAACATTCTGAATAGCAAATACAAATACCTCAATGGTGAATCACAAAGAAAGAGAGCAAATACCTGAAGCTCATTGTAGTAGTTAATACCTCGAACATTGGACCATGCGACTTCAAATACAATGAAGCCATGCAATGTCCTATGCACCTCACTGGTAAGAAGCAAAGAGGTTTCCAATTCCTTCTTTCTAGACAACATTTCAGCCTGAATACAAGACAACCATCTCTCTAAGTTATTGGAAACCTTAGCGTCTGATCTGGAAGAAGCTTCCTTTCCCTCCTTTGTCTCCCTACGACCTTTGGTGATAGCAAACGGAGATAACCTGGACTGAAAATAATTATAAATGACTTAAATTCAATTAAAATCTTCTTGCCTTTAAAAAGACCCTCCCCTTCCCCTCAAAAGACAGAAAGGTGTTTCCAATAACCTTGGTAACCATCAATTGCCACAAGAGAGCTGGCCGTGTACCTAAATCACTAAGCCATGGTTGGTTGTCCACCAAAATGTAGAATTTGTTACTTTCAAGGGCTAGGAAAATGCTAAGATCAGAAAGATAAGACTGCAAATCTCTGCAATCAAACATTCCACAACAGAAGTTCATATGACAAAAGTTCATATAGAAGTCAGTAAGCTCAATAAGATCACATATGTTTGATATAATACACACACACACATTGGATCGAAACATATATATTTCATCATCCTTCCCTATAATTTGCAAATTACAAAAGAAAACCTCCAATAAATAAATGGGAAATTATTCTTGGACTCTATTAGGAAGATGTCCATGTAAAAACCCGTTCTTATTCAACTATATTTCCTATAAAGCAATTCCTCAGAAACAAACAGAAATACCAAATAAAAAATTAATCATATAATCCCAATTCCGAACAGGAAAATGTTATCAGAATTTGAAGGGAAAATGACAATGTATGAAGAATCTTGTTCATAAAATTAAATTAGAAACAAGTGAAGCCCAAGCTTTAAACATGATGAAATCCAACATAAATACCCGATCTGGAGAGTGGTTATAGGGAAAACGTTGCGCCCATCATCTTGTTTTCCCATCAAAACTGCGCTCTATGCACCGTTCAGCAAATCACTCACATGGGAAAAGGAAAACAGTTTCTCATAAATAACCAAAATAAAGAGCGTTGTTGTTTAAAAATATAAAGAGAGAGGAAAGGGAAAGGAATTCCATGACAATGCAAGAGAAGAAAAGGAGAGAGATACAAATATCAACTTTGTTACACAAGGGGAAAAACAAAATAAATGTGTTCTTTTTCATGTATTATAGTGACTATATTTTGCTATTTACTTTTTGTGGGTTTTTTTTTTTCTTTCTCGGGAACCAATCAACCTGGGAAATAAAGGGAGACATGCGCGGGGATTAATGTTACGCTGTGCTACGGCGGTTTCTATCCTTTTTATTCTCTTCTTCATGCATGCATATTAAATAGGCTTAACTTGAGCGTTAAAATAATAATTTTATCCTCATAATTATTTTTTTGCACTTAATTTAATTCTCATGATTTAAAATATAAGCAATATTCTCTTAATTCGTATTGCGATTAATAATTTCTTTTGTAATAATTGTCATTAATTTTGATTAACTCATAAATAATTAATTAAATTGTAACACGTGACACACAATCACACACCTAAAATATTACGATCATAATTTGGGATCCATTCTGGACTTAGGCTATTTTTTGGGTGTCGATGGTGACTTCAATTCTAAACAGAAAATATTATTAGCATATACAACAACGACAATGCATATACAATTTAATATTGGTGATGTAATATAAACATGTTGTTTTATGTTTATCAGTTACTTGTTGTGGACATATTCGTATTTTAGTTGTATATGCGTATTCTTTGCGTACAATAGGTATAGGGTTGCAATGTGACGAGAGTAGAACAGTTTTACATTTCTCACTTCGTTTCGGATATGACTTTTGAGAATTTTTATTAAATGCTGTGAGAATTTTTCATTTACGTACTTTCTTCACGTGGAACGTCATAGGTTTCGTGAAATCATCGTTCTCAAAAGAAAATAAATTTACTACTTTATTAGTTAAAATTTATGGTAAATTTCTGTTTACAAGTTATATATTCATTACAGTTAAAAATATCTAACTCTTAATACATTTATATATATATATATGCCAAAGATATATAAGTAAATAGGAGGTAAGTATTGTATTTTTAGCTTTGGTAATTCTCACGGTGCAGATATAGCAATTATTGTTGTCATGCCCATTTTAGCTTTGGTGATGAAACTTCCCTTGTCTTCGTCTTTGTAGGTGAAGATTTTGATTATTCTCAACTCAAATCTCTATAATTTTCGGTTGTTCCCCACTCAATTGCCACCCCTAAGTAGTTGTGTTTAGCATGTTATAAATTACGTTTTAAAACATTATATTGTAATTGTTTTTTATATTATGTTTAAAAGATTAGGTTTTAAATATTTTGTTTATCTTTATTACACTATAGATCAAGATTTTGGATGGTTATCCTGGGAAAAATTATATTATATGTCATCTCTGTCTCATTAATTATGCTATTAACCAATAAAAATCACTAACTTTATTAATTTTTTCCATATCTTTTTACCAAATGAAGATTAACTTGGTAAAAAATATTTTTAAATTGATTTACAGTAAATATTAGTAAAGATTCACTTAATAAAAAAAATAACATAAAAAAGAATTAATGATGTGAGTGATTTTTATTGGTTGTGACCGTGGATAACGTGGTTGAAGAACTCATGATATAACTTCTCATTATTCTAGATAAAAATTATTATCAATTAAAAATATATAAGTAGAAACAGATATTGGATTATCATATTTAAACATTATATTTTCTTAATATTTTAATTTTAATTTTTTTATAATTTTTACAGATTTGTGACCGTCACTTTAAAAGTGTGTCACATATTATTATTTTATTGGTTATTTATGAGTTGACGATTAAATTTAGTCAACTGTCACAGTCAACGTTACACAAAAGTCTAATTGATTGCAGTTTGGAATATGAAACTGAATTTGGTCTAAATTTTATAAAGATAAAACTGTTTTTATAAATATTATACAAAAGGATTGAATTAACCCTTAAACCTATTAAACAAGATAACAATGTCTAATTATATATTTCATCCTTCAAATTTATAAAAAAAATAAAAAGTTTATTATTTTGTTGTATTTTGTCAAATTAGATTTTTATTAGTTATGAAAATCAAGACATCAGTCCAATTAAATAATAATGTGTTATGAATATCTATATTTATAGTGGATATCCATATATTAAATAAGACTTTAATGTACTTTATTATTATGGCTTAATATCTATTGAAATTAGGGTTTTCATCTTATGCCTATAAATATAGAGTTTGGAGAAAGTATTGTACACAATCCTACTTTGAGAATATAATACAAGTCTCTCTCTTTGTCTCTCATCTTGTTCTTGTTTATATTCATTTATTTTATTCTTGCTCTTTACTTTATTCACAACACGTTATCAGCACGATCTCGCTCAATAACCGTGGTTCTTGTCGGCAATTCTCGAAAAAAGATTTCAACAAGATATTGGTGATTACATCTGCTATATATTCAACTTAGCTTGGAAATTCTGCAACGTCTATAAATAATAGACTTCGCCATGTTCGGGTTCGCAATAGTAATGCAAAGGAAACAAGAAATTTTGGAGTATTTTACTAGAAGAAGAAAAAGAAAATTTTAGTTCTTACATTGCAAGGGTTGTGCGACATTACAGGGATAAGGCTTCCCTTGCTTTCAACTCTGGACCAATGCTTCTCGAAGTAGAAGGCTTTAATTATGGGGTAAGAAAATTATGTCGTATACTTATTAATATATACTCATAATTAAAGACCAATATTTATTTATGTTATGTTATTGATTAAAGTTGGTATTTTTAACCATATTTTGAGTTTTACATGATATCTTTAAATGGCTTGAAAAGAGATATGATATAAAGAGATCATGAGGAGCTGTCTTGGTAATTTATATCTCTATTGTCCTCGAGAGGAAAATCAATATCGGTAAACTCTATTTTTATTTTTATTATTTAAATTACGATTTTAAAGTGTAATAAATTATGGTGATTTATGATCTACAAGAAGACTGTTATAAATTATGGTGATTTATGTTCTCTGTTTTGTTGGTTTAATCCAAGTATATTGGGTGGACATCCCGTTCTGCGAGGCTATTGATCTCAAAGAAGGTTTTCTAAAGGACCTTGTGAACTGGTTTAAAAATGCCGCGTACGAGGATTAAATCTTTGGAATAATCTGCTCAAAATAAGGCCATAGCCATTATACATCTTCGTCGTCGTCTCCATGAGGGGTTGAAATCTGAATATTTAATGGTGAAAGATCCTCTTATTCCTTGGCATAATCTAAAAGAACGATATGACCATCAAAAAACTGTTATTCTACCTAAAGCTCAATATGGTTGGTTGCATCTGAGATTGCAAGATTTTAAATCAGTAAGCGAGTATAACTCTGCTATGTTTCGAATTACTTCACAATTGAAGTTATGTGATCAAAATATTACTGACGATGATATGTTAGAAAAAAAACATACTCCACTTTTCATGCAAATAATGTTGTCTCCAGACACAATATCGTGAAAAATGTTTTAAAGGCCCACTAGATCCACTCCATTCCTTGAAGTGAATGTGAGATTTTATAATGGAAAAAATGCCACATTAGTAGTTGTGGTCATGATCAAGGTATGGACATATACATTATGGTCATTTTGAGAATAATTATACCCACCACAAGTGGAACAATAAAGATGACAATAGTGCAAAATATCATTCCAAGAAAGAATAATCTTTTTGTCAGATGTGGCAACTTAAATTATTGGCTTTGTATTTGCCGAACGTCGAAGCATTATGGACCTTTATCTACAATCATGAATGATAAAGGAAAGAAAATATAAACAAATATTGTTTATGGCGAAAATAATTATGGCGTTTTTGGTCCAACTCAATTAGATATTGTTGATTTCCTCATAACCCTTGAAGGGAATAATTCGTCATTTATTTTATTTCCTTTATAACCTCTAAAGGGAATAATTGATCATTTATTTATTTTGTTTTATGTTAATTTGTTTTATTTATTATTTATTTATGTTAATTTACTTTATGTTAATTTGTTTTACATATTATTTATTTATGCTTTATGTTAATTTATCATTTGAAGAATATGATTACTTCCAGAATAAAATATGCAATGAATTGTGGCGATTTATGCTTAGTAGACAGTGCAAGCACTCATACTATACTTAAGCATAAGAACTATTTTTCATTTAAATGCAAGGGGAAAATGTGAGTATTATATCTCAAAGTACTAAAATATCAATGCTCCGGAAGAGTAATAAGTTCTTGTGACATTATCTTTGATAGATAATTGATTTGATATGTGCTATATTTAATATTTTTCAGTCCCTGAAGTAAATGGTACAAAGCACATATTTTTCGTTCCCCGAAGTGAATGGAACAAAACACATATTGAAAGGTGCATAATTATACATATTTTCCCATTTAAAATGCAAAGGAAAAATGCAAGTACTATATCTGGAAGTACTAATATCATAGAAGGCTCCGGAAGAGCAAATATGTTATTTCCAAATAGAACTCTATTCCATATTCACAATGTGTTATACTCGCCAAAATCGCAAAGAGACTTATTGAATTTTAAAGATATTCATAGAAATGAATATCATATTGTGACTATTAGTCAAGGGGATGCTGACTATCTCCATATTACGAGTAGAAACCAATGCAATAAGAAAATCTTGACAAAATTACATGCATTATCATCCGAATTGTACTACACAAGAATTAGTACAAATTGAAGCTCGTGCTATTGTAAACTAAAAGTTTACTGATAACTTTATTATTTGGCATGATCGGTTAGGTCATCCCGGTTTGATTATGGTGAGAAAAGCTATTGATACTTCATGCGGTTATTCATTGAAGAACTGGTAGATTTTTCAAAGTAATTTTTTTCATGTGATGCTTGTTCTTAAGGCAAATTGATTATTCAACCATCACCAGCTAAGATAGATTATGAATCTATTAATTTTATGGAATGGATATAAGGTGATATATGTGGGCCCATACACCCTTCTTATAGATTATCTAGATATTTTATGGTTTTAATCGATGCATCGACTAGATGATCATATGTATCCTTGTTATCAACCTGCAACTTGATGTTTGCAAGGTTACTTGTTCAGTTGATAAAATTACGAACACATTTTTCAGATTACCTTGTACAAACAATTCATCTTGATAATACTGGTGACATGTCATTTTACATGCAACATCATTAATTTGCATCAAGCCAATAAATTATCATAAGCTCTCCCCATTACAAATGGTTTTTGGTCAGGAACCAAATATTTCCCATCTTAGAATTTTTGGGTGTGCAATATATGTTCTATTTTCTCCACCATAACGCACAAAGATGAGTCCTCAAAAGAGGTTGGGAATATATGTTGGATTCGAATTTCCCTTGATAATTAAATATCTCGAGCTTCTTATAGGGAATTTATTTACAGCTCGATTTGCTAACTGTCATTTTAATGAGTCAGTTTTCTCAACATTAGGGGGAGAAAATAAATAGCTGGAAAAAGAAACAAGTTGGAATGAATTATCATTATCCTAATTTGATCCACGTTCTCAACAATGTGAACTATAAGTTCAAAGGATAATTCATTTAGCAAATCAATTGCCAGATGGTTTGCTGACCCTAAAAAAGTGACTAAGTCACATATACCAGCTATGAATGCTCCAATTAAATTTGATGTCCCGGAAAGATAAACTCTAGTTGCTAATGAATCTAACTTACGCCTATAGCGTGGTAGACAAGTAGGTTCCAAAGATAAAAATCCTCGAAAAAGAAAATGAGCTATATTTTGTGATGGTTTGATCAAGGAATTAACGAATTATGAAAATCTCTAGAAGAGATTAAAAGGTTTCCAACAGAGACATTATACATGACTCAGGTATCTGATACGAGATCTCAAAGAATTATGTCATATTTTGTAAAAAGTAGAATCGAAATCAAATCGACGTTGATAATACATTTGCATGCAATATAGCACTAGAGATTTTGGATGATAATATGGATCATGAACCATTGTCAATTGGACATGTGAACAAAGAAATGATTGGACAAAATGGAAAGAGGCAATTGACGGAAACTAAAATCTTTTTCGAAATGAGAAGTATTCAGGCCTATAGTTCATACACCGGAAGGTGTAAAGCCCGTGGATATAAAGGAGTCTTTGTGAGAAAGTGAAATGAAAAAGGGAAATTGTTAGATATAAAACTCGTTTGATTGCACAAGGATTCTCACAAAGATCTAGAATCGATTATGAGGAAACATACTCCTCGGTGGTGGATGCAAAAGATTTTTATTAATCTGGCAATAAGACTTAGTTTCCGCCTAATGGATGTCGTTACATCCTATTTGTATGAGCCTTTTGATAATAACATTTACATGAAACTTCCGAAAAGATTTAGACAGAAGCAGTTAATTCAAGTTCTCAAGAAAACTATTCAATCAAATTGAACTTATCTATTTATGGATTAAACAAATTATGAGCATATTGTATAATCGCCTCAATGAATACTTATTAGCGGAATGCTATAAGAATGATTCAATTTCCCCGAGCATTTTTATTAAGAGGTTTAGCTCTGGATTTGTCATTGTTGTTGTTGTGTATGTTGATGATTTGAATATTGTTGACACTCGTGAAGAGATCTCCTTAGCAATGGAATCATTGTGCATCAATCGACATACACAGAAAAATATTTAAAAAGACTTTACATGCATAACACATATTCGTTGATCACCCTTACGGTTGCTAGGTCTCTTAATGTGAACAAAGATCCATTCTCCCCTCGAGAAAAGGGTGATGATATACTTGGTCCAAAAACACCATATATATATATATATTAATTGATCTGGAAGCGTCATATCTTTGTTGGTCCAAAAATACTATCTAAGTGCTATGAGACCATTACATTTAGATCTTTCAAAACTCGATGCCTCTCCAGATCATGTAAATAATTACTATGCACGAGGCAAAGCTGAAATATGTGTTTAGCTAAACATATCCAAAAGATATGTGAATTGCTTTCACAAGATAATATGCAAGCTATCTTGTGTAGAGATAATGCAAAATTTATATCTCAAGGTGGATACATCAAATGTGATAAAACGAAACATATTTCTTCAAAGTGTCATTCCTCATGATCTTCAGAAGAATAGAATTCGATGAATCCTTTCAAGCAGTAATTTGAAAGATATATTCACCAGTGCATAGTCTACTTCAACATTTGAAGATTATATTCAAGATTGAATTATGAAGATTCAAAGATCTTATGTGATATTTTCATGAGGGGGAGTAAATACGTGTTGCACTCTTTTTCCCTTAACCGAGGTGTTGTCCCAATAAGTTTTCCTGGTAAGGTTTTTAATGAGGCAACATCTTATGCGTATCAAAGATGTGTGTACTATTTTTCCTTCACTAAGAATTTTTTTCTCACAGGGTTTTTACCTTAGTAAGATTTTAGCGAGGCACATTATCTTCATGGATATCCAAGGGGGAGTGTTATGAATATCTTAATTTATGGTGGATATCTATATATTAAATGAGACTTTAATGTACTTTATTATTAGGGCTTAATACCATTGAAATTAGGGTTTTCATCTTATACCTATAAATATAGAGTTTGGAGAAAGTATTGTACTTAACTCTACTTTGAGAATATAATACAAGTCTCTCTCTTTATCTTTCATTTTGTTCTTGTTCTTGTTCTTGTTCATTTATTTTATTCTTGCTCTTTACCTTATTCACAACATAATGTTACATTTTTTATGATTTATATTAAATTTCATCTCATTTATGTCGTGGATTAAAAGGAGGGAAAATTATATATAAAACAAATATTGATCAAAATTTAATTAACAATGAGAACCACGCCAATGATATTTATCTTATCTCATCTTGTATGGGTTCATATCCTGACATGAGATGATATGAGAATATAATATCTTTACTTAATAAAAAAATCAATTAACAATCAATCATGAGTGATGATACTTTTAGTATTCTAATTCATTTATAAAATAGTATTTAAAATCTATAATGTTCGAATATGAGTCAACTAAAAATAACAATATTATTCTTTATTATTGTGATCATTCAATAGATTCAACATGGGTGGTGATTTTTAGTTAAGAGAAATGCTCAAGTGTTCTTGGCATTAGTGTATTGGGCTTTTATTACACAATTATATAGGAACTTTGTAGCATGCTAATTATATTAGAACGTAATCTAACAATGGGCTAACCTTTATCCGAGTCGTAATGCATCATTTATGAACATTTAAACATATGCGTAATACAAAAAAAAAAATCATAGTATTTGACTGAATAATTATTTTAAATTTTATTCTTTTTTGAACCAATTTAACCCTAAAGTTTTATTTTGGGTCAAAATAGCCCCTCTACGGATGAAAACTGTTAGTCAACTGAAGATAAACAACTTGAAATTACACGACAAGCCTACATGTCAGTGCACACCGCAATAGCAGTGTCATATAAAAAATGGCATATCAGTCAAAAAATATTTTTATAAATTTGTATAAAATATAAAATATTGTTTCTTCTTACACGTCATATTGTTAGGTCATTTCAAGTTGCTTATAGTCAGTTGACTAACAATTCATCCGTAGAGAAATCATTTTAACCCAAAATAAACGTTAAGGTTAAATTGGTTCAAAAAAATAAAATAAATAAAATAACTATTTATTCAAACGTTAATAAGGCGTCTTTCGCTTTATGACTTAAATATATTTAATTATATCATAACACCAAAAAATTCAATTTAATTGTGTATACAAAATATAAATTGGAATTATATGTCAGCAAATATTCTCCCTATTATGAATTTGGGTTACAAAAAGGGATAAAATTAAATAATAGGGAAAGCCCAAATTGTTACGTGATCCATAAAGATGAGCTTAGGTTCGTCTCAACCCAAAAGGATTATTTTGTTGGGTGAGCCCAAAATCAAACTACAAGGATTATTTCAATTAAGACACTAATGGTATCAATTTTATATAAGCCCTTGAACTTTGACACTTTATTTGAATAAACCCTTATACAATTTTTACATCCAAGATAACCCTCAAACTTTAATTGATATCAAACACGACCTTGAACTTTATTACTTTATTTAAATAAGCACTAAGGACTCCTTTCAAATGCTTTTCAAAATTATTTTTGGGGTCGTATCCACATAAGTAATGAGACTTCAGAAAATAAAATTTTGAACGTATTTATACATATCAACTCCAAATTTGCAACGGATAATAATTATAATATTCGAATTCGTAAAAAAGTCACATATCTACAAATATATAAATCCGCAATAAATTAACAAACACTTGGCATGCATACTCGATTGCCTTTAACCATGGCTACTTTCGTGAGTACATTTAATTCAAAAACACATGACATGAGTGACGCAGAATTTTAACTCAAATGACACGTGCAACATCTACTAACATCGTCTAGTACATGACATGAAAAACACGAGAATGCGACATAAAACAAAAGTATCTAATTCCACAAGTTAATACCGTTAGATTTGTTGATGAGTTTACCGTTTTACTTTTAATATTCGGCGTGTAATGCTTATACTACTCACACCTCTTTCTACTTGTATGTAGGATTATATTAAGTGATTAAGTATGTTTGATTTCACGTCTTTCTATATATTGTACTAACACTAATACCAATCAAACAATACTTAATAAGCTTACTTCATTTAAATAGGCTTAAGTGGCAAATAAATGTCCAAACTATACATTTTTTTTCTATATAGGTGCCTAAACTTTATTTTGGTCCAAATAAGTGCCTAACGTTTTCAACATTACTCAAATAGGTACCCCGCCGTCACTGTCCGTTAATTTTCACCGTTAACTTCCATTATTGTTAGTGTCATCTTCTTAAATTTCTAAAATTATATTTAAAAATAAATAAAACAATAACCCTAAATTTTAAAAAATAGCCCCAAATTTTGAAATCCCTAAGATATTAAGTGATTAAGTATGTTTGATTCCACGTCCTCCTATATATTGTACTAACGACAATATCAAACAAACAATACTTAATCAGCTTACTTCATTTAAATAGGCTTAAGTTTGCAAATAAATGCCCAAACTATAACTTTTTCTATATAGGTGCCTAAACTTTGTTTTGGTCCAAATAGGTGCCTAACGTTTTCAACATTACTCAAATAGGTACCCCGCTGTTACTATCTGTTAATTTTCACCGTTAACTTCCGTTATTATTAGTGTCATATTCTTAAATTTCTGAAATTATATTTAAAATTTAATAAAACAAAATAACTCCAAATTTTACAAAATAGCCCTAAATTTTGAAATCCCTAACACCCCAAAACCCAAATCTCGATTTGACCTGATTTCGCTGCCGATTGCCACGTCTTCGCCCATCACATCCGTTGACGGACCATCACGGCCATTTACCCCACCATCTCGTTGTCGAAATTCGACCGACATCGTGTGAAACGCCAAAATCGTCAAATGATTTATTCGAATAATTCACGACAAATGATGGCATAGCAGACAATGAACAGAGTGTGGATCGTTCGGGGAGGGGAGGGTGCTTAATTTCGTCGCCGAAAATGCAACCGACGTCGCTGAGAGTGGCCAGATTTGGGGGTTTAGGGATTTGGGGACTATTTTAAGATTATTTGAAAATTTTAGGATCTTTTAAAATTTCTAATTTATTTAAAAAAATAAAATTCAGAAAACTTTTAATAGTGTCACATGTCATGTTTTCATTGGCTAACGAATTTTTTAACGGCTATTAACGACAAGGCACCTAAATAAAACCTTTAAAAACATTAGATAGCTATTTGGCCCGAAAAATACTTTGGGCACCTATCCAAAAAATGAGTATAATTTGAACATTTATTTGCGCTTAAGCCTAAAAAAGGTGACATAAGTATAAATATAAGCTAAGTTTTCATTATTTTCAATACAATTATTTTTAACTAAACCTAATTAAATATTTTAATAGTGTTATAAAAAGAAAAAAATTGATACATAAGCTTGATTTATATATGTCCGTCAAATTTAGAGATAATAAATTTAAATTTCATAATTTTTATACATATTATATATCAAAATTTAATTTTTAAAATGATATTTAATATACATGTTGTATAAAATTTATTTTAAGCAACCTTACCTATTTAAATGTTATTTTTCATATTTAAATTTTCAGGGTTTCTGTCTTTCTGGTGATTGAGGTTAATGGGGCCATAGCCTAATTGTAATAGTAATGGCAGAATGTCGGCCAGGGAACATTGAAGGTCCACCGCAAGCAAAAGCAAGTCGGTGGACTGCCCCATATTTGTATTTTATAATTAAATAAAATATTTGTATTGTTACTTATGTTGATATGTAAGTATCATTTCTAATAATTTTAATTTTAAAGTTTAAATTTATTTGGTAGCCTTTTTAGTTTTCATATTTTTGTCCTGATTAATCATGATCAATCTGAGTCGCACACTTAATTTTGGCGGGTAAGTCTTTTACCGGAGATTTTCTACCTATACAACGCATTGAACTCAAAACTTGTTTAAGCGATATCAAGCTGCGTTCTACTTAAACAAACCCCATTAATAATTTTAAAGTTTAAACAGACTTTCGAATTTTAGGCGTACGACCCTTATATATATTATAATTACATTTTAGACTCAAATTGAAATTGATCTTTTAGAGACTATTATGTAAAGGGCTGACCTTTCAAAATTGAAAAATAATATTCATACACACAAAATTAATTATGTCAAAACATCCCTAAATTATACCTTAGATTCTATTGGTCCCAAGCTTCCGGACACAATAATTAACTTAAAACAGTATAATTTAAATAACTATAATATATAATTTGTTTTACAAATTCAAATATAATAATGAGAAAATTCCAAAATTCAAGTAAAAATTATTTACAATAGTAAGGAAATAGATATATTGATCGATGGATGTAAATATTTAATTAGTTATTTATAAAACAACCTCGTTATTATAGATGCAAACTCTTCATAACTATGTTGAACTGTACATTCGTTTTGATTAGAATTATGTCGATGACTTAATATATTCATTTTCTTGATATCACACAATTTTTTTAATAAATATTTGAAGTTCTTTTATTGTATTTGAATTTACAAAACAATGCATATATTTTATTTTAATTAAATTGTTATATCTATTTTACGTTAATTTATATATTTGAAGATTAAGGATAAATTTAAAATTTAAAGTATAATTTACGGATGTCTGGTACAATTAATTACACGTATACCAGACATAATCTTATTTATTCAATTAAAAAATAATCATTTACTTTTTTTAATAGAAAATAATCATTTATTTACGTTGTTAAAAATCATCCCTTATCTCTCAAACCTTAATTAGTGGTCAGGAGTTATATTTTCGCCTTGAGTAAGGAGCAGCTTTGAAACCATGGGCGAACATGAGATGATGGCAGGGGTCAGACACCCGTGGTTCACCTTATGGTCTATTCTTTTTTTAATTTGGCCCTTGTAGAATTTTAAATTACAATTTATTTTACCTGTCTTAATACTATAGATTGTGTGTTGTCTTAGTAAAAAAGTGTGTATAGTGAATTGAGTTTTTTTTTACTTGAAGTTAGTGAACCGGAACCTATTGATGATGTTTTTTAGTCTTTTATTATTTTTAGATTTAGGTGTAAGAAACCCTCAAACTTTTAAAAAATCAATTAAGTCCCTGAATTTTTTTTGCACTCATTCAAGCTTTTGAACCAAGAAATTGAATTAATAAAGTCTTTTGACCAATTTTGACCATTAAATCTTAGACAATTTTTTCTTTAGATATTACTGACACATGATACACTATAGTTCTATCATGTTGTATTTACAGATTTCTTTAAAAAATATTATTTTTAATAAATTATATACATTCTTTAGGATTTTTAGAACTTTTAAAGAATTTTTTATATAAAATAAATTTTTTAAAAATATCGAGTTGAGACACTATGGCACAACGCACTGCACCAACAGATCCAAAAAAATATAAGATTTAATGGTCAAAATTAGTTTAAGGGCTTAATTGATTCGATTTCTTGGTTCAATGACTTAATTGGGTGTAAAAAAGTTTAGAAACTTATTTTTTTAAGTTCAATGGTTTTTTATATCGTTAAACTTTTATTTTATTTTCGCCCCTTAACTTTTAAATCTTGGCTTCGCTCATGTTTAAAACTTGTGGTCAGCATCTGTGCCTTATATAGACAAATAGAACGTAAAAGATTAGCCCTTAGACATACTAGATGCTTAAAAGAACCATCACTTACATAAATAACCTCCAAAAATCAACTCCCTGTTTAAACTTTGAATTCCATATTTATATAATTCTAGTAAGTTATATATATATATTATTTTCCCGTTTTTCAAATTATTTTTTGGATTATATATAAACTATGAGCTGACCCGATTGATCGGCTGCTGCCAAATTGTATTTTAGTTTTGACCAGTTGTTTACCAGTTACCACAAGGGGTTAGTGTGTGTACGCGTGGAGGCTGGAGGAACTTCCACCGACACAATACTTTATGAAAAATTATTAAATAGACTTGTCTTACCACATCATCCGTGATCTCAGCTAATAAAGTTTATCCATCTTATTTTTTCAAGGTAAATTGTTATCTCTTTCCTACATATAGATAGAGAGTGAGTAGTTATTGAGAAGTTATTTTGACGTGAATGAACTTTATTAGCTAGGACCACAAATAACGTTGTGAGCCGGATCATCTAATAATTTCTCCTACTTTGGACATGAGTTATGAGTGCAAACCTTTGTATTTTTTTTAAAAAATACGCAGGCAGCGTGTAATTTAATTATAAGTTTGATATAAATATATTAATTTTCTTTTATAAGTAATTATCTAAAGTTTTAATTAAAATTTTGTGACGAACATATTATCTTACTATTAAAATTGAAACAAACAATTTAGTATAATAATACTTTTAATCTCAGAACTTATATATTCTATTAGTTTAATCCTTACTTGAAATAATTTAATAAATTTAACCTTTCGTATTTAAAAATTTCATTAATTAAGTGATTGTGTCTACTAGCATGCGACATTAAGATCATAATTAGTTTATTCTATTAGTCTATCAGTTGTCCAGTAACAAAGTGATTGTGTCTGTCGAACTATCATATTTGTCGATTTTCGAGTTGACGGACAATAACATGGAGTGTGACAAATGGTCAGAAGGTGTGTCAAAAGGGTGCAATATCAAAAATTTTAAATATAAATAGTTAAAATTATTTAATTATTTTTAAATTAAAATTAAATTAATAAAATGTATAAATTTTGAGACTAAAACATTTATTATATTAAATTATATTTCAATTTTAATAAAAGTGTTATATGTTTGTCATACAAATTTAATTGAAGGATTAAATTATTTAATTAAAACATATGCTAATATGCATGCCAACTACCAAGCATATTAATTATTTTTTTTATTGTTTTTCGATTCTTTAAAAATATATATATTAAAAAATTCACTCCCGTAACGTTGAATGACAAAAAAAATAAAAATAAAAATACTTGATTCTCATCACGAGAAAATAACAGTAATGAGTGCAAATTAATAAATAAAATTGTTAATTATCATATAATTAATAAGTAACGAGTAATATATCAAATAATCTTTAAAAAATTAAAAAAAAAACTTTTTAGGAAAGAAATTGCTATGATTACATATTTGGTTTAATTAAGGGTAAACTCTTTGGTCACTCAACTATGGCTGTGTTTCTGTTTTGGTCATCAAATGGTTGTTTCTTTTTGCAAAATCGTCACTAACATTATAGTTTAATTATATTTTGGTAATTGGTCGTTAAAATTTAACATAAAGGATGATGTGTCTCGGTATAATAACAATTCTAGTTCTCATAATTTATATATTCTATTAATTAGGTCCTAATTTAAAATGAACCATCAAATATTTGGGTCAAACGCCAAATATATCACCCCTTTTCTTCTTCCTTTGCAACGTCTTCCTCTGGGAATTCTATTATTCCGCTTTTCATCCATTGGAAAGATCCATATTAAGATAATATTTGGATTTTGGGTTAGGGTTTTTATACATTCCTTGAGTTTCATAACGAAAACAAACATTTAGAGTTTCCTTCACTTTTCAGTAATCTGGGCCTTCGCTTGGCATAATCTTTTTGACGAATTCCTCTGGCACAACCTAAAACACTAAAGTTGTAAGGCATTTCAAATTGCAAATGTTGGTGGAATCTCAATTTTTGGAACTTTCCTTGTTCCGAGTGCAATTCAACTCCATTATAACCTTAAAGAAGCTAAACTTCTAATAGCATTGGCAAATCTCCAAGGATTTTAAGTGAACCCATGTCATGTTCTAGACCAATGTAAACTAATTTTGACAAGGTTATCAAATTCAGAAATCCAACCAGGCAACTTTGAAGGAAAAAAAGTTGCAGAGGAAGAAGAAAGGGGAAGCGATATTTGGGGTTTCACCCAAATATTTGATCTTATTTTAGATTAAGTCCTAATTGATAGGCTATATAAGTTTTGAGGACTAAAATTATTATTATAATATAAATAGATAATTTAAAACGTACGTTTAGTGATGATTTTGACAAAAAAAAAAGGGTGACAAAAACAAAAACGTGGTCATTCTTGGATGACCAGTTAGAAAATTTACCCTTTAATTAATTAGTCGGAGTGTAATGATTGTGATAATAAACTCAAACTCCTTTTTTGGGTTGGTATAATAAAAAGGAAAAAAGTTTACACATGCCTTATAGTTTTAGAGGTTATGTTTTAGTTTAGGGTTTAAGATTTAGGGGTTTACGTTGTAAGATTTAGAATTTAAGGTTAGTATTTAGAATTTAGGGTTTAGAGTTTAGAGTGTGGGGTTTAGTTTTTTAGGGTTAGGGTTAGAAATTTAGAATTTAGGTTTTTATAGTGTAAATATACATACTTTTATAAAATTAATTTTACACAGACTGTGTATCAAAGTTTTACCCTAATGAAAAAGGTTGAGGAGTTTAATTGCATGTTCATGATGGCTACAAGGTCCAAAAGATTATCATTATTTGTTCAATCATAAACAAGTGATGCATGGACATGATCAATTTAGTCTTGTAATTGTTCAATATTATTGATGTTGTCTTTTGTTTTTTATTTCATCAATTTAGCCCTCGATTCTTAGAATTGTGTTAATCTTATCCTTTGACTAGCATTAATTAGTAGACTCGTTATCATCAATCACCCTTTACCATGTCAGACACTTTGTCATTAAATAATTAATTGAGTAAGAATGTTCATACGTTGTTTTCTTTAATAAATTAATGTCTTCCAATAAGAAGATAATGGGTCAGTATTAATGACGTGTTAATATAGTTGATGTAATTTTTTTTTAATTTGTAAATTTTAAATTAATAATTAACTATGAAACCCTCCATTCATACTACAACATCATCAAAATTAACTTGCCATCAACGACATGAAAAGACAATTTATGATAATGACCGACGTGAAAGTATACAGCTACCACATATGTAGAATATAACTACTCTTTTAACTAACAACGGTCAAATGACGAGTTTGATGCAATTTATGAATTCGATGGCTAAATTGATGAAATTAAAAATGAGAAATAGCAATACTAATTTTGGGAGATTATAAGAGTGATAAAATTAAAAGAAAAGAAAAGGCGTTCCTTAATATTCCTTTAGGTAATGGACTCATAGGTTCTAGACTAACCAGGAACAACTTTTTTTTAGATTTTCCTTAAGTAGGATTAAGATTAAAATTAGAATTTAATAAAAAAATTACTCTACGACAAAATTATCCCCACCTAGTATAATAATATATTGTAGAAGATGCAATGGTTGGACAACTTATTCATCATTTCCAATCCATTGGCTTAAAATATTATTATATACTTCATTGGAGCTCTCGTTTTTATATATAATATATTAATCAACATAAGATCTTGTATAATAATGTCTTAGAAATAACTAATTAAATTAATGTTGAAAAAAGACAAATTATTGAACAAAAAGGGAAAGGGCATTGAAAACATGTTGAACTCTCCCAGTCAGTGCAGATGCTGTTGCTATTATGCAATGTGAATGTCTCTTTTCAATTTCCATGGCCACGAATGAAAAGATCTCATTTCATGAACAAACAAACAAAAAAAAGGAAAGAAAATATTTCATATTTGGCAGTGGAATTCCCAGCTCCACACATTAATAGCCTATAACTTCCTTGATCGGCAGTCAAATAAATATACATATATTTCTGGTAGCAGCAGGCCATTCATGATCTCTTGGCAGTCCAATAATTTATGCTCACTTGGTGCACATGGCAGGCAGGTTATACAAATCCTTGGATGTATCATACTTTTGTAAGTTCAATCATATGTCAAACTAATCATATTATTAGATAATTTAATTGTTTATTGGATCTCAAGAAATTTAAAGAGTTCAATAGAATTTTAACGGTCCAATATGATGGTGAATTTTTCAAAAGTTAAAAAAGATGTAAAAGTAAGTCACTTTCAAAGTAAAAAGTAATTGTTGTTATTATTATCATCATCAAACTAATCTTATTATTATTAGGTTTAATTATAAAATACGTGTCTAAATTATACTCTTTCCGTCCCACTTAATATGTTTATTATTGACTTTTTATACATTTTTAGGAAGAAAAAGTTTGTGTAAAAGATGTGATGTAAAATAATTGAAACGATATTTTTATCCTTGAAAAGTTGAATTTTATTTTGTTAAAAAACTAAAGAAAGGGTAGAAAGGGAAATGCGCCTTGTAAAAGTTATTAATTTTTTCAATAGGACATTTTAAGTGACAATTTTAAAACACAAAAAGAACATCTTAAGTGGGACAAAAGAAGTATTTTTTTTTGTCAAAATAGGTGTTTAATGTTCTATTCTATTAACATTTTAAGTTATATGTATGGATGACAATTAGATATGGACCCAATGAGTCTAATAAGACATGTTTTTCTTTTAAAATTCAAATCTAAATCAAGTTTTGGGAAAAAAAAGTCAGAGTTGAGATGAGTTCAGATCTAAGATCCCAACCCAAATTAAATTACTAATATACTCCTTACATATAATATATGTTTAACTACAAAATAAGTGCCCAAAATTATGTCTCTTTTTATTGCAATAGGTGCTTAAAGTAGTTTTTTTGTTGAAATAGATGTCTAAAGTTTATTTTTTTGTTGAAATAAGTGCTTAAAATATTTTTTTAACTGAAACAAGTGCCTAAAATTTATTTTTTAACTTGTTTTAAAATCAACTGAGACACTTACTTTGAAAAATACTATTAATTTCTACCCAGATCATTTCATTTTTTTCCTTTCTTTTTTATTCTAACTCCCAGCCATACATGCCTGAATTTCACTCTTTTTTCAATCATTGTTTAATTGCCTGAAGTAGGTTGTTGAAGTAGAATTCAAAGTAGAATTTCACTCTTTTTTCAATCATTGTTTAATTTCCATAATGCATCTCTGAATCTTGACATGGAATTGATGGATTTCTGATTTTTGGAGAATTTGTAAATTTCTCTATTTTTTTATTGAAAAAAGGGAGATAGAGAACACCCGGATTGTGGTCGAGTATATATGCATCATAAAATTTGGGGCGGGAGGAAGATCATCATTCCCCGAGAGGGCCAATGTTGAAAATACATCATAAAATGCGGAAACAGGAGGAAGACCATTATTACTCGACACGGTTGGGGTCCGGTGAAAAATGTATTTTTTCGGGTATAAAAATTTAAAATGTTAGATTTTTAATAATATTTTATGTTATTTTTTTGTGTTTGTTGATAAATATCAATATTTATTTGTAAGTATCGATACTTTTTTAAAAATATAAAAAAATAATTTAAAATATTATTAAAAAGTCTAAAACTTTACGTTTTTTAAATAAATTTTGAAATTTATCATATTTTAGTCGCACCTTAAATATGTTAAACTCAAAACCTACTCTTATTTTCACCCATCTTCTATCACCAAGTTTGTATCACGTCTACACCACACCAACATTGAGGTCGAACGACAACAAACCGGTGTTGCGTGAAGGAGATTTTGTGAATTAAGTCATTCAATTGAGAAATTGTATCAAATAAGTATTTTAATCAATTTTAATTGTTAAGTCTTAACGTTTTTTTTCTAGATTTATTATTTTTATATGACACATTATAGTTTTGCCACGTGACATTAAAAAGAATTTAAATTTTTTTTAAATTAAATGTTTTAAAATAATAATACAAAAGTAAAAAAAAATAAGTTCTACTAAAAATTATTTAGAGAATCTAAATTTTAAAAAATATTTTAAAAAATAAAATGTCAATATTATTGAAAAATCTAAAATATTGATCTCCCGATAAACTAAAACTATACCTAATTTGGTGGGGAAAAAAAGATAAGATCTTCATTAGTTTTTTTCTCCAAAAGTTGGAGTGTCCCACCCTTGCCCTTAAAATTTTGTTTTAATTTCATCCCAACTCACATTCTAAATTAGTTCTCAAACTTTTAAACATTTCAATTTCATCCCCAAACTATTAGTATATGCTAATCACATCTATTGCTAATAAAATCGTTAAAAATATTAAAAAACATTAATTACCATGTAAATACTAATATTTATGTAATAATATAACATGACATAAATGATAATGATGTATCATGTCCCCCAGAACAATTATTTAGAAAGCAATCGAAAGGTTCTTTGGTTTTTAATTTTGTTCTCCCAGCTTGTTTATAATTATTTCTATGTTTCAAAGTTAAACAATGTTTACATGTCAGTTAACCATTTTTATAACATGTTTATTAGCATGAGACATTATTAGCATATACTAATAATTTGAGATGAAATTTGAATGTTTAAAAGTTTGGGGACTAATTTAGAACGGTGGCTGTAATTTTTGGATGAAAGTGAAATGTTTTAAAGTTTAAAGACCAATTTAGAATGAAAATAATAATTTGAGAATGAAATTGATACATTGAAAAGTTTAGAATCAATACGAAACAAGGATTACAATTTGGGTACATGCCGTGAAATTAACTATTAGGGTTGTTTGGTTCACGAAAAATATTATTATCCTAGTAATAACCTTTTCTGAAATGACATTTCCTTGTTTGGTTTGAGAGCATTTTCCTTTTGGGGTAATAATGTTTTTTCAATAGTGTCAATTTTCTCTCTAAGTAGTGGGAATGTCATTCCCACCATTTCTTTAGGTATTTGTCAATTATCACCCCTTTGAACTATATTGCCCCTAAATTAATGAATTTTGTTTATATGGATCCATTGTTGAATTTTTAACTAGATTATTAATTATTTATTGTGTAAATTAATTAAATATTTTTATTTAGTATTAATTTAATATTTAAATGGTGTTACACATATTTAAGTATTATTTTAATATTTAATGTATTTTTATTAATATTATAAGATGTTTATATGTTATATGTTGTGATTGCATATTGCTTTATAATTAATAAGTTATGAGTTAACGTGTAATATTTTATTCTTTGATTTATAAGATGTTTATCATCTTATAAAACAGTTTAATAGGTTAACTTATGGTTTAAAATTTTGTCACTATTTTTACAACTTTTAGATTTATTTTATTATTTATTGTAATTATTTGACAATTTATCATAAGTAATAAAAACATTAAAAAACTAAACATATTAAACGTTTAACATTTGAAAATTCACAAAAAATATTTTAATAGAGAGTAATGATGATGTGCAAACATAAAATATATTTTTAAAAAATATTTTTTTGAATAATGTAAAAGTGATTACAAGGTAGTATTTGTTCATAGATATTCTTAACCCTTTGACAATGCACATACACTATGTAGACATAGCGATTTGACCCATGTCTCCTAGGATGAACATCGTATTAAACGTTTAATTTATATTCTTGTTTTGTCCAATTATAATATTGATTTTCACTTATTTTATATTATTCAATTAAATGACGAAATAATGTCACATATGAGTCTAGATGTCAAGTATTTCATACTTTTTTTTATATATTTTTTATATTTATTTAATCAATACTTGTAAATATTTTATATGAAGCGGGTTGTTGGGTGTACATAATAGGGGTTAAGTGGGTTTGAAGACCTATGTGGGTGGTGTAGCAGGGATGGTTTTAGTCTACTGGGTCGCGAGGCATAGACAATTTTAAATTTTGTACCCACAACGGGTCGTAGGAAAATTCTTAGCGGAAATAGGTGTGGGGAAACATCCTCTACAACCGTCTTGTCCAATTGACATCCCTACTAGAGATTACAACTGATTATTTATAATTATTTATATTATAATTATAAACACTATAAATGTATAACTTTAATTTATAAAATATTAAAAAAATATTAATATTAGATTGTTGAGTTTTATCAGTGAAACGCACGCTAAATTTATGTCCACGAGGCCAAAAAGCAGTGAAATGAAATTTTTGGGTTCAACGGTCATCATAGAAGGTGGTCGGTGGCGACCAACAATGATCGTCATCGATGGTGAGTGACGGTAATGATAAAATTTTGGTCTAATTTATGGGCCAAATTGATACTTTACCTAAAGTTTAGGGTCAAAATAATATTTTAGTTGAAGTTTAGGGGTTAAACTATTATTCTATCTAAATTTTAGGTTCAAATTAAAAATTAACTCCTTCAACTAACATAGCACGCCATCAAACTAACAAGAGTTAGCAGTTCAATGACCAAAATGTAACAAATTGATAATGTAAGTGATTAAAGTGTAATAAATTGAAAACATAAGTGATTAAAATATAATTTTTTATAAGTTAATAGACAAAAGTGAACACTTATAGAACGAGAGTGACCATTTTTATAAATTACCCTAAATTATGAATACCTACAAATTATGAAGGCTTAACCGTCAAATATGTGCCAAACTATGAATTTTTCTAGTTAGGATCCCAAACTATTTTTTGGGCTAAATAGGTGCCTAATATTTTATTCCGTGACCCATTTAAGGTTTTCCATTAATTTCCACCGTTAAAGGACACATGTCATCTCTCGGAAATTCTAAAATTATATTAAAATAAATAAAATTAATTAATTTTCAAAAAATCTCTAAGATTTCTAGATTTCACAAAACAGCCCCCAAATCCTAAAATCTCTAACTCCTCAAAACCTAAATCCCGATTTAGGCCGATTTCTCCGTCGATTGCCACGCCGCCTCCCACCACATCGGTTGCCGAACCATCATGACCATTTCTCCCACCACCTTGTCGTCGAAAATCGTTCGACGTTGTGTGATTCGCCGAAATTGTCGAATAGTTCCTTCTAACGATTCGCGACGAACGGTGACAGGACGGACGACGAACGACATGTGAGTTGTTAGGCGAGGGGAGGGTGCTTCATTCCGTCACTGGCAACGCTACAAACTCCGGTGAGAGTGGTTGAATTTTAGGGTTTAGGGATTTGGGGACTATTTGAAAATTTCAAGATATAATTTTATTTTGTTTTATTAATTTTATTTATTTTTAATATTAATTTTGAAATTTTTAGGAGATGGCACGTATCCTTTAACGGTAAGAATTAATGGAGAACCTTTAATTGGTCACAGAATGAAACGTTAGACATTTATTTAGCCTAAAAAGTTGTTTGGGTACCTAACTGAAAAAAATAGCATAGTTCGGGCACCTATTTACCTATTAAGCCAATTATGAACTACACTGGTTTTTAAATACACTTGATCTCCTACGTAAAGTACTAATTAAGCCCCAGAGGGTCTTTAGGCAGAGGACATATTTCAAAGAGTGAAAAGAGGAGAGACTTCTCTCATGTTCCCTTCACTCTGTAAACAAATAAAAAGGTTAGTTTAGGAGGGAAGGGAACAACGGAGAAGAAGATGAGCAACCACCGTCAAAATACCCCGAGATTTGTCTGCCATTGGACTCTTCTCCTCTTCTCCGCCGCCGTGTCCGCCATTTCCACAACAACAACGGCAGCTCAGCCGTTTGATTATGCCGACGCATTAGCCAAGAGCCTCCTTTACTTTGAATCCCAACGATCCGGTCGTTTGCCCTACAACCAACGCGTCACTTGGCGCCACCATTCTGGCCTCACCGACGGACTGGAACAAGGAGTACATCCCCCTTTCATAATCTCATTCAACGCCCAAAATTTGGGTTTTCTTTTCATTTAACTTTTGTTTATCTGGTAATATTGTAGGTGGACTTAGTGGGAGGATATTATGACGCCGGCGATCACGTCAAGTTCGGACTCCCAATGGCTTTCACCGTCACAATGTTGTCTTGGGGAATCATCCAATTCCACGACGAAATCGCCGTTGCCGGAGAATTGGAGCATGCTATGGAGGCTATTAAATGGGGGACGGATTACTTCATTAAGGCACACACCAGCCCCAATGTACTATGGGCAGAGGTGGGCGATGGGGACACCGACCATTACTGCTGGCAACGCCCCGAGGACATGACAACCTCGCGCCAAGCCTACAAGATCGATCAGAACAATCCGGGATCGGATCTAGCCGGAGAGACGGCGGCGTCAATGGCGGCGGCGTCGATTGTGTTCAAGAAAACAAACCCACATTACTCTCACTTACTCTTACACCACGCCCAAGAGGTACACTACACACAGCCAAGACCTTGTTTAACCTATAAATCACCATCATTATGAAAAATAAGACCTGGGTTTTGATTGGTTTTTCATTTAATTCTCTGGGTTTTACTTAGCTGTTTGAGTTCGGGGACAAGTACAGAGGGAAATACGACGGAAGCATAGCGGTGGTGAAGAGCTACTATGCGTCGGTGAGCGGGTACATGGACGAGTTGCTGTGGGCTGCCGTGTGGCTTTACGAGGCCACCGACAAGGAGGAATACTTGACTTATGTCGTAAACAATGCTGCTTCTTTCGGCGGCGTTGGTTGGGCCATTTCCGAGTTCAGTTGGGATGTTAAGTATGCTGGGGTTCAAATTATGGCCTCTAAGGTAATCTCTGTCTTGCTCCACTTCCAATTAAATTCTGTTTTTTGCTTATATTATTAGCATGTTTAATTAGAGGTCAATTCATGATTAAGAACAATAAAAAAACATTAGTCACTTCTGTTTTTTTCTTAGGAATATTTCAAATTTGATGGGGTCAAATCAACGTCCTTGTTTATGGACCAGTTCTTAACTATTGTTTCGGCGTTTTAATAAATTTTTAAGATTAAAAAAATTAACAAATAATATTACAAGACCAAAACAAATCCAGAAAACATTTTAGTTTTTAATATTTATACGACTATGAACATTGTCTCCATTGTGCTAGTCTTTTCTTATCAAGCTTTTACTTTTTTTTTCTTCTTTTTTTTGCTTTTCCTTTCTAAAAATATATTGAAAACTTTATTTTTTTAAAGTATTTGTAACATATATAATAAAATCAAATATAAATTTTCCAATACAATGCTTAAACTATTCCGATCTTATAATACCAATAGATACGATGATAATACACGTTTAAATACATTTAAATCCATATTATTTTTAGGGTAAAACTTTGATTTTGAGTTTAGGGTTTAAGTTAAAATTATTTTTTATTAAAACTAGGGCCAAATTAAAATAACGTATTTATATTATAAAAACTCAAATCCTAAATTTCTAATCCAACCCTAAAAACTAAACCCTAAACCCTAACCCTTCTACCCTAAATTCTAAACACTAACCTTAAATTTTAAATCCTACAACTTTAAACCTTAAACTAAAACCCTAACTTTACCCATATTTTAAAAAGCACGTTAAACTACCAAGTTTCATTCTACTTATTAATAAGATGATAAATTTTACATTTAAACCCATATTTTTTTGAGTGATGCTATAACAACTATGTTAAACAAACTACGCATTCCACATGAAGTATAATATTTTAAATATATAAAAATTATACATGCATACTACAATACACAATCAGTCTGTGTATCGAATATTAATTTATAATATAAATTTTGAATCAAAATTTAAAAAAGAAAAACGTATGGGATTTGCTTTTTCTCTAGATTAAAAGATGTGATAATAGCTTAGCTTTGAAACATGCACTTTGACCCCTTTTTTTTTTCATTTTTAATAGCAAAGTTCAGTAGTTCACTCTGATAGAGTGATCTGTAATTAAGGAACCTTCTCTAGATTTTAAACACTTTATTTATGTAAGTGTACAAATCCACGTGCATTCGATGCCTTTGAATGCCCGGTGGATTTGTGCCACTTGGCTTAAATCTAGTAGAAAAGGAGCAGTAATTTCCATGCTCAAAATCAAGGGAAATGCTATCACTAAATTATCAACTCAATTCTATTTGACTATTGAATTAGAAAAAAATAGTACTTAATTAATAAAGTTTATAATTAAATAATTAAAATAAAATCGAATTAATAATTTAATGAACTCGAAGTAGTATATCCTGAAAGAGAAATTTGCCAAATATTGGGTTGTCAATGCAAATTTAGGTTAGGGTGTTGTAAGTAGATATGTGTTTAGTCCCACTGCCAAACCAAGTGAATGGATGGAGGCTGTTTCATTTATGAATGTTGGGCATACCTTCACTTTCAAACTGGATCCTTCAAATATCTAAAGATCTTATGAAACATCCATGTCTTCTCCCAACACTTATGACACATTAATTCATAATTCAACCGGTACAATTCGATTTTTAAATCCGGAAACTATGAATATCTATACCTATACATGTCCCCAAATGCATAGCAAGCTTTAGTTAGGGAATTGAAGTGATCAACTGAGTGACACCTAAGAAGAAAGTGTTGTGAAAGATTTTCTGAATTTTCCTTGGCAGTTGCTGGAGAAAGAAAAACACAAGCAGCACGCTCATGTTCTGAAGCAATACCAATCGAAAGCCGAGTACTACCTATGCTCCTGTCTCAACAAAAACAATGACACCACTGACAACATCGATCGAAGCCCGGGAGGCCTTTTATACATCCGGCAATGGAACAACATGCAATATGTGACGACGACAGCATTCCTTCTCACCATCTACTCCAACTTCCTCCGGGATTCGAACCAAAACCTCCATTGTCCCGCTGGAACAGTGGATCACGAAAAGATCCTCAGTTTTGTCAAATCTCAAGTTGATTACATACTCGGTTTGAAATCCCTTGAACACGAGTTATTTAGTTGGCTATGGTTCAAAATACCCCACAAGGGTGCATCACAGGGGCGCCTCAATAGTGTCATACAGGGAGAATAAAGGGTTCATTGGGTGCACCCAAGGTTATGACCATTGGTATGGTCGAGCTGAGTCGAACCCTAATGTTTTGGTAGGGGCGGTGGTCGGAGGACCGGATGGTGAAGACAATTTCGAGGACCGAAGAGATAATTACATGCAAACCGAGGCTTGCACGTATAATACGGCTCCATTAGTTGGGGTTTTTGCTAAATTGTTACAATTAGAGGAAAACCATGAACTAGAATTGGTTGCCTCTTATTAGAAAAAAATATAAATATCAAGTGAGAACAAAAAAGAAAGGAAAAAAATATTGTTGGTGAGAATTCTGAAATACTTATTTTTATTTTATTGGTTTTTGGTGAGGCTGAACAAAGGCGTTGAGGCCTCATTTTTATTGAAGGTTAATAATATATAGTGAAAGATATAAACTATAAAATTTCAACGTATTATGTTTTTATTTCACTACTATTCATGAATGAAAACAAAAATCATATATTCTTTTTCGGAGACGAATAATCTTGAAGTTTCTCTGATTTTGTTGCACTCTTGTCCCATGCACTTTTATCTACATTCACAACTTACTGAAGCTTAATTGGGACACGATGATTAAATATTTTCGCCGAGAGTGCTTCGGATAGAATGGCTCATATATGCCGTGGTGCCCCGGTTGGTGCAATTTTTTTTGCCGAGCCACCTGTTGGGGTTGCTGCAGCTCTGCGACGGACTTGCATGGAATAACTTAACTGTTCTTGTTGTTTCAATAGTAGCGGAAAAAGAATTAAATCTTACACTATAATTTTAAATCCTAAATTTAATTTTTAATATTAAAATATATATTAGACACAAAAAAGGATAAAGAATTTTTATTCAATAAACAAAGGCTATGTCTATGGGATTCATAGTCAATTTGATCATGAAAATGGAAATCACTAAACTAAACCCCAACAGTAACTAACAAAAGCCGGTCTTAGTTTACTTTGACCGTTGAAATTATTAAGAAACAATTCTCTCATGTTATAAAACCTATAGAATCAGCACTAAAAGCAAGTGAGACAAGTAACACAATATGTGAGGAGAAAATAACTCTGTCATTGCTTCTGTATCATAAGCATGTACATAGAAAATTAAACCAACAAATGATTATAAATGTAGTGGTAACAATTTAGTTATAAATTTATTATTATTTTGTTCAAATCTTAAATTATATTTAGTAGTAGTTTATTTAAAGATAATATAAAAGAATAAAAAGACTAAAACAAAAATAATAGGAGTATGTATTATACCTCCACGCAGAAGTAGTTTGATAATTTTCTAATTGTATTACTCCCGATTAATTGGTAACACCAAATTCAACCAAAATTCTAAATTCTAAATTATATTTAGTAGTAGTTTATTTAAAGATAATATAAAAGAATACACAGACTTGTATAAAATTAATTTTACACTACAAAAACTCAAATCCTAAATTCTAAACCCTAACCCTAAAAAACTAAACCCTAAACCTTAAACCTTATACACTAAATTCTAAACACTAACCTTAAATTCTAAACCATACAACCTAAACCCTAAACTAAAACTCTAACCCCAAAACTAAAAAGCACGTGTAAACTAAAGTTTACACGGCTTGTGTATCTGTTAGAATATTTGTTTTGATAGAATAATTGAAAATTAGTTTTGGACTAAATTGAAACGATTTCAAAAATGATTAAGTCCAAACAACTTGAAAATATGTTTGATGGGTTTTATAAGGCTTTGGAAAGATTTAAAACGTTTTTAAAGTAGCCAAAACCAAGTTTTCAGCTTAATTGTACCGATATAGTATACTCCGTATTGATACACTTTAGGGTTTTAGCTACAGTATTTTTCCAGTAGCCAAAACCGATACTGGTACAGGCTTGGCTGTACCGATACAGAAAGGGTTCGTACCAATACGTTTTGTAGCGTACCGATCCCTGTTTTAATTACCCCCAACAGCTATTTTCCAACAACCTTTTAAATTGCATGCTGTATCGATACACTCCCAGTTGTATCAATACGCACATGCCAATTAATGCACAATGACTCTTTCCCAAGAAGACCGTATCGATACGGGTACCCCGTGTATCGATACACCCTGCACCAGAATGGGAAATCAGCCCCAACGGCTCTAATTCAATCCCAACGGTCACCAACGGCTAGGAACTCATTTGAGAATATAAAAGAGACCTCCAAGCATCTGTGGAAGAAAAAATGATCCTCAAGTCAACAACATTATGATGCAAAAAATTGTCTTAGTGCTTAAAGTTCCATTCATTGTATAGACAAACACTTGTGAGCTCAAATTGTCAATGTATGCTCAAGTGTTCTAGGATTTGGGTGAGTGCTTTAGTGCGCAAACATCAACCTTTAGAGAGGGATTTCTGTTTGCTAAGTTTTCTCTTGTTTGAGAGAGTTCCCAAAGCTTGGTTTGTGAGCTTTGGATGCTAGACTTGGGTTGTGAGTCTAGATTGTAAAAGGTTGCCTCCTAAGCCTAGAAAATGGGAAGAATTCTTAGTGAATTGGTGAAATCCTTGGTGAGGAGCTAAGGTAGTAGATGTAGGCTTTGGTTAGAAAGCCGAACCACTCTAAATCTTGTGTCTTTTTTGTCTATCTTTTGCTTCCACCACAAACACCCAAAATTCCATTTCTCCACCACTTTGTGTAGCGAAGGCACGCTAAATAAAAAAACGATGGTGTTTTCGAAGGATTTTTGAAAGGTGTTTGGATATAAAATATTTATTCCATGGGGGTTTTAAAGAAACCTTATTTTTGAAAAATGGAGTCGCCACCGGCCACTTAGGTAGACCGGACACCATAAAACCAGAGATTCAAAAAAGACGGGTTTAAGAGTCGGTTCGACGGATGGGAAGGATTAGCACCCCCACACCGCCCAAAAATTGGTACTTTAATAATTATCGCTTTATTAATATTGGATTTTCCGGATTAGAGTGACGATTATTTTAAAATTCGGTCCTAATTGCGAATAAATTTTAAGGGCCCCGTTATCCAAGAGTAAACGTCCAACCACTATCACTACGCCTGATACTGGCCCCGTTTACGCTCGGATAAAAGAGCACCGCATTAACAATTTATATATCATATGCAACTTTAGTGACAAAAATATAAAACATGGCAAAATATTTAAATGCAATAAGTATTGACATAACAGAATACTAATCTAACATAAATAAGATACTAAACTAAACTAAACATACACATATACATGTAAACTTAAAATACGAGGTACGTGTATGAGGATATATAATAGGGCAAAAGACTACATCAACATACACGATTATAATACGAAATAAATATTTACATGAAAACAGGACTGAAATGAAAAGAAATAAACATCAGTGACAGAAATTAAAGGATAATAATATGCAATTTAAGGACGAAAATGCAATCATGATCAAACTTGAAAGGACTGGAACTGTAATTAGACCAAGGGGCAGACCCGAAATGAAAAATTCAAAAACGCGGGATGGTTAAGGGGGTAATTTTACCATTTAAAATCTGAATTCGGCTAATTTAGTGATCAAAACGAAATAAAATGGAAAAGAAAAAGGACCAGAATCGTGATTAACCCATGCGGAAAACTCAAAACGAAAATATAGGGGACAAGGGAGGATTTATGATGTAATTAGACCATTTTTATTTTATTTTAGGTCTATAAGACCCGATAATCAGACCCCCACTTTCATTTTTCCTTTCATTTTTTTTTCTTCAGAGCAAAAGCTCTCGTTTCCTCTCTAATATACCAGAAAAAACCCAAGCCCCGACCCTTCAGCCGCCATGGTTCTCGAGGCCGGTGATGGTCCGGCTACTCCGCCACCACCCTCTACGCTCTATCGGTTCTAAGACCTAACCTCGACCCTCTTCGAGAACAAAAACTCCATCTTTGAAAGACCGAACCCCAAAACCCTCACAAAAACCGTCACGCTTTTATTTTGAGACCACCAAAATCTTAGATCTATGGTATTTCGAAGCTAAAGGACAAAGAAGAACCCCCTTTTTTGTGGCTCACTCCTCAGAGCTTATCGCCGGCAAAGGAAAGGTTCTTTCTTTTTACGTAAACTCTCCATTTTTTATGCATGTAAGTAAGAAAGAAAGACAAGAAGTTTTTTCTTTTACCACTGAACTTGCGTTGCTTTCTTTGTATTTCTGAAGACTTTGGTGATAATACAACAATTTTTGGATTTTCTCTGCCTTCCTTTTTTTTAGCGTCTATTACATTGAAATATATATCGATCTGATTTTTTTGGTACGACAATCCATCTTTTTGGTGCTTTTGCACGTTCTCGAGCGCGTGGTTGAACCGGGCAAGACGGCGGAGTGGTGTCGGCATGGGGAAGTCATGGTGGTGGTGTCTTCTGCCAGATCTACTCACGGCCGTTGGATCAGATCTGATCCAACGGCTGTGATTACATGGGGGATGAGCGGCCTAGATCGAGCCTTGAAATGCGTGGTACTTGCTGGAGATGACGACACGTGGCGGAGGGTAGCCGGAGAGTGACATCACACGCCAGCCACCGGATTATCTTGGGACGATCTGGACCGTTGGATCAAGACTTGATCCAACGGTCCAAATGACGGCATCTGCAAGATAAAAGAGGGTATCGGACTTAGTTTTTAGGGTTTTTAATATACTTTGGGTCGGACCAATATGGGCCTTGTAATATATTTTTTTTGGTTTTTGTAATAAATTGGATTGGATTTGTTAATTAATATTTGGGTTTTATATTTTAAATTTTATTTTACACTAGTCCAATAATAATAATAATAATAATAATAATAATAATAATAATAATGATACAACGTTACATATATACGTATACTTGCACACCCATATAAGTGTAACATACGAATACACATGCAAATATTAATGTAACATACTAACATAACATCTACACATTAAACAAATACGCTCGTACTCTATAGATACATACGCGACACACATACACCATTAGTACGTATACATACATAGCTTATAATATACACACACACCACACCTTATATATACTAGTAACACTCATGCAAATAATAAACATATAATATAGTAAGTATATATGCAATACTAATATGTATTAGTGAAAATGAGTGATTACATTGCCCTCTTTTGCTTGTTCTCATGGAATGAGAAACAAAGCAAAGATTCATAAGCACTCATTTTATCGACTTCTTCCTGTTTGGTTTGCAGCCTTGGAAAAGAATTTTTTTTGACATCTCCGCTCTTCCTTGGTTGAGTCCTTAGGCTCGTAAGTTCTTCTTATATAGAACTTCATCACCTTCCGATCTTGGAGCTACAGCTCTTTTCGACCCAGAACCCTTCGCTCTCATTGTAGCTTTGGAAAAACAAATTCTTTTGGACATCTCCGTTCTTCCTTGGCTGAATCTTCGGGCTCGTAAGTTCTTCCTATATAGAGCTTCGTCACCTTCCGACCTTGGAGCTACAGGCTCTTTTCGACCTGTAACCCTTCGCTCTCATTGTAGCTTTGGAAAACGAATTCTTTTGGACATCTCCGTTCTTCCTTGGCTGAATCTTCGGCATGTAAGTTCTTCCTATATAGAACTCTTGACGTCTCAAGTCTCGGAGAGCTGCAGGTTCTTTCCGACCACGTAACCCTTCACCCTAAGACAATGAAGCTCGAGTCTTTCCTATATAAGACTCTTTGCTTTTGACACAACAGGTTTCCTATATAACCCCGTGTCATAGGTGAATTGCTTTGACCGGGAGTTCTTCCTATATAGAACTGCGAGTCTTCACCTTGGAGCCATAAGTTCCTCCTATATAAAACTTTTTATGTCTGAAGTCTCGGAGCTGCGGCAGTTCTTTTCGACCTGAGAACCCTTCACCCTAAGACAATGAAGCTCTGAGTCTTCCCTATATAAGACTCTTTGCTTTTGACACAACAGTTTTCCTATATAACCCCGTGTGTCATAGGTGAATTACTTTGATCATGAGTCTTCACCCTAGAGCTGCTCATCCTTCCTATATAGAACTTTCAGCTTCAGAAGCCTCGGAGATGAGGGTTCTTCCTATATAGAACCTCTCTCCAGAGCTTGAAAACATGTGCCTTTATGTAAAAACATTGTCCCCTCATTTGGGATTCACATCGTGATGACCCTCGATGTCTCTTCGGATCTGCAGATACCTGTCTGAGACAAAAACGAAATGCTATGACAAATGAATGAATTGACATGCTCCTAATCCTAGTGATGTCTGACTATTCATGATGCATGAGATTTAATTTCTTGGTGGGCTTGTCCTGGTCCTTATTTGATCTTGATGTTCGCTTTATCCTTTCTTACGGGCATCGATACCCCGCTTCACTGCCAAGTTCAACCATCTCGACCTTTCTCTTTTTTTTCCAATCATGATTTGGAATTT